>JAIUJO010000045.1:2361297-2961297 GCA_023846275.1 Vanilla planifolia
ATCTTAACGAAATAAGAGATAATTTTTAAGAAAAGGGCTTTACAAGATATTCAGAAGATCAATTGCAATATCATCGATTATCATAATAAGGAAGAAATTAAAATGCCCCATAATGCATTCCTAAATCGAAGAAATGGAAACAAAAAAATAAATAAAAAAATATTTTATTGAATAAAACTCATCAAGGTGATTTCAATGATGTTTATTTCTCATAGTCAGACCTCATACAAAATATACTGAATTACCAAAGTGAAGAAGTATAAATAACAATAAGTTATTAACAATAAATTATTAACAATAAGTAAAGAAACATTAAAGTAAAAAATTGAAAAAATTAAAGAAAAACATATAATTAAGACATTCAAAGGTGGCATAGATTATATTTAGAGTTACGTAATAGTCTTTCAAAATAAAATGAAAGCTTTGAATTAATGAAATAATTTTTTAGAGAATGTTGCCTTTAATGTTGCTAATGAGTTCTAGTATAACATCATTAATCATCAAATAGGGTATGTATCAAAATATCTCATAAAGCATGCAAAAATTATAAAAAATAAATTGTTTAAAAATAAAAAAATTAATGATTACTTGGAAACAACTAGTTAATACTATGATAATGACGTTTCCTTTGACTCGATTGCACCTTGTTTGCAATTATAATGAATGTCCATTGTTCATAAGAAAATAATAATCTATTAATATATTAAAATTAATTAAACAAATGTTGAGGATTAAACGAGATAATTTGAAACTATTTGAAATAACCAAATTGAAAAAATAAAAAGGCCACACGAAAGATGATTAAAAGTTACAAACTAATATTACAAAATCAAAATGAAACTATTAAATAAATGAGTGAATTTGTTTCGGAAAGTTGAATTCCATGATACGAAATGATTTAGCTTAACATCCTTGATCGTAAAGCAAAAATCCTGTGAAAATATAATCTTTTAAAAATGTAGCATATAAAGATTTAATTTTTTAGAGCTAGTCATGAAGAAAGAAATAACATTTACATAATATTGACGAACCAAGCTTTGAATTACTATGAATTACAAAAAAAAAGTAAACATATCTATTAATACATTTCTATTTTAGTATTTGACAAATATATATATATTGAACCTAAATCTACATAACTTGAAACAAAATAAAATTATGAAAATATAGCTAAATAAATATTTATTTAAGCTTGAAAACATTTAGAACTATAACAGAGTACAATACTATATACTATATAATAATATTAAATTATTATTCAAATATTATGTAAATAAATTAAAAAATTTTAATGAGATAAATTATTGAAACGTAATTTATTTAAATCAACGTGACATAATGGTCAAACAAATGGAGAACAAGTGCTTGAAAGTAATATAACCAAAAGAAGGTAAACCTATTAACAAAATGGGAGAAAAGTTTTGGAAAAAGTACTTTGCAAGCTATTAAGAAGATCAATGGCAAAATCTTTGCTTATCAAATAAGGAAGAAATGAAAAGGCCCCATAATGTATTTCTAAAACAAAGAAACTAAAATATAAAAAAATGAAAGTAGTACATAGTAGGATAGAACTCATCAAGGCGATTTCAATGATGTTTATTTCTTATGGTCATAACTTACCAAAAATATTATGAATTACAAAAGTAAATAAGTATAAATAATAATAAGTGTTTTTGACAATAAGTAAATGAATATTAAAGCTGAAATAAGAAAAATTAAAGAATAACAAATAATTAAAGACATTTAAAAGTGACATGAGATTAAATTTAGGGTTACATAATAGTCTCACAAAATAAAATGAAAACGTTTAGTTAATGATATAATTTTTAGAGAATATTGTTTATATGTTAATAAAGAGATCTAGTTTGACATCATTAATTATCATACAGGACGTGTATTAAAATATCTCATAAAGCATGAAAAAATTATAAAAAAAAATTATTTAAAAATAAAAAAGTAATGTTTAATTTGAAATGATAAGTCAATACAATGCTAATGAGTTTTCCTTTGACTTGATTATGCCTTGTTTGCAATTATAATGAATTACCATTATACATAGGCGAATGTAATAATAAATTATTAAGTTAAAATTAATTAATCACATGTTGTGGATTAAATGAGATAATTTCAAAGAATTTAAAATAACCAAATTGGAAACCTAAAATGGCAACATGAAAAAAAATTTAGACTTAAAAACTAATATTTTGAAATCGAAGAGAAAAAATTAAATAAATAAGATAAATTATATCAGAAAGTTGAATTCCATGATACTAAAAAAAATTGAGCACATCATTCTCAATTGTAAAGGAAAAAAAGTTATAAAATATAATATTTTAAAAAGTATAGCAAATAAATATTTAATTTGTTAGAGCTAGTCTTGAGGCGTCGAACAACGTTTACATCATTGTGATGGTTGGTATTTTATTCACCAAATATATCCTTATTTTATATTCTTTGCTATATATGACGCAACCTAATTTTCTTTTCTTTTTGAAAAATAGGAAGGAATTTTCAAAAAGAAAAGAAAATATGAAATCAAAATAAAAAAAAATGAAATAAAAAACAAATCAATAAATCGAAATATTCATCTGAAATATGAATATTTTTATATGAAATAGATAATTGAATAGAAAATTATATGAATTAAAATATGAATTCTATCCATTTCTATCCAATAATCTGAATATGGAAGAATAGAGGAAAGGAACCGCCTACCTTGACAGTACTTGACAGTAATATATGTATGTTGTAATACTAGATGTGAAGCATAATTTATCCAGGAAAGGGGAAAAGAAAAAGATATGATATTTAGGATGATGTTGTTTTGAATTACTATGAGTTACAAAAATAAGTAAAAATATCTATTAAAACATTACTATTTTAATATTAAGAAAATATATATTAAATCAAAATCTACATAAACTAAGGTAACGTAAATGTAAGAAATTATAGACAAATAAACAATTATTTAAATTGGGCAAAATTTGGAACTATAGCAGAGTTCAATACTAAATAATAAATACTACTAATAAATAATTATTTAAATATTATGTAAATTAATATGAAAAATTAAATGAGATAAATAAATGAAATTAATTTATTTAAATAAATGTGATGTAAAGGCCACACTTGTGGGAAACAAGAGCTTAAAAGTAATATCACTAAATCAAAATAAAACTTTTTGCAAATTGAGAGAAACAATTTGGAAAAAGTACTTTCGAATCTATTCAAAAAATCAATTTCAACATCATCGGTTATGAAAATAAGGAAGAAATTAAATTGTACCATAAAGCATTCCTAAATAAAAGAAACTAGACTAATAAAAAAATAACAAAAAAATACTTATTTCGATAGAACTCTTTAAGAAAATTTCATCAATGTTTATTTCTCATGGTTAGACCACATAAAAAAAATATTATGAATTACAAATTTAAAATAAATATAAGTAATAATAAATTAGTTTTTAAACAAAAAGTAAATAAAAATTAAAACATAAAGGGTAAAAATTAAATGACATAACATAATCAAAGACATTTAAATTTGACATGCGATTAGATTTAGAGTTACATAGCAGTCTTACAAAAAAAAAATTAAAACTTTTAATTGATGAGATAACTTGTAACAATATGTTTCCATCCATGCTACTAAGGAGAACTTGTATAACATCATTAATCATCAAATAGAGTATGTATTAAAATATCCCATATAGCATGCAAAAATTATAAATATAAATTATTTAAATATAAAGAAATAAACGTTCACTTTGATTGCGCTAGTCAAAACAAGGCCAATGATGCTTCCTTTATCCCGATTATCCGTTGTTTGCAATTATAATAGAGGTCAAATAACAGGTGACTTAGAATCACATAATTATTTAATCCCATGAAAGATAAAAATGTCAACAAATGACAAAAGGATTGCATTAAAGTTGCATTCAAACACATTATGAAGACCATGTGTAACACTGTCCATCAGCAAATTAGGTGTGAATAAAAATTTCTCATCAACAATACAAAAATCCAAGGAAAAAAATTTTAAAATAAAAAAATTAATTAAACAAGCACATTATGACAAGTTATGTGAAATGTTTTAATTGCCCTTGGATGTCATTTTGAATTACATTAATTTACCAAAGTAGATAAGTATAACTAATTATACATTATTGTTTTAATATTAAGTAAATATAAATATCGAAGTTTAAATAAGATAGTTTGAAGCAAGCTAACATAACCAAAGAAATCATTGTAATGTCACAAAAGAGTTTTGCTTTAGTTTCAAAGTAATATAATATAACAAAAATTAAAAAAGTTTAAAAGAATGAGAATTTTTATAAAAAAATATTGTCTTCCATAATACCAAGTGGATTGAGTAAAATACCCTTGATCACCATCTTAAATAGAATGTTGTTGTCTTTTAAAATATTCAAAAAATTTCGGAAACAAAAAAATTAAAATTATAGGAAAATAAATATTTTTTGCATTACATATCATTTGGAATTTTAGTATAGCACCATGGTAATTAATAAATAATAACAAAAAATTATTAATTAAATATTATGTAATAAATATAAAAGTTGAAATGAGATAAAGCATAGAAATGTAAGTAAAAGGTCACAAAAGTGGAGAACAAGAGCTTAAAATTAAAATGCCCAATAAAGAATTACTAAATCAAATAAACAATAATATTATAAGATAATGTAAAGAATACTTTTTTTTTTGATATTCAATGTAAAGAATACTTAATTGGATAGAACTAGACAAGACAAATTCAATGATGTTTATTTCTCATGGTTGACCTCATCCAAAATACTATTAATTATCAAAGTAAATAAGTATGAATAGTAATAAATTAATTTTTAACAATATGTAAACAAATATTAAAACTAAATTAGAAAGAATTAAAGGACATAATATAACTAAAGAAATTTAAAAGTTGCATGAGATTAGATTTAGAGTTACATAATAGTCTTAAAAAATAAAATGAAAACTTTGAATTAATGAAATAATTTTTTGAATATGTTGCCTTCCAAGTTAATAAGAAGATCTAATGTAATATCACTAATTATTAAATAGGGTACTAATCAAAATATCTTATAAAGCATGCAAAAATTATAAAAAAATATTTAAAAATTAAAAAAGAAACATTTAGTTTGATAGAATTAGCAAATATTAGGCCAATGACAATGAATTACCAATCTATATAGGAAAAAGTAATAATAAATTATTACATTAAAATTAGTTAGAACATGTTGAGAACCTATAAAGGGCACATGAAGGATGGTTTAGAGTTACAAACTAACATTCACAAATGAAAGATAGCAAATTAAATAAATAAGATAAATTGTATGTGAAAGTAAATTCCATGTTACGAAAATCATTGAGCATAACATTCTTGGTCATAAAGCAAAAAACATTAAAAATAAAATATGTTAAAAAATGTGGCACATAAATATTTAATCTGTTAGACCTAATCATGAAGTCAAAAAAGGTTTGCATCACAATGGGCGGCCTAGTTGTGAATTAGTATGAATTACCAATATAAGTTAGCAAATGTAATAATACATTACTATTTCAATGTTAAGCAAATATATATTAAACTAAAAACTAGATAAATTGAAGTGTTGTAAAAGTATGAAATTATAAAAAGATCATTATTTATGTCAATTGCACAGCATTTAGAACTATAGTGGGGCACACTAATATATAAAAAATAATAAAAAATTTATTAATTAAATATTATGAAAATAAATATAAACGTTGAAATGAGATAAATAGAAAAATGTAATTTGTTTAAATCAATGTGACATAAATGGTCAAATAATTGGAGAAAAAAAAACTCAAAAGTAATCTAACAAAATCAAATTTAAAATTTTCACAAAATGAGAGCAACTTTTTTTTAGAAAAAGTAATTTTCAGTCTATTCAGAAGATCAATTTGAACATTATCATTTATGAAAACGAGGAAGACAATAAAATGCCCGACAAACCACTCCAAAATCCAAGAAACTAAAATATTAAAAAAATTAAAAAATACTTAAATTTGATAAAGTCATCAATACGATTTTAACGACGTTTATTTCTCATGGTCAAACCACATCCAAATGATTATTAATTACAAAATAGATAAGTAAAAATAATAATAAATTATTTTTTAAAAATAAGTAAATAAATATTAAAGCAGAAATGGGAGAAAATAAAGGACATAATATAGTTAATGACATTTAATTCTGACGTGAGACTAGATTTAGGGATATGTAATTGTCTTACAAAGTAAAATGAAAATTATTAATTAATGAGATAATTGGTAAGGGAATGTCACCTTCCAAGTTACTTACAAGATCTAGTACAACATAATAATCATAAAATAGGCTATGTATAGAAATATCTCATTAAGCACAGAAAAATTATAAAAAAGAAATTATTTAAAAAATAAGTAAATGTTCACTTGGATTGGGTTTGTCAATATATGACTAACGATGCTTCTTTTGACTGGTTAGGCCTTGTTTGCAATTGTAATGAATTGCCAATTTATAAATGCAAAAGTAATAATAAATTAATATATTAAAATTAATTAAATACATGATGAGGATTAGATAAGATTATTTCAAACAATTTAAAATAAAAATATTGAAGACATATAAATGCCGCATGAAAGTTGATTTAGATTCACAAACTAATATTACCAAATGAAAGAAGAGAAATTAAAACAAGTTAAATGGCATGAGAAAGTGGAAGTCCATGACACTAAAATGACTGAACATAACATCCTCAACTGTAAGGCCAAAATGTTAGAAAATAAAATATTTTAAAAAATGTTGCAAATAAATATTTAATTTTTTACGGATAGTCATGATGAGTCAAACAACGTTTGCAACATCTTGATGGTTCTAGTTATCAAATACTATGAATTACCAAAATAAGAAAGCCTATGCAATAATACATTACTATTTTTAATGTTAAGAAAATATATATATATTAAACACAAAACTAGATAAATGGAAGCAATGTAAAACTAAGAAATTATAGAAAAATAAATAATTATTTGAATTGGAAAACATTTGGAGCTATAGTAGAGTACAATAAAAAATAATAAATAATTACTACTTAAAAATTATGTAAACAAATGTAAACATTGAAATGAGATAAATACAAGAATGTAATTTATTTAAATTAATGTGATGTAAAGGTGACACAAGCGGAGAACAAGAGGTTAAAAGTAACATAACCAAATCAAAGTAAACATCTTAACGAAATAAGAGATAATTTTTAAGAAAAGGGCTTTACAAGATATTCAGAAGATCAATTGCAATATCATCGATTATCATAATAAGGAAGAAATTAAAATGCCCCATAATGCATTCCTAAATCGAAGAAATGGAAATATCAAAAAATAAATAAAAAAATATTTTATTGAATAAAACTCATCAAGGTGATTTCAATGATGTTTATTTCTCATAGTCAGACCTCATACAAAATATACTGAATTACCAAAGTGAAGAAGTATAAATAACAATAAGTTATTAACAATAAATTATTAACAATAAGTAAAGAAACATTAAAGTAAAAAATTGAAAAAAATTAAAGAAAAACATATAATTAAGACATTCAAAGGTGGCATAGATTATATTTAGAGTTACGTAATAGTCTTTCAAAATAAAATGAAAGCTTTGAATTAATGAAATAATTTTTTAGAGAATGTTGCCTTTAATGTTGCTAATGAGTTCTAGTATAACATCATTAATCATCAAATAGGGTATGTATCAAAATATCTCATAAAGCATGCAAAAATTATAAAAAATAAATTGTTTAAAAATAAAAAAATTAATGATTACTTGGAAACAACTAGTTAATACTATGATAATGACGTTTCCTTTGACTCGATTGCACCTTGTTTGCAATTATAATGAATGTCCATTGTTCATAAGAAAATAATAATCTATTAATATATTAAAATTAATTAAACAAATGTTGAGGATTAAACGAGATAATTTGAAACTATTTGAAATAACCAAATTGAAAAAATAAAAAGGCCACACGAAAGATGATTAAAAGTTACAAACTAATATTACAAAATCAAAATGAAACTATTAAATAAATGAGTGAATTTGTTTCGGAAAGTTGAATTCCATGATACGAAATGATTTAGCTTAACATCCTTGATCGTAAAGCAAAAATCCTGTGAAAATATAATCTTTTAAAAATGTAGCATATAAAGATTTAATTTTTTAGAGCTAGTCATGAAGAAAGAAATAACATTTACATAATATTGACGAACCAAGCTTTGAATTACTATGAATTACAAAAAAAAAGTAAACATATCTATTAATACATTTCTATTTTAGTATTTGACAAATATATATATATTGAACCTAAATCTACATAACTTGAAACAAAATAAAATTATGAAAATATAGCTAAATAAATATTTATTTAAGCTTGAAAACATTTAGAACTATAACAGAGTACAATACTATATACTATATAATAATATTAAATTATTATTCAAATATTATGTAAATAAATTAAAAAATTTTAATGAGATAAATTATTGAAACGTAATTTATTTAAATCAACGTGACATAATGGTCAAACAAATGGAGAACAAGTGCTTGAAAGTAATATAACCAAAAGAAGGTAAACCTATTAACAAAATGGGAGAAAAGTTTTGGAAAAAGTACTTTGCAAGCTATTAAGAAGATCAATGGCAAAATCTTTGCTTATCAAATAAGGAAGAAATGAAAAGGCCCCATAATGTATTTCTAAAACAAAGAAACTAAAATATAAAAAAATGAAAGTAGTACATAGTAGGATAGAACTCATCAAGGCGATTTCAATGATGTTTATTTCTTATGGTCATAACTTACCAAAAATATTATGAATTACAAAAGTAAATAAGTATAAATAATAATAAGTGTTTTTGACAATAAGTAAATGAATATTAAAGCTGAAATAAGAAAAATTAAAGAATAACAAATAATTAAAGACATTTAAAAGTGACATGAGATTAAATTTAGGGTTACATAATAGTCTCACAAAATAAAATGAAAACGTTTAGTTAATGATATAATTTTTAGAGAATATTGTTTATATGTTAATAAAGAGATCTAGTTTGACATCATTAATTATCATACAGGACGTGTATTAAAATATCTCATAAAGCATGAAAAAATTATAAAAAAAAATTATTTAAAAATAAAAAAGTAATGTTTAATTTGAAATGATAAGTCAATACAATGCTAATGAGTTTTCCTTTGACTTGATTATGCCTTGTTTGCAATTATAATGAATTACCATTATACATAGGCGAATGTAATAATAAATTATTAAGTTAAAATTAATTAATCACATGTTGTGGATTAAATGAGATAATTTCAAAGAATTTAAAATAACCAAATTGGAAACCTAAAATGGCAACATGAAAAAAAATTTAGACTTAAAAACTAATATTTTGAAATCGAAGAGAAAAAATTAAATAAATAAGATAAATTATATCAGAAAGTTGAATTCCATGATACTAAAAAAAATTGAGCACATCATTCTCAATTGTAAAGGAAAAAAAGTTATAAAATATAATATTTTAAAAAGTATAGCAAATAAATATTTAATTTGTTAGAGCTAGTCTTGAGGCGTCGAACAACGTTTACATCATTGTGATGGTTGGTATTTTATTCACCAAATATATCCTTATTTTATATTCTTTGCTATATATGACGCAACCTAATTTTCTTTTCTTTTTGAAAAATAGGAAGGAATTTTCAAAAAGAAAAGAAAATATGAAATCAAAATAAAAAAAAATGAAATAAAAAACAAATCAATAAATCGAAATATTCATCTGAAATATGAATATTTTTATATGAAATAGATAATTGAATAGAAAATTATATGAATTAAAATATGAATTCTATCCATTTCTATCCAATAATCTGAATATGGAAGAATAGAGGAAAGGAACCGCCTACCTTGACAGTACTTGACAGTAATATATGTATGTTGTAATACTAGATGTGAAGCATAATTTATCCAGGAAAGGGGAAAAGAAAAAGATATGATATTTAGGATGATGTTGTTTTGAATTACTATGAGTTACAAAAATAAGTAAAAATATCTATTAAAACATTACTATTTTAATATTAAGAAAATATATATTAAATCAAAATCTACATAAACTAAGGTAACGTAAATGTAAGAAATTATAGACAAATAAACAATTATTTAAATTGGGCAAAATTTGGAACTATAGCAGAGTTCAATACTAAATAATAAATACTACTAATAAATAATTATTTAAATATTATGTAAATTAATATGAAAAATTAAATGAGATAAATAAATGAAATTAATTTATTTAAATAAATGTGATGTAAAGGCCACACTTGTGGGAAACAAGAGCTTAAAAGTAATATCACTAAATCAAAATAAAACTTTTTGCAAATTGAGAGAAACAATTTGGAAAAAGTACTTTCGAATCTATTCAAAAAATCAATTTCAACATCATCGGTTATGAAAATAAGGAAGAAATTAAATTGTACCATAAAGCATTCCTAAATAAAAGAAACTAGACTAATAAAAAAATAACAAAAAAATACTTATTTCGATAGAACTCTTTAAGAAAATTTCATCAATGTTTATTTCTCATGGTTAGACCACATAAAAAAAATATTATGAATTACAAATTTAAAATAAATATAAGTAATAATAAATTAGTTTTTAAACAAAAAGTAAATAAAAATTAAAACATAAAGGGTAAAAATTAAATGACATAACATAATCAAAGACATTTAAATTTGACATGCGATTAGATTTAGAGTTACATAGCAGTCTTACAAAAAAAAAATTAAAACTTTTAATTGATGAGATAACTTGTAACAATATGTTTCCATCCATGCTACTAAGGAGAACTTGTATAACATCATTAATCATCAAATAGAGTATGTATTAAAATATCCCATATAGCATGCAAAAATTATAAATATAAATTATTTAAATATAAAGAAATAAACGTTCACTTTGATTGCGCTAGTCAAAACAAGGCCAATGATGCTTCCTTTATCCCGATTATCCGTTGTTTGCAATTATAATAGAGGTCAAATAACAGGTGACTTAGAATCACATAATTATTTAATCCCATGAAAGATAAAAATGTCAACAAATGACAAAAGGATTGCATTAAAGTTGCATTCAAACACATTATGAAGACCATGTGTAACACTGTCCATCAGCAAATTAGGTGTGAATAAAAATTTCTCATCAACAATACAAAAATCCAAGGAAAAAAATTTTAAAATAAAAAAATTAATTAAACAAGCACATTATGACAAGTTATGTGAAATGTTTTAATTGCCCTTGGATGTCATTTTGAATTACATTAATTTACCAAAGTAGATAAGTATAACTAATTATACATTATTGTTTTAATATTAAGTAAATATAAATATCGAAGTTTAAATAAGATAGTTTGAAGCAAGCTAACATAACCAAAGAAATCATTGTAATGTCACAAAAGAGTTTTGCTTTAGTTTCAAAGTAATATAATATAACAAAAATTAAAAAAGTTTAAAAGAATGAGAATTTTTATAAAAAAATATTGTCTTCCATAATACCAAGTGGATTGAGTAAAATACCCTTGATCACCATCTTAAATAGAATGTTGTTGTCTTTTAAAATATTCAAAAAATTTCGGAAACAAAAAAATTAAAATTATAGGAAAATAAATATTTTTTGCATTACATATCATTTGGAATTTTAGTATAGCACCATGGTAATTAATAAATAATAACAAAAAATTATTAATTAAATATTATGTAATAAATATAAAAGTTGAAATGAGATAAAGCATAGAAATGTAAGTAAAAGGTCACAAAAGTGGAGAACAAGAGCTTAAAATTAAAATGCCCAATAAAGAATTACTAAATCAAATAAACAATAATATTATAAGATAATGTAAAGAATACTTTTTTTTTTGATATTCAATGTAAAGAATACTTAATTGGATAGAACTAGACAAGACAAATTCAATGATGTTTATTTCTCATGGTTGACCTCATCCAAAATACTATTAATTATCAAAGTAAATAAGTATGAATAGTAATAAATTAATTTTTAACAATATGTAAACAAATATTAAAACTAAATTAGAAAGAATTAAAGGACATAATATAACTAAAGAAATTTAAAAGTTGCATGAGATTAGATTTAGAGTTACATAATAGTCTTAAAAAATAAAATGAAAACTTTGAATTAATGAAATAATTTTTTGAATATGTTGCCTTCCAAGTTAATAAGAAGATCTAATGTAATATCACTAATTATTAAATAGGGTACTAATCAAAATATCTTATAAAGCATGCAAAAATTATAAAAAAATATTTAAAAATTAAAAAAGAAACATTTAGTTTGATAGAATTAGCAAATATTAGGCCAATGACAATGAATTACCAATCTATATAGGAAAAAGTAATAATAAATTATTACATTAAAATTAGTTAGAACATGTTGAGAACCTATAAAGGGCACATGAAGGATGGTTTAGAGTTACAAACTAACATTCACAAATGAAAGATAGCAAATTAAATAAATAAGATAAATTGTATGTGAAAGTAAATTCCATGTTACGAAAATCATTGAGCATAACATTCTTGGTCATAAAGCAAAAAACATTAAAAATAAAATATGTTAAAAAATGTGGCACATAAATATTTAATCTGTTAGACCTAATCATGAAGTCAAAAAAGGTTTGCATCACAATGGGCGGCCTAGTTGTGAATTAGTATGAATTACCAATATAAGTTAGCAAATGTAATAATACATTACTATTTCAATGTTAAGCAAATATATATTAAACTAAAAACTAGATAAATTGAAGTGTTGTAAAAGTATGAAATTATAAAAAGATCATTATTTATGTCAATTGCACAGCATTTAGAACTATAGTGGGGCACACTAATATATAAAAAATAATAAAAAATTTATTAATTAAATATTATGAAAATAAATATAAACGTTGAAATGAGATAAATAGAAAAATGTAATTTGTTTAAATCAATGTGACATAAATGGTCAAATAATTGGAGAAAAAAAACTCAAAAGTAATCTAACAAAATCAAATCTAAAATTTTCACAAAATGAGAGCAACTTTTTTTTAGAAAAAGTAATTTCCAGTCTATTCAGAAGATCAATTTCAACATTATCATTTATGAAAACGAGGAAGACAATAAAATGCCCGACAAACCACTCCAAAATCCAAGAAACTAAAATATTAAAAAAATTAAAAAATACTTAAATTTGATAAAGTCATCAATACGATTTTAACGACGTTTATTTCTCATGGTCAAACCACATCCAAATGATTATTAATTACAAAATAGATAAGTAAAAATAATAATAAATTATTTTTTAAAAATAAGTAAATAAATATTAAATCAGAAATGGGAGAAAATAAAGGACATAATATAGTTAATGACATTTAATTCTGACGTGAGACTAGATTTAGGGATATGTAATTGTCTTACAAAGTAAAATGAAAATTATTAATTAATGAGATAATTGGTAAGGGAATGTCACCTTCCAAGTTACTTACAAGATCTAGTACAACATAATAATCATAAAATAGGCTATGTATAGAAATATCTCATTAAGCACAGAAAAATTATAAAAAAGAAATTATTTAAAAAATAAGTAAATGTTCACTTGGATTGGGTTTGTCAATATATGACTAACGATGCTTCTTTTGACAGGTTAGGCCTTGTTTGCAATTGTAATGAATTGCCAATTTATAAATGCAAAAGTAATAATAAATTAATATATTAAAATTAATTAAATACATGATGAGGATTAGATAAGATTATTTCAAACAATTTAAAATAAAAATATTGAAGACATATAAATGCCGCATGAAAGTTGATTTAGATTCACAAACTAATATTACCAAATGAAAGAAGAGAAATTAAAACAAGTTAAATGGCATGAGAAAGTGGAAGTCCATGACACTAAAATGACTGAACATAACATCCTCAACTGTAAGGCCAAAATGTTAGAAAATAAAATATTTTAAAAAATGTTGCAAATAAATATTTAATTTTTTACGGATAGTCATGATGAGTCAAACAACGTTTGCAACATCTTGATGGTTCTAGTTATCAAATACTATGAATTACCAAAATAAGAAAGCCTATGCAATAATACATTACTATTTTTAATGTTAAGAAAATATATATATATTAAACACAAAACTAGATAAATGGAAGCAATGTAAAACTAAGAAATTATAGAAAAATAAATAATTATTTGAATTGGAAAACATTTGGAGCTATAGTAGAGTACAATAAAAAATAATAAATAATTACTACTTAAAAATTATGTAAACAAATGTAAATATTGAAATGAGATAAATACAAGAATGTAATTTATTTAAATTAATGTGATGTAAAGGTGACACAAGTGGAGAACAAGAGGTTAAAAGTAACATAACCAAATCAAAGTAAACATCTTAACGAAATAAGAGATAATTTTTAAGAAAAGGGATTTACAAGATATTCAGAAGATCAATTGCAATATCATCGATTATCATAATAAGGAAGAAATTAAAATGCCCCATAATGCATTCCTAAATCGAAGAAATGGAAATATCAAAAAATAAATAAAAAAATATTTTATTGGAAAAACTCATCAAGGTGATTTCAATGATGTTTATTTCTCATAGTCAGTCCTCATACAAAATATACTGAATTACCAAAGTGAAGAAGTATAAATAACAATAAGTTATTAACAATAAATTATTAACAATAAGTAAAGAAACATTAAAGTAAAAAATTGAAAAAAATTAAAGAAAAACATATAATTAAGACATTCAAAGGTGGCATAGATTATATTTAGAGTTACGTAATAGTCTTTCAAAATAAAATGAAAGCTTTGAATTAATGAAATAATTTTTTAGAGAATGTTGCCTTTAATGTTGCTAATGAGTTCTAGTATAACATCATTAATCATCAAATAGGGTATGTATCAAAATATCTCATAAAGCATGCAAAAATTATAAAAAATAAATTGTTTAAAAATAAAAAAATTAATGATTACTTGGAAACAACTAGTTAATACTATGATAATGACGTTTCCTTTGACTCGATTGCACCTTGTTTGCAATTATAATGAATGTCCATTGTTCATAAGAAAATAATAATCTATTAATATATTAAAATTAATTAAACAAATGTTGAGGATTAAACGAGATAATTTGAAACTATTTGAAATAACCAAATTGAAAAAATAAAAAGGCCACACGAAAGATGATTAAAAGTTACAAACTAATATTACAAAATCAAAATGAAACTATTAAATAAATGAGTGAATTTGTTTCGGAAAGTTGAATTCCATGATACGAAATGATTTAGCTTAACATCCTTGATCGTAAAGCAAAAATCCTGTGAAAATATAATCTTTTAAAAATGTAGCATATAAAGATTTAATTTTTTAGAGCTAGTCATGAAGAAAGAAATAACATTTACATAATATTGACGAACCAAGCTTTGAATTACTATGAATTACAAAAAAAAAGTAAACATATCTATTAATACATTTCTATTTTAGTATTTGACAAATATATATATATTGAACCTAAATCTACATAACTTGAAACAAAATAAAATTATGAAAATATAGCTAAATAAATATTTATTTAAGCTTGAAAACATTTAGAACTATAACAGAGTACAATACTATATACTATATAATAATATTAAATTATTATTCAAATATTATGTAAATAAATTAAAAAATTTTAATGAGATAAATTATTGAAACGTAATTTATTTAAATCAACGTGACATAATGGTCAAACAAATGGAGAACAAGTGCTTGAAAGTAATATAACCAAAATAAGGTAAACCTATTAACAAAATGGGAGAAAAGTTTTGGAAAAAGTACTTTGCAAGCTATTAAGAAGATCAATGGCAAAATCTTTGCTTATCAAATAAGGAAGAAATGAAAAGGCCCCATAATGTATTTCTAAAACAAAGAAACTAAAATATAAAAAAATGAAAGTAGTACATAGTAGGATAGAACTCATCAAGGCGATTTCAATGATGTTTATTTCTTATGATCATAACTTACCAAAAATATTATGAATTACAAAAGTAAATAAGTATAAATAATAATAAGTGTTTTTGACAATAAGTAAATGAATATTAAAGCTGAAATAAGAAAAATTAAAGAATAACAAATAATTAAAGACATTTAAAAGTGACATGAGATTAAATTTAGGGTTACATAATAGTCTCACAAAATAAAATGAAAACGTTTAGTTAATGATATAATTTTTAGAGAATATTGTTTATATGTTAATAAAGAGATCTAGTTTGACATCATTAATTATCATACAGGACGTGTATTAAAATATCTCATAAAGCATGAAAAAATTATAAAAAAAAATTATTTAAAAATAAAAAAGTAATGTTTAATTTGAAATGATAAGTCAATACAATGCTAATGAGTTTTCCTTTGACTTGATTATGCCTTGTTTGCAATTATAATGAATTACCATTATACATAGGCAAATGTAATAATAAATTATTAAGTTAAAATTAATTAATCACATGTTGTGGATTAAATGAGATAATTTCAAAGAATTTAAAATAACCAAATTGGAAACCTAAAATGGCAACATGAAAAAAAATTTAGACTTAAAAACTAATATTTTGAAATCGAAGAGAAAAAATTAAATAAATAAGATAAATTATATCAGAAAGTTGAATTCCATGATACTAAAAAAAATTGAGCACATCATTCTCAATTGTAAAGGAAAAAAAGTTATAAAATATAATATTTTAAAAAGTATAGCAAATAAATATTTAATTTGTTAGAGCTAGTCTTGAGGCGTCGAACAACGTTTACATCATTGTGATGGTTGGTATTTTATTCACCAAATATATCCTTATTTTATATTCTTTGCTATATATGACGCAACCTAATTTTCTTTTCTTTTTGAAAAATATGAAGGAATTTTCAAAAAGAAAAGAAAATATGAAATCAAAATAAAAAAAAATGAAATAAAAAACAAATCAATAAATCGAAATATTCATCTGAAATATGAATATTTTTATATGAAATAGATAATTGAATAGAAAATTATATGAATTAAAATATGAATTCTATCCATTTCTATCCAATAATCTGAATATGGAAGAATAGAGGAAAGGAACTGCCTACCTTGACAGTACTTGACAGTAATATATGTATGTTGTAATACTAGATGTGAAACATAATTTATCCAGGAAAGGGGAAAAGAAAAAGATATGATATTTAGGATGATGTTGTTTTGAATTACTATGAGTTACAAAAATAAGTAAAAATATCTATTAAAACATTACTATTTTAATATTAAGAAAATATATATTAAATCAAAATCTACATAAACTAAGGTAACGTAAATGTAAGAAATTATAGACAAATAAACAATTAATTAAATTGGGCAAAATTTGGAACTATAGCAGAGTTCAATACTAAATAATAAATACTACTAATAAATAATTATTTAAATATTATGTAAATTAATATGAAAAATTAAATGAGATAAATAAATGAAATTAATTTATTTAAATAAATGTGATGTAAAGGCCACACTTGTGGGAAACAAGAGTTTAAAAGTAATATCACTAAATCAAAATAAAACTTTTTGCAAATTGAGAGAAACAATTTGGAAAAAGTACTTTCGAATCTATTCAAAAAATCAATTTCCACATCATCGGTTATGAAAATAAGGAAGAAATTAAATTGTACCATAAAGCATTCCTAAATAAAAGAAACTAGACTAATAAAAAAATAACAAAAAAATACTTATTTCGATAGAACTCTTTAAGAAAATTTCATCAATGTTTATTTCTCATGGTTAGACCACATAAAAAAAATATTATGAATTACAAATTTAAAATAAATATAAGTAATAATAAATTAGTTTTTAAACAATAAGTAAATAAAAATTAAAACATAAAGGGTAAAAATTAAATGACATAACATAATCAAAGACATTTAAATTTGACATGCGATTAGATTTAGAGTTACATAGCAGTCTTACAAAAAAAAAAATTAAAACTTTTAATTGATGAGATAACTTGTAACAATATGTTTCCATCCATGCTACTAAGGAGAACTTGTATAACATCATTAATCATCAAATAGAGTATGTATTAAAATATCCCATATAGCATGCAAAAATTATAAATATAAATTATTTAAATATAAAGAAATAAATGTTCACTTTGATTGCGCTAGTCAAAACAAGGCCAATGATGCTTCCTTTATCTCGATTATCCTTTGTTTGCAATTATAATGAATTACAAATGTACATAACGAAAAGTAATAACAAATTATTTCGTTAAAGTTAATTAAATACATGTTGACAATTAAAAGAGTTAAGTTCAGAAAAATTAAAATAACCAACTTCAAAACTTATAATGTCCACATAAAAGATGATTTAGAGCTACAAAATAATATTACAAATTAAAGAAAAAAAATTTAATAATTAAGATAAATTACATGAGAAAGTTGAATTCCATGACACTATAATGATTGAGCATAACAGCCTCAATCATAAAGTCAAAAACATCAGAAAATAAAAATTTTCAAAAATGTGACAAAAAATATTTAATTTTTTAGAGGAAGTAATGATGAGTTAAACAACGTTTACATAATCTTGATGGACTTACTTGTGAATTACTATCAATTATCAAAATAAGAAAATAACATTACAATACTATTTTAATATTAAAATATATATTAAACCTAAAACTAGAAAAATTGGAGCAATATAAATGTATGAATTTATAGAAAGATAAATATTTATTTCACTTGGATAGGATTTTTAACTTTAGTGGAGCATAAAACTAAATGATATACGATAACCATAACTTATTAAATAATTATTATGTAAATAAGTATAAAAGTTGAAATTTGACAAATACAAGAAATGCAATTCATTTAAATCAATGTCATGTAATGTTCACACAAGTGGAGTACATGAGCATAAATGTAATATAACCAACTCAATGTCAAACTTCTTTGAAATGAGAGAAAATATTTAGCAAAAGTACTTTCCAAGATACGCAACAGATCAATTGCAGCATCATTGGTTATCAAAAAGAGGACGAAACAAAAATGCCCCATAAAACATTCTTAATTCAAAGAAACTGGAATATTAAAAAATAATGAAAATAATACTTAATTGGATAGAAGCCACCAAGATGATTACAATGATATTTATTTCTCATGATCAGACCCTATCAACAATATTATGAAATACCAAAGTAAATAACTATAAATAAAAATAAATTATTTTTTAGCAATATGTAATATATATTAAACATGAAATGAGAAAAACTTAAAGGACATAATATAATTAAAAACAATTAAAAATGATTTGAGATTAGATTTAGAGTTAAATAACATTCTTACAAAATAAAATGAAAATTTTCAATTAATAAGATAATTTAAAGAGAATGTTACCTTCCATGTTATTAGAGAGATATAGTATAACATCATAAACATTCAAATATGGTTTTTATTAAAATGTCTCATAAGACATGCAAAAATTATGGTAGATAAATTATTTGAAAATGAAAAAGTAAATGTTTACTTTGATAGAGCTAGTCAATACTAGGCTAATGATGCTTCCTTTGACTCGATTAGAAATTGATTGGAATTATAATGAATTACAAATACACATAGGCAAAATTAACAACAAAATATTATACTAAAAATTAATTGAACACAAGTTGAGGACTAAAGGAGTTAATTTCAAAGAATTTAATAGAAAAAAATTGATAGCATGTAAATGCTGCATGAAAGATGATTTGGAGTTGCAAACTAATATTACCAAATCGAAACCAAAAAAAGAAATAAATGAGATACATTTTATGGGGAACTTCATTTCATTGATACTAAAATGTTTGAGCATAACATCATTGATCGTAAAGGCAAAAACATTAGAAAAAATAATTAAAAAAATGTAGCAAACAAATATTTAATTTATTAGAGGTTGTCATGGTGAGTCAAACAATGTTTGCATAATCTTGATGCACTTAGTTGTGAATTACTTAACTAAGTAAGCTAAAGAAATAATACATTACTATTTTAATATTAACCAAATATTTATTAAACCTAAAACTAGATAAATTGAAGTAATGTAAAACATTAATTATAAAAAAAATAAATGTTTATGTCAACTTGCCTACAATATTTAATAAATGTTGCACAATAAGACCTTGAAAGGAATGTTAGCACTAATGAATTATCTATGTAATAGGTTCCCAATTGGAGTCATTGACAACTTCATAATTTTCATCTTGATCAACAATGCATGTAAAATATATTACTAAACACATCCAATTTAAAAGCACTTGAAAGATTTTTCAAAAAATTATTTTTTATATTTCACAGATAGAAATTAACTAAATTAAAATAATACTATTTTTCAGTGAGTCTAAGGATAATAAAAGAAAGCTCTACCAATTTTCCTTGGTAGGTTTAATTGATAAGTGAGAGGTGAAGCAACCTATAACACATTTGGAAATTAAATCCTCCTCTAAGACCCAACACCTACTTTGATCTTTAATTCATTATATATTAAACTTACATTGCCTATTTTCGGCAATTATGTGGAAGAATGTTCTTCTTTTTTTACCTTTCTTGAGCTACATAGTACTTGCATTCAAGATTTTAATACATTTCCACAATTTTAGTACCAAAGAAAAACTAATCCTAAATTTCGCCTATTCAAAACTTTATAATTGTTTTATAGCTTATTAAGGTCTTTTTCTTTCTCCAGAAGTGGCTTTTCTTACTTCTTGAATCAACTACAATATATTACAAAATTTAGCTTTCTTCATGGTCAGTTTAATGTCTCATCATTTTGCAAGCTAGGGTCCTCATTCCTAAATCAACAATTGGAAGACTCTAGTTTTGAGCAAAAATTGGATAAAATTCTATGCTTTCAATCCATGTGCTTTGGAATTTTAAATATCTTCAAATAGATCTAATTGTTGGAGGAAGAATCAAAAAAAGGGAGAATTCTAATAGGATCTAGTTCATATGTTAAACAACAATATTGGAATTGTTTTGAGCTAATCATGACTCATTAGCATTCTATCCAGAGGAGTGATATTTGAATTCTTGAACCTTAATAATGACATAAATTCTCTCTACCATCCAGGGAAAACAATTAGCCTCCATCAACAATCTTATATCCCACCAAAGATCTCTTCTATTAATGAAATAGTTCTTGGCATACACAAAAGGGTAACACCTCATTTATGCATTATGCTTTATAACCATGTGAAGAAATTGTTCTTCATTTTCATTATTTGTCCTTGGAAGTCATTTTCATTATTTGTCCTTGGAAGTCATACGACTGAAACACGGATACTTTGCTAGAGATGTTCTCACAATAAAAAAAACTTTAGCTTCTTTGAATGATGTGCATTTTTTTGTTACCTTCAAAGTCAAAAAATGAAGTTAACTTAATTTTGTGAAATTTGATCACGTTCTTAAGGCATAAATCATTTGTAGATTTAATTACATCATTAATGTTCGAAGTTAGGATATTATTCATCACAATCTATATTGTTAGTATTTTAAGATGCCTAAAGTATTTTTTAGGCCATTTCAAGGAAAAGTCACTTTTTTGCATTCCATTTAATAGCTTTTCATCTTGACATGTGATTGATAAACACAGCAAAGCCATCATTGACCATCTAAATTTTTTGAGCAATTGAATGTCTATTTGTTACCACTTATCATTCCTCATCTACAAGCACGTTGTGCTTGATAGCATGTGAAATCCATGCACATTCTATTAACGGATTTTGGTGACAAAATCTACAAGTTTTGTGCTTTTGTTAATGGTCAAATGTGCCTTTTAAAATTTAAAATATTATGCTTTTTTTATTAAAATGTGCATCCAACCCTTATATAACGAGATAAGAATGATGAACAAAAGATAGAGAAGTTTTTGGAGTGATCAATCTTCTTATGCAAGAACAAGTTACTTCATTAACACAATAAATAGAAGTATCAATATGGATGGCATTAAATAATTGATATACTGCATCACAAAAAGAAAAATAACCATGCAAAGAAAATGTTTTTAAATCAGGAGCACTTGGGGATACATTTTAGGATGCCATCATTAATATTCCTATTTAATTCATGAGATTTGACAAGGTTTGTTCAAGTTAGATATACCCTATTAGTGATGGTACTGTGGATGCAAAAAAGTTAGATGACTAATTAAATCAACTAGAGACATATTTCTCCCTATACAACTACTCTTCATTAAACAAAGTAGTATATGCTTGATTAAAAATGTTGAGCCATGCATTGGCATAGTTGAATGTAAATTTAAGAACTCATTTGGATATATAGCTAATATGGAGTCCAATTAAGAAATAAATTTGAGAAAAATTTTATCCCATAGTTTGTCTATGAAATATAGAGGAAGTAGCATTGTCTCTAATATTTACAAGTGCAAAAAATCAAAGATTACAACATTAAATTTCAAAGACAAGCTATAGTATTAAGGATGTCTATTGCGAAGATGTAGACTTTATCTGTGTACTTCTATGGTTTTTATTATCCTATTGCTAGATAACAAACCTTAATCCCTATATAATCTTTGGTATAAGTAAGAACATTTACAATGCACATTATTATAATGGCCATTGAAAGGAAGAATCAAAATATGGAACCAATGACATAGGATTTCCCTCTTTGGGATGATTAAAACAAATATAATGAACTGACAAAAGAGGAGAGATTAATATCCAATAAAGTAGATGAGAGCCATTATAATAATAGCACCATTTACATGTGAGGGTCAAAAAATTTATACCAACTACAAAAAGTAAGGCCACGTATGAGAAAATTTTTTGATCTTTTACACTAACCTTTTCTTAGACATGTTTAAGAAAAATAAGGAAAAAATATCTTTGTTGCAACAAAACTTGAGATGATTCTTGAGGTTTGACAATAAAAAGATAAGACTATATCCCTTTTGTAGGGCCAACAGAGCTTATAATTAATGAAATTATAATTGGAAGACTGCAATGAATTTCAACCTATATTCATGTAGATATGTTGGTCAACACTATCATAAATACTAGCAGTTAGAAAAATTGGATCTTTAAAAGCTTTGTGGAGAAGATCTGCTTACAAAGTGATACTTATTCAAGCCCTATTCTCATAGTTTGAGTTAAAAGTCTCTAAAGTAAGAGTTCATACATAATATAAGGTAAAATTCAAAATCACTTAAGAATATATTGATGAAATTATCCATGAAGCAATTCCATTAGATATTTGTCATATCATATTTGACTAGTCATACTTGTGGAATCAAGATGATATATAACATTGTTAAGCCCAATAGTGTCAATTCACAATGGATGGATAGAAATTTAATATAATATGTAACAAAGGAAAGTTAATAGTAGATATTATCACTGCAAGCCAAGCAATAACATTAGAAAATAAAGTCTAAATTATGTGTTATTATTAACTAGGCCCAAGAAGCTGAATATTGGTTCCAAAAAATATAGTAATCTACCTAAACAACTTAAGAACATACTAAAAGAATATTCTACACTATTTACTAAACTCAAGTGCAATTTCGAAGTTGTGTTTTGCAGCATCAGATTAACTTTTATGAAATCAACATTTATAAACACAAATATGTGTCACCACTTATTTTTAAAAAATGAAGTGATTAAAAAGCAAGTTATGGAGTTATTGAAGAATGGAGTACTCAAGCCTACTAATCCACCATTTGGCTCTCCATTTGAATTGGTGTAGAAAGGATGGATGTTGGCGCATGTGTGTGGATTTCGAGCTCTTAATAAAATCACTTGTATGAATAGGTATCCAATATGAAAAATGAATAATCTATTAGACAAACTAAAGAATGCATGAGCATTCACAAAATTAGATGTTTAAGCAAGGTATCCCTATGTCGAAATTTTAGAAGTAGAAATTTTGAAAAAAACTTTTAAAACTCTATAATGATTGTGTGAGTCGCTAGTAAGGGTGTTTTGGTTGTGCAATGCTCAAGCAACAATCATGTGACTAATGAATGACCTTCTTTTCCCTTAGAAGATTTTATGCTAGTCTACCTTAATGAAATTCTCATTTAGAGAATACACGTGAAGTAAATATAAAGACTTTGTGGAAGGTGTTCAATATATTACAATCCCATCATTTATAGTCGAATGAGACAAAGTGGGAGCTTGCGAGGGAAACATTTTATATTTGGGATATTAAGTTGGAAGGGGTGAAATAAACTTTGATAAGAGGAAGATTAATGTAACTGAGAAATGGTCTAAACATCATGATGTTACCAATGTCAGGGGTTTTCATAGAGCTTAACAATACCTAAGAAAATTCATGAAAGGATTGTTTCAAAGAGTATCATGGTTTCATGCACTAACTTCTTGGCATCTATAATTTGCATGGATAAAACTACATCAATAGACATTTTGATAATTAAAAGAGGTAATTGTTGTTTCAGCACATCCATTTGAGATTTAAGTAGATGCATCAGGGATAAATATCAATGTAGTTTTAATGTAATAAAGTAAGCCAGTAGTATACTATTGTTAATTACTACTAGGAGAATAAAAAAATTTAATTAATGATAAAGAGCTGATTTATTTACATCAATTCATAAAACAATAGAGTCCATACACCCTTAGAAAATAATTCATAGTGCATAGATCGCTTGCTTCTTTAATATTTGTAGATTTAATTAAAGATAAAACATGTACGACACTTCAAGTGGTTATCATACTAAGAACAATTAAGCCTGATTATTAGATATATGAAAGGCACTTTGAACAAACTTTTAGATATGCTTTTTTGACCCCCCCTTCAATCTCACAATTTTTAACTACTATCATGCAAATATAAATTATGGAATTTAAGGAGTAAGTTGTGAAGCATAAAGATGACCCAAACTTTTGCAAAATTTAAAAAGAGACAAAAAGAGGTAAACACTCATAGTATTTTATCAAAAATAAGGTG
Source organism: Vanilla planifolia (assembly GCA_023846275.1). Classification (NCBI taxonomy): domain Eukaryota; kingdom Viridiplantae; phylum Streptophyta; class Magnoliopsida; order Asparagales; family Orchidaceae; genus Vanilla; species Vanilla planifolia. The sequence goes on from JAIUJO010000045.1 coordinate 2,386,349, forward strand.
TTGTACATCCAGATGGTGATAAAAAAAGATGCATAAGTGTAGCTCACATTACCAAGGCCTTGAGACACATTGGAGTTTCAAAGACCACTCTTAATTTTCATAGGTATGCTTATTGGCCCCACACGAACTTAAATGTTAAGAAATTTATTGACAGGTGAATGCTTTTTGTTGCATCAAAAACCATCAGTTCATAAATAAGAACTGCATATACTCGCACCAGTACCAAGAAGTCCTTGGAATAATATCTTGATAGATTTTATCAAGGGTCTATCAATGACTTTATGAGGACATTATTATGTATTTGTAACGGTAGAAAAACATTCCAAGATGGTGAGAGTAATGTCTTACAAAAAAGGGATTACAAGGGAACAAGTAATTGTTATTTTCTTCCAAAAAGTATGTGTACCATTGATGGCTAGAGTAATATCATATTGTAGGTTTCATTAATATATTGTTTTAGCATTTCATGGTAGAAAATAAATGAAGAAATGAATAGTTATATATTCTCCAGAAAAATTAATTGTTCATGTGCCTTCAATCAAACTTTGAAAAAAATATCAACTCTTTTATACATTTGTTCTATACAAAACTTAGAGAATCAAGTAATAATTCTATGTTGAAATCAATCAATCGCCCTTAAAATAAAAAAAAAACAATTATTCTTGATAATTTTTTTTAGATTTATTTTATGCATAACACAAAAGATCAAAAAACTAAATTCAATCTTTATACAACTATTTTACTTTTATCTCATGCATGTATCATCATTTATTTGATGTCATGTTGCAATCTCACCCACCTAAACATTTTTCATCCAAAATATTTGAAACAAATCGAAACCTACAATGCATGATGCAATGAAAATATATCGATCATTTTTTTAGGAAGATGAACAAACCCTAGTTAAACACAAAACTTCAGAAAAAGATAGAAAGAAATTGTAGAATATGCATATGTGGCCATACAAGTTTTGCAAAAAAATAAACCACCACAACTCATTAATCAACTACACAGTAAAATAAAATATCAATCCATCTAAAAACCCAGTTTGAGTGAAAACTTGAAGGAGAGGAACAAGAAAGACAGAAAGAAGTAAAAAGAAAATAACAAGAAGAAAGAGAAGAAGAAGAAGAAGAAGAAGAAGAAGAAGAAGAAGAAGAAGAGGAAGAAGAAAAAGAAGATCAAGAAGAAGGTGCAGGAGAAGAAGAGGATGAACAAAGAATGAAGAAGAAGAAAAATAAGAAAGAATGTAAGAAAGAAGAAGAAGAAGAAGAAGAAGAAGAATAAGAAGGAGAAGAAGAAAAAGAAGTAGAAGAAGAAAAGAAGTAGAAGAACAGAATAAGAAGCAGAAGAAGAAGATGAAGATAGAAAGAAAGAAAGATGAAATGAAGAAGGAAAGAGAGAAGAAGAAGAGGAAGTAGAAGAAGTAGAAGAAGAAGAAAAGGAAGAAGAAGAAGAAGAAGAAGTACAAATACAAAAAGAAAAAGAAGTATTAGAAAGAAGGAAAGGATAAAAGAAGAAGTAGAGGAAGAAGAAGAAGGTGAATAATAAGAAGAATAGAAGAAAGAAAGAATGAAAGAAAGAAAGAAAGAAGAAGAGAAACAAGATGAAGAAAAAGGTGATGATGAAGATGCTGAAGAAGAAGAGAAAGATCAAAAGAAATAAAGAAATAAAAATAGTAGTACAGGAGAAGAAGAATTAGAAGACAAGAAAGAAAGAAAGAAGGATAAGAAAATGAAGAAGAAGAAGGAGAAGAAGAAGAACAGGAAAGAAAGAAAGGAAGAAAGAATAAAAAGATGACGAAGAAGAAGAAAAAGAAATAGATGAAGGAGGAAGAAAGAAAGAAAGAAAGAAATATATGGAGAAGATGTCATAGTAGTAATAGAAGAAGGAGAAGAAGAAGATGAAGAAGGAAAGATGATGACAAAAATAAGAGAGAAATGAAGAAGAATCAAGAAAGAATGAATGAATGATTGAAAGAAAGAAAGAATGAAAGAAAGTAGAAGAAGAAGGTGGAGAAGAAGAAAAACAAGGGGAAAGAAGAAGAAGTAGAAGAAGAAGACGGAGAAGAATAAGATGACGAAGAAGATGATGAAGAAGAAGAAGAAAAAGAAGGGAAGTAGAAGCAATGGAAGAAGAAGAAAAAGAGATGGAGAATAAAGAAAAAAGAAAGTAAGAAGAAGAAGAAGAAGAAGAAGAACAAAGAGAGAATGAAAGGAAGAAAGAAGAAGAAGAAGAAGAAGAAGAAAGAGAAGAAGAAAGAGTGAATGAAAGGAAGAAACAAAGAAGTAGAAGTGGAAGAAGAAAGAGAAACCAAAGAAGAATGATAAAAAGAATGAATGAAAAAAATAAAGAAAGAAAGAAGAAGTAGAAGAAGAAGAAGAGGAGCAGAAAGAAGAAGATGAAGAAAAAGTAGAAGAGAAAGAAGAAGAAGAAGAAGGATTAGAAGATGAAGAACAAGAATAGAATAAGAAGAAGAAAAGGAAAAGAAGAAGAAGAAGAAGAACAAGAAAAATATTGAAAGAAAGAAAGAACGAAAGAATCATTGAATGAAAGAGAGAAGAAGGAGAAGTGGAATAATAATAATAATAATAATGAGATTATGAAGAACAAGAACAAGAAGAATGAGAAGAAGAAGAAAAAGAAGAAGTGGAAGTGGGCCAAGAAGAAGAAGAAGGAGAAGACGAAGGAAGAGATGATGATGAAGAAGAAGAAAGACAAGGTGATGAAGAAGAAGAGGAAAAAGAAGAAGAACAAGAAGAAAAAGAAGAAAAGAAGAGGAAGTATTCTGACAAAGGCGAAGAAGGAGAAGAAGAAGGAGAGAAAGAAGTAAAAGAATTAGAAGAAGATGAAGGAGAGTAAGAAGAAGAAAGAGAAGAAAAAAGTACGAGTAGTAGAAGAAGAAGAAGAAGAAGAAGAAGAAGAAGGGAAATTGCCCATCCTTAATCATGTGAAAACTTGAGATTCTATTATTGAATAAATTTGAGTGAGCAATGTAGGAAATGATCGATACAGCTTTTATGAAGAAGGCAAATTTCAAGGAATGAGAGTATTATAATGTGTTGAGCGATGAAGGAAACGATCGATACCAATATAAGTCAAGAATACTTATAATATATAATGTGCATAACCCAAAAATAAGGAATGAGGGTATTATATATGTATGGCTTGCACACAATGACATTGTGTATGGATTAATAAATAAGCACCCCTTCAACGCTTGTTTGTTAATCCTACCCAAAAGCTTGCTACACTTGAATTTAAAGATATAAGAAATAGGACAATTTATAAGTGATATTGAACAAACCATTCAAAACTTTCTATATAGAATATAAGAAAAACATTTCAAAGAAGAAAAACAACTACTCAAATCATAGAAGTATAAGAGAAGACATGACCAACATAGAGTTGAAAAGATGTTCACAAAAGATAAACTTATTTGGCTTAATATTTGGAAGGAAAGATTTAAAGAACATGGAAAGAACATAAAACTAATATGATATAGTCTTTTCAAGACAATATAAAGATTTAGTGATAATACTTATCTAGTTGAGCAACCACGATATATAGAAATTTTCTTAATAGTGAATATGGTTAATGTGAAAGGTTGTGAGCTATTTTTGCTTGATGAAGAACATCAAAAACACTTACCAACAATGGATGACTTTGTAAAGAATGTTGATAAATGATCTTTTAGCACTCCTAGTTTTTCTATAATAATAAGAGTAACGAAACTTAAATGAACCATGTTATAAAAACGTACCTATAATTTCTAATATGACAATATACAAAATACTATCATGCTACGAATCAAACGATTTTTCTCAATCACAAGACCAAAGAATAAAATTATTATCCACAAAATTAGTAAACCATTAAAACCTTGTCCAGTCCAAGGCAATGCCATTTATCAATATCAAAGTCTGATAAAAATTATAATAACTACAAAGCCCAATAAACTATTTAATACAATCCACATCTAACAAGATATAGTTGATGATAAATAAGTATCAAATCTAAAACTATTAAAGGTGAAATAAAGAAGATGAATAATCAAACTAATGCACTAACTCTAAAATCTCCAGTTTTGCTTCTTAAATGTTCTTACTCCTTGATCCCAAAAAATATAATGGGGCGACCTTGGAGACTCTATGGGGAATCTTTGAGCTATTCTACCAAACTAACATGTTGTAGTCAAAAAAATATGAATGAAATAACGAAATAAATCTTGTAAACTAAATGCATCTTATTTTAACTCTTATAATGAGATCATCATCTACCAGTAAGTCAATATCAATTTTCTTATACTTTGACTAATTGGATGCTTACTGTCCACTTATTAATGTATCCCACTTTCTTATTCAAAAGAAACATGACAAGACCTTCGATTCTTTGACATCATGTAATCTAATACTCTAAGAAAATGCTGATCATATGGGCCTTCCTTTTAAGATTCTAGGGGTCCTTAACAATCATAAGTACTCCCCTAAAAGGCATAACAAATTATGTAATTCCTTGATGGACAAAAGGTGCAAATATTCTCTTTGAACTATTTATATAATGGCATCCTACAAATTTTGAAGATTTTTACCCCGTAACCTAACCCTTTTATTATAGGCCTAAACATTTATGCATAACTACTCTAGGTTAAAGAAGTAGACAAACTAAACTATCTATCTCTTAAGTCAGTATGGATAATTAAAGGCCTATTATGTATAGATGCCTTACAATTTTCACAAAAAGTTGAATGAATTAGTTAAAAAATTTTAGCCCATTTTTCCATAATGATTTTGTCTAGGACCTTACCTATCAAAGCTAACATAATGTCTACATGGTCTTCATTTTTTCCAATAAAATAACTAAATTTACAGTTAATTACCATTACAATTAAATTTTGGTTCACATTAGTATCATTAGTAACTTTTATGACTCTAAAGTAACACTTTGTGATCATGCCTATCCTAAGGCCCCTCTAAAGCTACCATGAATTCCTTAGATCACCAACTAAGGTGTCATCCTATGGCTTAAGAACATAAAAAAAAGCACTTGTGGTGCTGCCCAAAAGGACTTACTGAAGTTAATGGTGACCAACATCATTAATTTATTACTTCTTTAATAGAACCTAGTACATTACAATGTCTTAGTACAATGTGTATAATGGTTCATCGATAGTGTTTCCTTAGTAGATCAAAAGGGCCTTCCATTATAGCTTCCTTTTTTTATAGATTATTATTATGTCATTATGTTTGATTCCAAGTCTAAGTTTACCAACATAATCATATCCAAAGACCTTAAATTTTCAATTTAACTTTACTAAGAGTTGTTAATTATGCATAAAACATTTACTTAAATGTCTAACCACATCCTTAACACTTACTCTAAGGATTTAAACATAGCTCTCCATGGCTTCCGATCATGGAACCAAGGGCTACACACACCTTAGAAGCTATCTGAGTTCTCATAAATGTTGAGGCAATGCCTCCAATGACTTAGCCATGAAAGGGTTTCATGCTTCCCAAGCTTGCCCAAGAGAAACCATACTTGGCTGCAACAGTTTCAAAACTCTCCGGTTTTTTTTCCACACACACATAAGTCATTTATAAATTAAACTATGGTTCAAACTATATCGCTTAGAATTTCAAATACTCACATTTTTAACTCTAATGCTATCAACTAAGATTGTTAGTAATTTCAAATACAATCACAATGATGCACATCAAATATACATTTCAAAAAATAAATTTATGTAATAACATGGAATCAAGTCTAAATTTCACGCATTCCTTGGTTTGTTATGCCTTGAAACTCTATCTATGCATGCAATAATGAAGAAGTGAATATTACACTCGACCCATAATATCAAACATCAATTTTATTATGAAGGAGGAACAACTTTTGAAGGGATCTTATTTCTAGCAAGATATAATAACAAAACAAGACTATTTTTTCTAGGTTATTGATTACATTAAAAAAAATTTGCTCTCCATCCTTTTCCAATTTTCTAGAAAAAGTCATGATAATTTATGCTTATTGCATACATGCTTAAACAAAAAACAAGGCAAAAACAATAGCATGGTTTAAATTTATTCCACATGATAATGTCTATGTTAAGGAGTCCTTTGCATAAAAAAAATTTATTCTAAATTCAACTCATGCATATATTTATGAAAAAATTAAATCATGCAAAATAATTATGGAAACCACCTTGCATTCACAAGAAAAATGCTAATATATAATTTTGGCATGGTTCCATTATAGTTTTAAAAAAAGAAACAAAGATAATTGTCCCATTTATTTGCAAACAAATCTTCATTTGCTATTTGTAGAAGGAATTTTCTCATTCTTAAGTGAGTTTCTTTAATAAGAATAACTAGTTTTTAATCATCGTCAAATTTTCATGGTTTCAGACGTATTTTAACAAAGTAATTTCGTTTTATATTGGCTTATATCTTAGATAAAAATATAGTAGGAACTGAAAGATCATCCTATGTAGAATAAGCATATAGAATTCTCCTTAGTTAGATCTTTTCTTGCATCAAAGCTTGAACTCTCCTTCTTCTTTTTCACTTAACTTGCTTTTCTACTTCGTATCTCCTTGATTCACTTCTTTAAATTCCCTTTTCATTGTTAGAGTTTCTTAAACCATTAGAAACACAAGTTATGAGCTCACATAAACTTGGCCGCACCTCCTTAAACAGGATTTACTTTAAGGTAATCCAATTTCTAGTTTGGGGAGCCAAAATTTACCCATTTTAATTAAATCTCTTCTAATTAAATGTTTTAGGATAGATATATCAAGCTCAAAAAAGTTATGAATCTATGTAAGATATGGCCAATAAATTCTTCTTTCGCTTATATATATATATATATATATATATATATATCTATATCTGTGTGTATACTCTTTTAATCATCTTATATATCACTATCGTCTACTATTTTTTAAGAATTCAACCCATATCATATAATGCAATCGTGGTTTGCTAAGAATAAGGATGAGAGAAAAATAAAAATTATAAATAAAATAACAAACTCATTTTTAAGAATTAAGCATACTCAAGACTAATGTGATGCAACTCAAGTCTTGTCATTCTACTATTCTTCCAATTTTAGAACTTCATACATAAAAATTCAAAATTCAATATTTAACATTGTTGTATTCAAATTTTAAAATATCTAAATTTTAAATTTTAATTCACAAGGAAGCATATACCTTAATGAACTAAATAGTAATAATATTCTTAAGAGTGTTAGGCCAACAAAAAATTTGCCAATTAAGCGTAATAAAGACAAATTACTACTATAATCTTGCCCTTTGTTTTCATTAAAATAGCTATAATGAAAATAGTTATCCAATGTCAACTAAGTAGAATAATGGCAATTGGAATACATATTAATATTTATTATTTCTTTTCTTATAGTCATGCCCTTAGAATTTTCATAGTTATATTGTTCCTCTAATTTAATTAAAACCCTCTATTTATTAAACCATTGTGTATTCTTGAATACCAAATTCTTGATGTCATTCCTCTCCCCTAAAATTTTTGTAATGTGTTTCTTTGTTTGTATCAAGGCTATATACAAAAAAAGTTTTGCAGAAAAATGTAGATAATTGATATTGGCATGAACTAATAAATAAATTTGTGTGGCATTTACCAATTATTTAATAAGATAGAAATCATACTAGTTAAATCTCAATTTATCAAAAGTAGAAATCATTTTATAACATCACATGTTAGCTTAATTCATAAATTAAAATAAAAATAAAATAACTTGATAAAAAATACAATTGACTGATTTATTACACAACAAACAATTAGAGGGAGTGAAGAAAGGGTTGTGGTGTATAGGAGATATGGTGGTTTAAGCTTAATAAGGATTTGGTGTTGCTCATACTTTAGTTCTATGATAATGGGAGGAATAGAACATAAACCAGAGGGTGTTCTAGAATCCTCTTGATTGCTAATTCAAGAACTTTGATTTTTTGCCTTGGAACTAAATCATTACTTTATATCTGTAAAAAACTTCAAGATAAAAAGGATTCAATTTTGATCTAAATTGGTAAAGTAATAAGAATTTCCATTCTTTTTTTCTATGATAAATTAATATATACATCAAGAACTTCAAAGTGGACCAACTTCCCTTCAACAAATTATGGTTTAAGTAGATAGAGTTTTATATATTAAAGAGGTAGCTTGAGAGGTGACAAAATCATATACATTTCACTATGAAACCAATAACTAGAGAAAGATAGATTATTTTGTGAAATAAACATTTAAATTGTTAAAAATGGGATTTCTTCTTTTGGTAATTACCAAGCAATTGAAGCTAAACAAAAGAACAAAACTCTTCTGAAGAATGGGGGTGTACTTTGTTGATTCTCAGAGAAGATTTTATAAAATGGGTTAAATAAAACTCACATGCTTAATGACTCATTTGTGCTACAAGAAATGCCTTTTCCAGTTATATTATGAATCTATAGATGAACCCTCTAGGGAATTAGAAAATCTAGTATATTGTTACGTTTGATTTGATTTAAATTTCCATTTGATAGATGCAAACAAAGAAGCTATCATCCTATTCAACCTAATTATGATGTTTTAGCTCCAACATGAATCTTGGATGGAGAAAAATGAAGCTCAAAGTTATCTGATAAATACTTCAAAAGAAGACTTGATCCATGGTCTTGAAAGTAGAGAAATGAAACTCATGAAGAAATATAATTTGTTATGGAATTATAAATTCCACTTTTGCATGCCTATTGTGCTATATATAACACATACGATTCAAGTGACACAATGACATAACCATCAAGGTTAGTTGGGACCTAAAAAATATCAAACATAACACTAACATATCAAAAAAAAAACTTTTACAAGATATCTCTTTTAGGAAATTAATCATTTGATTAGATGGAGACTACTCAAAATTTCACATTCCCATTTTCTATGTAACCAAACCATAACCCTAAAAGAGTAAAAAGTGAAAGAAGTTGAGCAAAAAGAAAATAATAAGAATAAATCATTGAAAGGATGGCCTTTACTCATAACTTCAGTAAAGTGTAGCTTTTCGTAGGTTTCACACAAAAAGTTGAAAAATAGGAATAGTCCTTTTATTTATTTGTAATGTTATGAGCCAAATGAAGGAAACCTTCACATATGATTATATATATATATATGGGTGTGTGTTTATGTTTGTGTTTGTTTGTTTGTGATTGGGGAGAGGATTCATATAAAAACCTATCTCAATTTGTTTGCCTGCAACATAACTAAAAAACCTACTTTCTTATGATTATGAGATTTATTCCAATAAGAAATTCAATCATACAATTACAACATCCCACTTTTTCTACAAGTCATATTTTCAAGAAAATTTGAAATTGAGAAATCGGAATGGGGTCAAGTGTAATTAGACAGCAATCAAACAATTTCGATTAGCAAATTGTTATAAATAATCTAATAGTAAATGGAAGTAATTAAAAAACAAAAAAACTTGTAAAAAATGAATATGAATAAGAAGATAAAAAACGAAGAGGAAAGAATTTTTTTTTGCTACTTTCTTTGATTTAGATATATATTTTATTCAATAAATATTAAACTAAAAATAAATTGTTTTGTGCCCATAAGAAATTTTCCCTTCTATGTTGAAGCTAATCATTCAAACAGATAGGGGGAAATGAATGAGATTGAATCTTAAGGAACTATGTAGATGTGTAATCTATCAAAACAATACTCTTATTGTTGTATTAGTTACATGTAGATTTACTCCAAGGGAGTTTGTAATATGTTAGGGGAGATTGGTATAAGTAGCCAGGGATACAAGTTATTTTTTGAAATAGTTGAAGGTAAAGATGGAAGACTACATGACATTGCTTGGTAAATAGGTACATTCGTTCTACCATTATTATGGATACTTTGCTTTCATTACATCAATGTGTATTACTTCTAAAAGTAGTAATTGAGTTTTTCCAAATATTTCGAATTCATGGTTTAATCTGACATGTTTCTGCTAAAATAGCTATTGCAAAAAGAAAAATTCAAGAAAAAGAACACATTGAATGGGAAATACATTGTGAACTTATGTAGATGTGTCTTGTATTGTTGAATAGAGTAAGCACCCAACATATACTAGGCATATAGTCATTTCAACACATTTAAGTGGAGGGGCATGCTTTACTTATACACCCATTAGTTTGTATGGGCTTTAATGTAAACATTAATGGGGAAAAAATGGATGTTTATGTACCTTTACCTTTGCAAGCTTGAGCAGAAGATCGTTTACATTTGTTCTCTAACATGATTCCATTTTCTCTAACAATTGGGGATCTTGTTCATGTACCCTCAATATATGCCTATGGACTCCATATATTATTAATTTGGAATCCTTAAGTTATTTGTACAAAATATTATAGTCAATATATGTGAGTTGTACAAATGATAAGAGTGACATAATTTATAATAAGGACTTACAAGTATACAAACGAGAAAGAGCCATACTTTTCTAGTTCTTGTGTTGCACTTGAAGCTTATCAACAAAAATGAATCCATTTGGACAATCATTTTTGGCTATTCTGGAGACTAGATCAATGCGTAATTAGCTTGAAAAAAGTTTCATTGAACTTGGATATGAACCTTTTGTAATCATAATAAAATTTATACACACTATCAAATAGTAATAAGTATCATAGAGAATCTTCTATTATAAACATATAAATGACTATTGGTAACCTTTTTTATTAAGAAATAGATGAATCAATATAGGGTATATGGTTTTTTCCCGACCTACTCATAAGCTATCTAACTTAAAAATAACAAACTACAATGAATTTATTAAATGATTTTGTATTCATGATGCTTACACTTGTTGGAATTTGAACTTCCTTTTAAGTTTTGTGAGAGCAAAGATTAAGGGATTTTTTGAATCATTATGCTAATCTCATTGTTGAATCTAACCTAGTGTAATAGGGAGGTCATTATGGTAGAGTGGGTAGATTTAACCTTTAAAAATAAGATCATAGATTGGACTACTATGCGAAGACTTGTTAACATATTAATAGATCATTTTAGAATGGCATATACATCACTAATCGTAGTTCAATTGGGAAATTTAGGTTTCCAAGGAGCTACTGCTACATCTATTCCATTAGAAATTATCTCTTTACCATCCCTGCAAAGATTTGGTTAGTTCAAAACACTAAACAAAACGGTTTTATTTTATAGAAAACTATCATTACAAGAATGTACACATGGTTAAAAGGTTATGTCAATATATTGAAAAGTTCATGCTAGAGGTGAATATTAGAGAGGAAAATTGTTTCAGTATGTTTGGTTGATTGATCCCACTAAGCTAGTCCACTTAATATCCTTTTCAAGGGTTAGAGTAAATTCATCTCAAGTACATAAATTGGTAAGTATATGAGGATTAATGTTACATATTCAACGATAAATTATTGGTTTACCCATTAAAAAAATTTACAAGAAGGGCTTTCTTTGATAGAATATATAATTTCTTGTTGTAGAGCTTACTAAGGAATTGTATGAACCATGTTATGAACTTTAAATGCTCAATATCTCAGGCATAGATTTGTTGAAGTAGTACAATATGTTCTTTGCATAGAATGAATTGTACCATTCAAAGTATATCCATGAGTCCTTCAAATGGGATAAAAAAGAAAATTTTTGTCCAAACACTAATGAGAAGTATATTAGTAGATAGGACATATGTTAGTCCATGATGAATTGCTGCTTAAAATCATGATATTGAAACTGAGCTTGTCAATTAATCAATAACATTTTGAATACACTCAATATATTTTATGGCCCCTTTTACTTGCAAAAAATCTCTATTAGATCTATCAATTAGGTTATAATGGATGTCCCACTCATGTGGACCTTGTTGAGTTGGGAGAAGTTGTAAGCATCACTATGGCTTCTTCAATTAGAGAACCATATACTGAAATAACATTAAGAACTTTTCATACTAGTAGAATATTCACAAGTGGTACTATAAAAAATGTAGAAGGTCTCCCTAATTGAAAATTCCAATTTGATGAGTATCTTGTTCATCCCATGCATACATGTCATGGACACCATATTTTTATATATTTTGTAGACTTGTATTAACTAGAGGGTTAAGATACTCCACATAATGTGAATATTCTAACAAAAAGTCATATTTAGATCAAAATGACCAATATGTAGAATTAAAACAAGTTATTACAAAGTTTTATGCCTGAATGTACTTTTCATTTTAAGAGAGTTTAAAAACATATTTTTTCTAAGTTAGTAGGAGAAATTAATAGGCTAACTAATGTATAACATGTGCTAGTATATCCATATAGTAATATTTATTTTTGTAAAAAACAAGTCATTTATGGAAATTAATAAAAGGTATATACAAATAAACCATAGTGTCCATTTTTTCATAATGATCAAGATCACGGGAATACTAATTAATTTTTAGAATAAATATACATCTTCGCTTCCACACTTAATAATATTCAAGCAAGGCATAAATTTTTGCATACCTTTAGGGAAAAAAGATAAGGAAACTCTTGACTATTGAAAATTTGATCAAATCCTATCCAATATTCCTAAGAATCCAATAACTTCTTGTATTTGTCAAGATAGAGAATCGCATTATCAAATGATAGTTGATAATTTGGTAATCATTTCATGTAGTATTGGATATTTGATTATGTTATTGACCCTTAATCATGTTGCTTTTCTTGATGATAACAAACTTTAAGAATTATTAATAAAATTGTTTGAGTGAAGTTATAGATTTCAAATAATTGATGCTCATGCCTTTGGGAGAATTTAAAAAATAAAAAAATGAGATAAACTACCATAAAAATCATCTTGGTTAGTGTTATAAATACAAAAAAGAATATATTTCAAATTTAATTTTAGATATTTCGAGTTTATTTTTATTAAAATATTAAACTTGACTAAAATCATTCATATAAGGTACAAAAATAATTTTTTTATAAATGAATTATTTTAGAAAATTTTTAGGATTGTAAAAGTGTAGATTTTATCCTGATAATTCAAATAATTATTTTATTCTTGATCATATTTTTTTAAGTCCTTTTTGAATAACATATCAAAAAAAAATATGTTTTAATTATAATAATTAATTATTAAAAACTAATATCTTAATTCAAAAAGAAAATAAGAAAAACTTATTTCTAATAAGAACAAAAAGTCTCTGGTTAAAGCACATTACCAAAATTTTTTTGACTACACTTATCATGCCAAGAAAATTACTCCCAAAATTGTTAAACAATTTTGGGTTGATTCATAACTAAAGAATCTTAACATAACTCATTTTTAGAGCAAAGCAAATGGTAAGCATCCCCAAAAAATATAGAAAATTCGTAATGTAGGATAACTCACACAAAGATAATAATCCATCATTCATTTAATGTGCATCTAAAATTTATCACAATTTCACATGATTGTAATCAACATTAACAAAATCATTTATGTAGTCCAATCGCATAATTACATTGTCAAACAATCCTAATGTCATCTATCATTTTAAAAGGCTTATCCTAATCCACCTTTCAAATCATGCAATTTTGTGATTTGTAAGTCGATGTTTTATTCACATGTACAAACTAAATATGGATGTAAAATATCAATTGAAATCAAATGGTGCAAATCAAATCCTAATTTCAAAATAGTTTTTGTCTAACCATTTCCATCAATTGAGAAGTTTCCAAAATCTAATGTTCTAAGAGCCTTTCAATCAACTAGCTCCCATGCAACTGTTTTTTTTTTAATTGCTTCATGCCATTGATATTTTATTAATTTATTAGTTAATATTATATGTTGGACGTTTTACTTAAATTAGTAAAGACTAGTTGGATAGTTTAGCAAGTGTTTTTAGTCATTAAAAAATGCCATAAATAAGTGAATTATTTAACACAATTGACTGATAAAAGTTTTACAAGATCGATAGAAAAACATTTCAAATCACAACATACATGCAGTTTGTAGTCTGTGTTCATTGTCGCTTTCTAATGCTACATTCTTTACTCATTAAACTAACTATCTCTACTTTCTTCTCAAATAATCTATGTTCTAAATTGTCTTTATTTTTAATTCATTTATATAAAAAATTTATGGCTCATTAAGCCTTCATCATGCTTAAGATTTTTATTTATATTAATTTTAATTTAAGTGTCACAAAATTATTTTAATTGTGGTTTTATTTAGTTTTGGTCAAGGGATGACGTAGAATTGATTTTAGCTCAAGCTACCCAAAAAGTGTTTGTGTACATTTTATATTTCTATTAATTCATCATTTTCACAAGCTTCATAAAACTTTATTATAAAAAGAAGCTTAATGTGATGCAAAATAAAATTAACATTTGCTCGAAATCTCCTTTAAATATGTGCTTAATTTTATTCACAAAATTGCATGAAAGATGTTTCTTTAAATGTTCTCTAAGGATCCAAAACTTTTATTTTTAAAAATTCGCCCACTTCTTGTCAACTCTTCTAAATCACACTCCAATTAGAGTAAGAAATTTTCTTTTTTGATAAGAAATTTTTTAGTTGATCCATAACACGAATTAATATTTTAGTAAGCCTAGGTGAAGGTAGATGTTCAAATAGACCAGTGCAAACTTTTGACAAGTCTGTCATCAAGAAAAGATTAGAAGGACTACTTGTTTAAAATTTATCGATAAAGAAATATAAGAATGAATAAAAACTTCTTTTAATTTTTCCAATAAAAAATAGAAGATATTTTTATACAAAATTACTAAAAAAATAATTAAAAAAAAATACAACCTATAATTAAATGATAGAAATATAAGTATTTTATGTTATTGATGTAGGGCAGATTTAAACTTCTACTAGGGTTTACATTATAGCATAAAATACTTAAGGTACTTAATAGATGATTAGGGAATGCAAACATATAGTATGTAATAATTTGAGTTAAGTAGCATGTGTCTTATTTTAGAATTATTCAAAGATAGGCATTTCAAAGTTATGTAGATTATTAAATTGAGTAGATGGTAACATCATAAGTGTTACACCCCATTTTTCCTAGGCTAATTTTTGGCATACCTATATTTTTTTTTTTTTTTTTTTTTTTTTTTTTTTTTTTTTTTTTACATATAGACAGCTCAGATCGTCCCACACCAACCTGAGTAGCCTACGAAAACATAGGATATAACACATCATTACACGCCTACTTTCCTTTAACAATGTGGATCCCATCTCCCGGGTACACCGTCAAATCAGGTTGATGACTCCTGAATTAACAGATGGACTCGCGCAATGTTACTCCTACTAGACCCAACACTCCTAACCCATACGGTAGGAGAACCGATCTAATAGAAGTCTGAACCCCCACGATTAAGTTCCATAGTCATGTAATGACCTCACCATCAAAACAAAAAGATATATAATATCCTCAGATAAAATATGGCACTCCACACACTATACTCCAAGACAATAAGATAAGACAGTAAATGGAAACTACATTACAAGAATAAGATCCAAGTCCAACAAGTGCAATATTATCCAACCAGAACATAAGTCAGAATTACCCTCACATATTACATGACATATGAGAATAACAATCTCATTAAATACATCCAACAGCAACAATCAATTAACCAGAATATCTCAGACAATCACAAGTCAGATATCCTCCACAATCCTGCTGACCACGATCCCACCTAATCTGGTAGCGTCAAGTCTGCCGAGCCACTGAAAATATATAATACAGGAATGAGCTACGCCCAGTAGGAAAGACAGCTAGTAAAACTCACATGCAAGAGAAGGATAATAGCAAAAATATAGGAATACAGCATAACAATGTAAGGTGGATAGGCACTCTCAGTCCCAGACTCCGACCAACCACAATCAACCCTAGTCACACCAGAGTAGCTCTCCTCTGGGCTTCCAGGTAGCCTGCCAGTGGGAACGCCCATCTCGAAACACGCATGGCGCCTAAGCACCCGACACCGCAGCGTCTCTCGTCAATCAATCTCCTGGAGACTATAGACAGATCCAGTCACAAAATCTCTAGCCAACGTGAGACACCCCTGCCACCCTAAGGCGCGCAGGCCTACACACTTGGCTAGCCACTGCGAGACACCCCTGCCACCCTCAGGCGCGCAGGCCTACACACATGGAGCAGGAGAGATCGACTCAGCCACCGTCCCAAAGAGTCCTCTACCAACAACTTCCATAGGAGCTCACGCCCCTACAGTCATTGCCAATCTCTAACTCCAAGATCCGGCAACATGTGTCTAGGTACAACAAGGCGCATACCAGTCCACATGTATACTGTGGAAGCTAAGTCTGAACCGCATAGTTACCTACCACAACTATCCTAAAAAATCATATAGGGTCTATAGTAGTCCGGTCCAGTATGCCAATCCATAAAATATGCCAACACTGAGTAACTGACTCAATCCATGCCATTGCCATCCAAGCAATACAACTGTCAATTACTGACTGTTCTTGTAGCATCCATGTACCATACCTCTGTCTGACTGTTTCCAGCTGTACTGTCATCACTGATAACATTTTTCCCCACTTCAGGCAATTTTTTCTTTACCCACGGATCTCCAGAATTTTCGAAATTTCTCATTTCCAAATTTTCTAATTTTTCTTGAATTTTCTAAAATATAATAATCCCTAAAACTCAATTTTCGAATTTTTCCTAAATTCGAAATATCAATTTTGCAATTTTATCCATTTTCCGAAATTCGGAATAATTACCGAATTTAAATTTCCGTTTATTCCATTATACCGCGCCGCACTTCCGTGAACCCGGTTCTCGCCGCCGGTTCGGCCTTCGCGCTTAGCCGAGAACCCCTTCTCACTGAACCGCGCCGAATCACCTGAACCGGATCTCGCCACCGGTTCGGGCCTTCGCGCTGAACCAAACCCCTGCCGGTCGAAGTTATTAATCCGAATTCGGCCGACGCTTAATATATAATCTTAATAATTAATATAATCATTCTCTTAATAAATCAACTAATCCCTAGTTAACCCTTAATTCATCTCCTTCCTTCGCCCGTCGTCCGCGAAACCCTAGCCGCCGCAATCGCCGACCAATACTCGATTTCCGGCAACTGCGAACAAGGAGAACATGTTCGTACTATCCTAACATTCCAATGATGTCACTAATTCCTAAGATTCAATCAAAATATCCGTCGAAGGAGTTTCATCCGATCCCTAATTGACAATTTATGAAATTAATGATTCCAGAATTTGAAAACCACCTTAACATGATTAAGCACATAATCAACTCAACATATGCTTGGTAAAATTTCCGAATTCGACGGTATAATTTTTTTTTTTTCGAAAACCCTAAACATGCTAAAATCAATAATTGCATTAATCAATTCCAAAAACCCACATTTCGCATGCTCAGGTAGTAATTTGCAAAATAACCCATATTTTTAACTTGCTAATTAACTGATTTAAATCTGAATTTCCTACCTCAAAGTCGCCGGCGATGGTGAGCCTCGTCCGCAGCTCGCCGCAGCTCCTCACCGAACGAATCCGGTATCAATTGACTCTCCTCGGTCCCGTGAATCTCCAGGCACAAAAAGCCCCTTGCCAGGCCGCCGGAATCACGCGCCGTACGCCGGAAAATTTCTCTCTATCGGTCGGTCGAACGAAACCCTAATCGTTCGCGAGGGTTTTATATTCCTGGCCGACACGGTGAAAACCCGTTACGCACCGTTGACACGCTTTCGACACGGTAAGCACCCGATACGCGCTGTCGACACGCTATCGACACGGTAAGCACCCGATCAGCCGGTTCAATCCCAACCGTCGATCACGACCGTTCGATCCGCTGATCAGAACGCACGCGCAAACTCACTCGGCGAACCGCCTCCGCCTCCGCTGAACCGTTCCGGTCCGGTTCACGCGCGGTAAAAACCAATTTCCGGTTTAATTTAAATGGATTTTCGAATTTCTAAAAATCCAATAAATCTAATTAAACAGGGAAAATTTCTTAAAATTCACCTCGGTGCTCCGAAAAATCCCTAGAAATTTCAGAAATTCCAATAGCCTCCAATTGAGCTCCTGGCTCATCCTACTGTCGATCTGAAATCATCCAAGCCAAAAATTAATTTATTAAAGATTAACATAAAAATTTTTACTGGGTATAACAATATGCATTAAGTATTAAATCTTATAAAGTAATTTTTTCCATTTTCAATTTCATATATATAAAATAGAAATTTTAATACAAACTTTATGTGATGTATTTTAATAAAAAAATAGCCATAACTATAGTTACTATTTAAAAAATAAAAGTTTCTAAAAGGGTAAATCTTTTTGGCAATGATGCATTTTAATTTTATAGGAATTAGCATTTGGAGTACCAAAGTGGTAAAAGGGTGACTTTGTAGTTGTTTTATAATTACAAAGCTTAGGGTATTAGTGAAAGTAAGAATTTGTTTTTTTATTGACTATTCAAGTAGAAGGTCTATTAATTTTCATTGACGTCTCTCATAAGTAATTTGGTTGTTGACTATCTTGATGGAAAGTCACTCACCTTCGATCATTGTCTCTGACAATAGAAGTTTGAATCTCTTTAGCTAAGTTGGTTGCAAAGAATTTATTCATTAATGTGGAAGAATACACATAAAATAATTTATTTAAAAATTTCATAACCATTATAGTTTTCTGCCAATATCAATTTATAAAGATCTCAAAGACTCATCATTAAAAGTTTTAAAAAAAATTTAAAAAATAAAAAGTAAAAAAACCTTAATTAAATTAAGAAGTTCCAAAACAAATTATGAATTTTGAGCGATGAAAGAGTGGGTGGCACAATGGTAAGGCCATTAACACACAATAGAGAAGTTGATCAAAATTTTGGGTAGACATGTGCCAGACAGAATAGAATTGGTTGATGAGACTAGTCAGTTAGTGCGGGCCTTTGTAGGATGTCATGGGTAACAGATGAATGGGTATCAGGCATTGGCCAAACAATGTTCTTTTGCAATTATGCTCTTGTAGATGAACGAGTTACCTCAGGTAGTGAAAGCAGTCATTCATGGAGTTAGTGTTGCTGACTGATAGTATCGATAGTGATAGGAAGCAAATTCAATTAAAAAATTATATTTTAAGTATTTTTGAAGAAAGTTTGAACCAGGTTTTGCACCTACAGACATCTAAAAGTGCGATGACAAGGAATGTTTGTTTGTGACCATATGTTAGCTGTTTTAGATAATCCTCCCAAGTGGGAGAGAGCATAGCTTGGTGGTATTAGGGTGATGGGCATAGTAATGTTATAATATGTGTGATGTGATTTATTTTAAGTCATCATAATTAAGCTAGGAGTTCTTAATGAGAAGTTTTCCTTCCAACAAACTAAAAATTTTTAAAGTTAATAATTTATTTTGGAATTGTCTCATGATGTAAAATTTTCTTCACATTATTCTTGCTCCTAAGGTAAATATAGTGGTAAGGAAAAATTCACTCAGTATGAGAGAGTCAGGCTCAATGAGTCATTAGGTGTTATATATAGAGCCTTGTTAGAGACAAAATCCTTATTATTAATGGTTGACCTAATCATAAACTCTTTTAGAAAATCCAACACATGCATTAGTTCTAAGTTTTTGAATATTTTTAAAATATCTTGCTTCATGCACTTGTAATTTCTTGTAACATATGAGAAGAAACTATTCTTATATCCTTCATTTCATCAATTAAACTTATTTAGATATTATTGTAGGCAATAAAGATATTTTAGTAGATAAAGAAGTTTGAAAGTCTATTGGTAAGGGAATAAAATCAATAAAAGATATTGGCTTATTACCATGAGCCTATATAATATGTGATGGGTTTGGTAAGGTTGTGGTAATTCTTTACTTATAAGAAACTAAACTAAGTCTCCTTGATTAAGGATCTTCCTAACTTGGGATAATATATTCAAGCTTAAATTCTTTATCTTTCTTTTTCTAATATCCATTGGCTTAGAATTTTTTATAGATTTCTCAGGCTTAAGTGATTAAGGTCTCTGTTAAGGTGGTGTATGTTGTAATGAATTGGTATTTCCCTCATAAATAAAGGAATGCATATTTTTCTTATGCTTTAATGTCTTGTCCTTATAAAAAAGCGCTGGTCATCTAAAAATAAGACGTCCTACTTACATAGGTTTGACATCATAAAACCTTGTCATTATAGCTTCCTAATTTTAATGATACATCAAATATTTCTTAATAGCATGGTGATTTTTTCTATCAATGACACAAAGTCAGAGTTTGCATGTTTCAATAAAGAAGGACATATTTGTTTAATAATAATAGGAGATATTATATTATTACAACAACTAATGTCAACGATCATCCAAAATGGTTGTTCATTAATTTTTATGTTGGTGTTAAAGATTTTGGTGCACTTTCAGTCGTCTTGTAATTGTGAGACTGTAAGGGTACATAAAACATGAAATTTTTCATATTAATTAACATCCTCTAAGTTCATAATCATACATCTCTAGAGATAGTTTGCAGTTATGACCTTTTTCATGACACTAAAAAAAAGCATTTCAAAATTTTGTGGGTTAAGTGAAAGAATCGTGAAGAAACGTAGGTCGTAATGTAGGTTTCGGAGGTTTAGAAACTATGGTAGATGGGGAAGATGAAGTTGGAGTGTGAGTGGTATGAAATTGGGGTGTGGACCTTCAAAGGAATTGGCTTGTCATATCTCATAAAATAGAATTCTAGTTTTTTCAGCATTTCTATCCATGCAATAGGAATTCCTTAAGATAGTAGTATTTCCCAAGTTATGCCCTAATAATATGTATTCTCTTAAACCTACCACGAAGTAGAAGCAAATACATTCTTGGCCTCATTTATATTGCAGCTAGGTTTATAATATTTAAACTTATTAGTGTTCTTTTCAATGTTTCTATCATATTAGAAACACATTTGTTATTTATCTTTCATTTTCATATTATAGATTATTAGAATAAACGTATTTCACAAACAAACCTTAAGATTTTTTCAAGTTTAGGATAACTCTTCGTCATTTTTATTATATTATTGCACTTAGGTTCTGAGGAACTTGTTGGCAAAACAATGAGATAGTCTTAATAAACTTGTATTTGTGGTCACTCATTTGGTGCTAGTAAAACTAGTCATTAATACTAGTATATCAATTAATATAATCCTTAGGATGAAAATTACCATCGAAAGATAGGGTATACAGTTCCACGTTACGAATATGCTTTGATCATAATGTCTCTTTGGTATTTCCTCTTTATTGAATATATCTAAATCATCATTTTAATCTAACACATCAGAAGTTCATTTTCTCTTACACTATCATGATATCTCTTGTGGATAACGTATTAAAACTTATCAGGAGGATTATCATGTCTTTTGTTGTTCCGATGTCTTATATGGTTTTTTTCTTTTAAATTATTGGTGTGTCTCTTCTTCTCTTATTATCTTTTTTTCTTCCAAGATTTACTTCATATTGTTGGTTTTATATGATATGTCCAATCATGTCGATGAGTTGTGTTATTAATTGGGATATTGCTGGTATAGGATCTTAATTTATGTTGTCTTTGATTTTGAACTAATTTTTTTACTTTTATTTACAATGTCATTAGACCTATCACATCTTATAGTCATAGATAGGTTTGTCACATAAGGAGATGTCAAAGAATAAAATGTGGGAAATTTCTTTCAATAACAAATTTGTAAAAGCATGGCAACCACATTTATAGACCAAGAAAACTAAGCTAACATTTGCTTCCAGAAAAATAGCAAGTGATAAAGGTCTAGGTTTTACCAATTGCTAGAAAATGACTCTTTGATTTATATGTTGAGCCAAATTTAAGAATAATTACCAATGCTCAGTAGTCAATTTCACTAGTGAAATACTACATGGAAAACTTGATTGTGCATTTTAATCTGTTAATTAATGTTTTATTTTGCAATGAACGATTTAAAAATTAATAAAAAACTCTTTATTAACCAAAATATGGTACTTTTTCTATGATCACAGAAGTGTTGTAGAATCAAGTGCTTAATAATTATAATTATTTCTATTTTACTCTAAAAAACTATTACTCTATATATAAACGAAATAATTAATCAAAAGTATGCATCTTTAAGGAATTTAAATATAATTTAAAATATCATCAATGAGTTATTTTAAGTAAAAAAAAGTCAATTCTTGAAAAATTATACTTGATTTTTTTAATAATTAGCTAAAAAAGTATTAGGATTGTGACTATAACAAAAAAATATGAAAACTTAAACTAAAGTCATTATTATTATTGCAAAATACTTAAAGTATTTCAAATATTTAGAAAACATAATAAGAATTTAACAATAATGAAAAAACATTTCATTTCAAATATAAAAATATTAAAGTTTATAAGCACACAATAAGTAAATAAGATAAGCAAATGCTTAACATATTTAAAGCTTTCTACAAAACATATTTATTGGAAAATGTTCTGAAGAGGTAATGTTCTCAAGTGCATAACAAGTATGTTGTATAGGCATGCATTATATTGGTAGAACGCTTCCTTTAAAGAGTTATAAATGCTGAAGCTAGATGTAAGGACAACTTATGTGCTTGTGAGCATGTTTTTTTCTTCTCACTCCCTAAATTATCATCATCATTTTCAATTAGTATGCCTAGACAATAAGGTTTTTTTTGTAGATTAGAACATGGTTTGTATTATTAGTAATAGTTTAGATTTGATCCATAATGTATGTTCACTTGGATATTGTTTCCTGTTATTGTTGTATATTTTTTATCCGTTGCAAAATAATATTATCTTACTTTTTTATTTATAAAAACACAATGCTCTTGTTTTAATTAGATAGATATTTTCCATTAATATTTTATAAAGTTATTCTTCATAATTTTAATTTTTTTTATTATTTTATATTTTATATTTATTTTTATTTCAATTTGTCAATGTTGTTTAAAAATTATATGTATTATATAATATTTATTTTTTCATTTTTTAATTTAAAAAATTTTATTTTATTTTTATTTATAAAAATATTTTTCCTATCATTACTTATTAATGTAATATTTCAAATATTTTGAATATTTTTAATGCCTAAAATTTATATTATTTCACATACTTTTACTTCACTTTTTCTTTTATATTTGCTTGTTTCCAAAGTTTGGGATAGCACAACCTTTTTTTTCATGCCATGTAAATATTTTATAAAAATTATATACTCAATATTAAATAATGCAACAAACTTTTGGTTCTATCACATACAATATTTTGTTAATTTCAAGGATATATATCTTACTCTTGGTAAATAATATTTATTGATTGTTGAATTTTCATTCAAAATTGTGGTTAATTTAGAAATTTAGTTAGAATGTTGGCTTACATTTTTTACTTTAAAAAGTGAAAAAAATGTTCTAATAAAGATTTAAAATATTAATATATTAACAAAATATGCAAGTACAAGCAAAGTAGCATAAAGAATAAAAATAGATAAAAAGTTATCAAGAATAAATCTCAAATATTTTGACATATTTGAATAATTAAGTTATGAACAATTTTATTATGTGCATATAAATAGTTTAAAAATAGTAACATTAATAAAATGAACCTATAAACTATTTTGTATATTTACACAAAATATTAACAAAAATATTTCTAAATATCTTAATTTAGAAAAATTTCATTATAATAAAAATTATGATGTTAAAGATTTAAAATACAAATATTTGATAGCGTAATGGAATACTAAAAAAGTTGAATTTTTTTCATAATGTATTTGCTAAATAATTTGGATAAAATATATTAAACAATTAATTAGTATTAGAAAATAAGTAAAAATTAAATAAATTGTGTAAGCAAGTAAAAAAATAAATCGTACTATTTAATTAATGATGTTTTGTTAAACATGTAGAAGGCATTATTAATTGACATTTCCATTTCATTGTAATATATTAATTTTGCTATAGAGTATACTTTATTCTAAACATTTGAAATGTTAAATATTTTACATTATTGTAAATATAAAATTGATGTTTTCTTCGTAATTTTTATTATTTTAAATATTTTATTTAAAAAATTACTTTATTTCTTCTTTATAATATTTTTTTTATATTTGCTTCAATATGAATTTTGTATTACTCAATTTGTTTTCGATAATTTATGTCCATTGCTCTATTGTTATGAATTATTAACTTCGTTAAAATTTTAAGCTGTATTTATGGTTATAGTAACTTCCTTTTTTTGCTACAACATTAATAGAATTTTAAAAAGGATTTCATTAAGAAATTATAAACATTTCTTCAAAGAATTTAAATTTTAATATCACATTCCAACAAATAAAGTTAAATATTTGAATTTAAGTAAAACTAAACCACGATGAAAAGCATGAAAATAATTACAATAGTTGAATATTGATGATATTAAAAACTAATTCTTTACAAATATGTCATAAAAATTTTAAAATATTAAAAAATAATAATAATACTAGAACAAAAACAAATAACAATTTTTATAATTTCTACTTTTGTATAAGACTGAATAATGACAAATTATGTATTTAAATATTAAAAGCAATATTAAAAAAAAGATCAAAAATTAAAATTGTTTTACAGAATAACAAAATACTTGTCAGCATAATAAGATTTTCAAAATCATGCAAAGTTGATGTCATAAATTTTTTTTTTCCATTATATTTGTAATAAAAAATTGGTCATACTTTTATTTTTATTAAATTTTTTTTAATATAAATCAAATTAGTTCTATCTTTTGAGTTTTTAATACTTTACTATAATGTAAGTTTATTTCTTTTTTTAATACTTTTTTCATTTGTAATTTTTTTTTTGAATTTAAATCACAATAACTTATGCAAATTCTTTTAAGAATTTTAGATTTTTACAAAACAACTCTAAAAAAAATTTATTTGTAGTATTTTTTATATATTTTCATTTCAGAATATGTATTTGATGTTTTTGATTTTTTAATAATTTATTTTAGATTTAATTTTTTATATCATTTTAATTCACATTAATAATTTTTAAATTTTTATTGAATTTTTTGGACAATAGGAATGTTTTAGTCATTATCATGAAGTTAATTTAAATTTATAAAAAAACAGAATTCGTAGAACTTTCTAGGTATGTCATTGTTGCCAAATGAGATCAAAATGTGTAAAGTTCTTATAACGAAAAAATAGTTTTCACATTTAAAAATTTTGAAAAACATCGCCAAATTGCCTTTCATATAAATATTAAAAATATATAATATTGCGTAATATCAAAAAAGTTAATTTTTTACAAAATAAGTGACTTTTCTTAAATAAAAAAACATGACTTAAAAAATGTAGTTCTAGCGAATAATTGAATTAAAATGTAAATATGACAATTTAAAATATACTAAAACTTAAAAAGTGTCATCAATATAATAAAATATTAATAAGCAAAATAAACATCAAATATTTTCAAAAATACAACAAGTAACATAATATTAAAACTTAAAAAATATTATCAATATAATAAAATATTAATACATTAATTAAATATGAATTAATTGCATAATACATAAATAATAAATCTCTTCTTATTGTAAGCTAAAAAGAATCACATCATAAATAAAATATGTCAAAAATTAGGAAAAAATATACAAAGATTTGTAATATAATTGAAATAAGAATTTTAAAAGTTATGATGATAGAATGCATACAAAATTTTATTTGAAGAAAAATAAATTTATAAATTTAATTAGAAAATGAGAAATGATAAGAAGAGGTCTATGAAAATATAAATAATAATAATAAATAAGAGATCAACCTCCTATGTCAGTTATCAATGTTATATGTGATGGATAGGGGCTCATGCTTGTATTACTTGACACATTCTTTTGATTTTTGATGCATTTTATACTTTTAATGTCGATTCTAATTTTATGTTAATAATTAAATAAGATTCTACAAATGTTATTTAAGAATGTCATAGATTTTTTGTTACATCATTTAATCTTTAAAAATCGAGATATTTATCCAATTTTTATTTGAAATATCTTATTAGTAATTTATTGTTATTTATTTATTTTTTATTAGTACAACAAAAAATTATTTATTTTATTTTCAATATGTAGAGTTATTTGATGATGTAATTATTTTATTATCTCATGGAATTTTACCTTTTATGCATTTAAGTGCTTTTTATGATAATTGGGTTGTATAAATGTTTTATGTTGTTAATCATTTTCTCCTTTTTAATCCAAAAAATATATGAAATTATTTGCTAGAACACTGTAGATATAAAGCTATGCCTTTTATTAATGAAATGTAAAAGATAATCTTTAAATTTTTTGTGATATTTGTTATCACAGTTATGTTGTATTTGTTTTAAAAGTTTTTAAATTTATTGTGATATTTTCAATGTTTGGAATGATAAATCAACTTTTCTTTAAAATTTATATGAATAATTTAAACAATTTTAATATTTGATATTAATGAAGTTGAATTTTTTTATTTGTTTTTAAAAATTCTGTAGAGCGGATTATTATATAAACGATGTACTCTAGAATTTTTTAGCAATTAGTTTACCAATTTTTATTGTCACAAATTTTAAGTTAATATTTGTTTTACTTTTATTTAATTTATTTTTTAATTATCAAATAAAAAGTATGAAAATTTTAAAAAATATATATATAATACTATATCTTTTCGGCAAGAAATTTTAAGTTGTTTTAGTTTAAATAAAATTATGCAAATATGAAAAAAATAAGTGAATATAATTTTTAAAATTTAAAAAATTTTGCATATTATGTAAAAAGGTATTTTCTTGTTAATACAATGTTTCAAGTTATATTATTATAAGTTAAAAAAATAACTTTAAATAGAAAAAAATTAAGTATACTTTGAAAATAGACGTATTAACAATTTTAGGATTGTGACACCCGATTAGTCATATGTTTTAATCATCAAAAAAAGAAATATTAACCCCCATTGTATTTGAAATACATCTAAAAAATTTTTTATGGCTATTTATGTTTTGACTAGTATAACAAAAACTTTTTTATATATTTTAAATATTAGGACTTGATTCTTTTCATAAATTTCTCTATAATCTTGTAGTATTTTTAGATTTTATGCACTTAAGTCATTCTTATCTAATGCTCATTGTTTTAAATAGCATTAATATTTTCTGCTATTAATTGTTTTTTAATTAAATCCAAAAATAGTTTTTGTAATATTTGCTATAGCATAAAACATGTTTCATCATTATGGTTTGTCAACCTAATGTGTTACAAATTTTTAAAATTTTTTGTATGATATTTCATTATAATTATTTTTTATTTCGTTTAATGTTTTTATAATATATTAACATTTTTTCAATGTTTAGAACAATACATCAATTTTTTTAATTTAATATTTATATAATCCAATGTTTAATTGTTTGTTTCTTAGTACTCTATATAGTGGAATGTTATGCAACACTTAAGCTTAAGTTTTTACAAGTATTTTACCTTTGTTTAATGTTGGAAATGTTAGGATAAGAATTTTATTTATTTTTATGTTTCCAATTTTGTAATTATTGAATAAAATTTTTAAAAAAGTATATATTAAAAAAATTTAAAATTATAATTTTAAAGAAGAAATTTCAAATTCCTTTAGTTTAAATTAGTTATGCAATTAAGCAAAACATTAACGTAAAAGATTATTTAAATTTTTCAAAATTACATCACACTATGCTAAAGAAGTTTTACTTAATACTATAATGATTGAAAAATAAATAGTAAAAATAAGATAATAAAATAAAAATATAAATTGAAAATTGTTCAATACACTATATTTTACATACTGAAAATTTTCTTTACCGTTTTAATCACAAGAAATATGTTGTCATATAAAACTTTTCCAATAATTGCCAAAACAATAATTACTATGGAAATTAACAATTTAAGATTTTAATTAGTATATTAACATTTTCAATAAATAACATAATGATATATTAAATAATATAATCAAGGATAAGGAAAATATATAAATATACAAATTACAAAAAAATACCATGATAACAAATAAATAAATTCTTTGAAAACATATCTAATTGAGTAATTTTTTATTAAAATAAAAATTGTTGATATCCTAATCAAAACAAAAAAAATATTTTTATAAAAGTCTTTTTAAAAAGTTTAAATTTTTAAAATATTAAAAATTGTTGCAACAATTTTTTTTAAAAATACATAAACAAATGTACTATAATCTTTGTTAAAAAAAGACTAAAATTAATCAAAGTGTTGCCGATATAACTTCAGATGGAATGATCATAATATTTCAAATTTGGTTGAACATTATATACATAAAATTTTTAGTATCCAACATATTAACAATAAAGGTACTTGTAATTTTCTACATTGATGTACTATGACGGGAATAGAAATTATCAATTTTAAAAAAGGTTAAAATAATTATTATAACGAGATTTGAAAAAAATAATTTCTTAAATATAAATTTGAGCATTTTAAATTTTAAAAATTACAATTCAGCATAAAAAAATTTCATTAATTTTTTATGAAAATAATTTTTATGCCCTTATTAAAAATCTTTTTATATCTGAAAAAACATAAAAAATCTTAAGGTTGTAGAATATCTAATATGTTAAGAACCATATAATCTAAAAATTTATAAAAAAATAATTTATAAGGTACCACATTTTTAAAGCACTTGAAATTCCTCTTACTTCTTTTTTCTTCTTTTATAATGATATATATTAATTATAAACTATTCTTAGTTAACATAACTTAAAATTATTTACATTTTTTAAATAATTTATATAATTAAATATTTCCTTATGACTATAAACTTATAATTTTTTTATAACTTATGCATTTAATTAATGTTGTAAAATTTGTTACTTTCTGTTTTTATTCATCAAAACCTTTTTATTTGAATTATTTCATAATATAAACTTTCTTGTAAAATTAAATTATAAATTAATCTTTAAATATTTAAATGTTAAATTTCTTTTATATAAAAAAATAATTCAATGAAATTGTAACATATAAATAACAAATCTATGGCATAAATAAAAAAAATAGAAAAAGAGCCAAAAAATGAAAAACAAAAACATAATTTCTCATTTGAGATATTTAACTTTGTTTGCGTAACACAAGATTAAAGGCTTCCATTTTACAAAATTAACATGGCAAATGACTAAACATGAATAATAATAAGTTTATATTATAAAAACAATGTGTGCTATTTGAGAAAATTGATCCTAGAAGTATAACAATAACAAATATCCTATTTTGAAAAAGGAAGAAAAAAATGGACAAAGAATATAAAAGCATACTACATTATTAAATTACTTATACATTAAAACATATTTCAAAGCCTAATTAAATATAAAATATATAAACTTATTTTTTTTAATTCTTCTATTTCAAATATTAAAATCAATGTTTGCAAAATTTTAATAAAACTTTATCAAAAAAGAGATAATAATAAAAAAAAACTTGTATGTTCTAAATACTTTTTAATTGCAACAACTTCTCACATAATAAAAATTTAAAAAAATTATAATATTTATGGAGTTTTCCTTTATAAGATCACTTCTAGATTTCTAATTTAATGATTATCAAAATATTTCAAGAAGATATTCAAAGCGTAAACACAATTGAGAAGAAAACTAAAATCATACTGATTACATGTAATTAGATTGCTTCAATTGTGATGAGAGAATAAAACTTAATTTGAGAAGTAACTAAAATAAAATGATGTTTTGAAATTATAAAAATAACTAACATTTCTATAATATTTTTAAATTTAAGAACACAAAAAACTTATAAAAAGTTTTTATAAATTTATTAATGAATGTAAAGTAGCAAATATATAAAATTAAAAAGATTCTTAAAAAATATCTTTTAAAGTGTTATGTTAATTAGTTAATGATTTCTAAAATTAAGAGTTAGTATCATTATTGCTAAAAAAATATTTAAATTTTTGCAAAAAAAATTCTTGATCATTAAACTTTTCAATTGTTCAAATTATTTACGTTATATATAAGGAAAATGTTTTTTTGGTAATAGACATTTCAAATTTATTATATATCAGTGTAAAACATTAAGGGAAAAAATTCTGACGTAAGTAAAAATAATAAAGTGTTATTACGTTATATTTCGAATTAATCATTTTTAATTTACATTATATTAAACAAATAATCTTAACAATTGCCGAAAAGCACACAAAGTATTGCAAGTAAAAAATATTAAATTGTTAAAATAACTAAAATTATAATAATAATTTAAAAGTTCATACCTTGATGAAATAATTTGAAAAGAAATTAAAATAGAATAAAATAAGAAAATATATATTTAAGGTTAACATGGCAGAGAAACTAATCCATAACACTTACAACAATTTCAAAATAATGAAATATTTATTTTTTTATATAAGATTGATAAATATTAAAAAAACATATATGATGAAGGAAGTTTTAAATTAAAGAATGTACTATAAAATATCTGCTAAACTATAAAAATGTTTATATTTTAAAAATTAATTTTACCAAATAATAAACTCAAAAAAGAAGCATAGTGTGAGAAAAATTGTAAGAACATATGAAATATGAGTCTACAAAATATAAATAATTAACTAAATGAAAAACTACAAGATATTGACTATGTAAAAAAATGTGAAATACAAATTTTATTATATAATGAAGGAAAATATTCAATATTATGCATAAATAAAGAGTTAATCTATTAATGATTGTATGATAAATTAGTTACTTAAAAATTTAAAAAAGTCTTATATTTAAAAAAATTAAAATAAACAATTAATTTGAAACAAAAAAAAAATTCACTAGCACAAAAAGTGTAAATACATGAAAGAAAGATAAAGATTATAATAAAATAAATGAACTTTTTACACAATAAAATATCAAAAAACTTTTTATGACATTACAAGTTAAACATGCCTCATGTTACAAATAAAAAATTTTCAAAATTACAAATATAAATAATACAATTATGATGATGGAGTACTTAAAACATTAAAAGTTGTCTACAAAAATAATTCTCATCATGTGAAGCATAATAAACTTGAAGGAATATGCAAATGATTAATTTATTTAAAATAATTAAATTAAGTAATCTAACTTTTCATAATTTTAGATAAATAATGTAAGCATGAAATAAAGGATGACCATTACTTCCCTTATAAAATTGATTTAGTTGGACATAGATAATACATAAACATCTTGTTGAGACTAATCTATATAATAAGAGATGTATGGCTAGTATTAGTGCTTCATTCACATAAATAAAAAAATATGTTTAGATATGTAGATTGATTTAGAGGATGACTTAGATAATCAAGCAATGCATAAATATTAAGTAATATAATGTAAACATATAATAATGGATCATACTAAGTGAATACTTAGTTCTTACATGATATTTTGATGATAAGAAATAATTATATTACCTATTAATCATTTTTATGAAGTGTTTCAAAACAAGCATCTTAAGATCTAGTTGATCAATCAATTATAGAACTTAATTAGTTGATTCTTAGGTTAATAAAAAATTAAAGACAAATAAATGAGTGTTGGAGACATAGCTTTACAATGGTTGAATTTTCAATTGATGAAGCTAATGGATAAAGCTCTTAGTGTAATAATTTTCCATCTACAGTATGCCTACTACATAATACATTGGCTTAGAATTGTTATACCAACCACTTGATACTCTTACTATGCATTGTTTTACTTTCATCCTACACATGATAAGGGGCATATTTTTCCATAATCTTTATGTAAGATGATCGAAAGAGTAGAAA
Organism: Vanilla planifolia; assembly: GCA_023846275.1. Classification (NCBI taxonomy): domain Eukaryota; kingdom Viridiplantae; phylum Streptophyta; class Magnoliopsida; order Asparagales; family Orchidaceae; genus Vanilla; species Vanilla planifolia. The sequence goes on from JAIUJO010000045.1 coordinate 2,418,144, forward strand.
TTGAAGCATATAGATAAATAATAAAGAATAGTTAAAATCGAAGTAGTTGGTTACCCATTGGTTTAATTTAAAACCAATGAGAGTTGAAATCATGTTGACAAAAAATATTATTTGACTTAAATATACCTATAAATAAAATAATTGCATGCCCTTTAATATAATAGTTATGAAGTTAAATATAGTTATTATACTTTATTTTATGATAGCACTAAAGTTTGTATAATAAATTTTATGAAGTGAATTTTAAGATTTTTGATAGTTGAAGTTTATGTGAATCGAAGAACCTACATAAGAGAAAACATTAGATCCAATGAATATTTTGAAGAGATTTTTTTGAATTAAATTTTAAAAAGTTCACTTTTATTTTTATTAGAATATTAATCATGAATAAAATTATTTTTTGAATGTCTAAAAATTAAACTTCATCACCAATATAATTTTTATTTATATTAATTATCTTGAGAATCAAAAGACTCAAAACTTTGATCATTTTACAATTCACCTTATCTTGATCATGACTTTGGAGACCATCTTCCAAAGATGTAAAAAGTAAATTAAGAAAAAAAGGTCTTGTTATGACTTAGCTAAGCCAAAACTTTCCTACGTATAGAAGTAAGGCATGACTCTTGAACTCATATACTATATACAATCTAATTACAGAATCACTCTGAAATTAGTTATGTGCTTATTAATAAGCAATAGTCATCTTCTTTGAAGAGAACCAAGGGGTAGCCAAACCCCTACTTTTGAATTATTGAATATGCACAAGTACAGCCTATATGCAACTATCACCTATGCAAATAAACAATGGGTGACAAAAATTCCCAATTCATTTTGCAAATATCACTTCAAAAATGTGGAAATGGATGTGTACTATTTAATTTTCTGGTCACATTAAAGAATCTAAAATTCATTTTTCTATCTAAAACACATTGATCCGAATTTATTGCTTAATCACAAACTTTTGGTAATTAACCATTCAAACATTCATTCTCCTTCCAAAAACATATTACCTCAAAAATTATTGACTAGTTATACAATTTTCAAAATTCAACGATCAAAATTTTATCCCGTTTCTAAACTACGTAGATTTATATCTATCCATCTAAATTTTTATATTTTAATAATATAATTGTCTTGATTAAATCAAGCATGCATCGTTAATTTACCTTAATTCAATCAAATATGTTTTAAATTTAATAGTCCTAAATAAATTGACCACATTTCAATCATTTACCTTATACTCACAATACAACATTTTCATCTAGCAATCTATATTAAAATCAATCATGCAGCTCTCATTTATCATGTTCTATCCAATACTTGAAAGCTTCCAATGACACTCAATGAATTGTTATAGTTATTTTATGAACATCGTTGGTCCACCCTAACATATTTTTTATTGTAAATTGCTATATTCAAATTGTTATTTTGTTTAAGTCATTCTAACAATAACAATTTATAGGAATGTTTTATAACTATTTTTATTCATAATAATAATAATTTTTTAATATTTTATTTAATATTAAAAAAATTAATGAAAGACTAGAGAAATTGTTCAAGTTATAAAATTGAAGTCTTAGCAAGTATTATTAATTATTATTTCTATTTATTGTGTCCCTCATTCTTTATCTCCAACTCTCTTATCTTCTTTAATAAGCAAATTTTTAATTATTTTATTCCCTCATTAAAGTAAAGGCATCACATATTTATATTTTATAATATACTACCGATATAAGATTACTATAACGATCAAATTCAAATGTGTTGTTGCAATTTTTCTTTTTCTACTTTTTTCATTACGTTGAAATGCTGTTATAGGCCTTTTATTCTATAATATTTTTGTTAGTGTTGTCTATTTGTGTATGGTTTATGCTAATTAGTTTGATTTTTTTGTCCTTTGCATGGACTTGATGTAAGTTTCAATTTAGGCTAAATCATTAAAGCGTTATACTTTTTTATTATTTCTAAATTTTTTAATTGAAAATTTTCTTTAAAAATTAAATATAACGAATCTATTATAAAAAACATAAAAGAGATATAGAGAATAAATAAAAAAGTAGAAGAAAGAGAAAATGAGAAAGTAAAGAAAGATAAAAGATAATAGGGCAAAGAATAATATAAGAGATAAATAAATGAAGCAAGCAATAAATGCATGATAAAAGAAGTTAGAATGAAGAAAGAGGATATGAGAAATATAATCATTAGAATTCCAAGATCTAGTTTATGATGCTGGTGTGGTCACTCATGCATAAATAAGATAAAACATCAAGTTGTTTTGTTTGCTTCCAAGATAATAAATTTTTTTTTAATTTTTGAAGTTATTTAACAAATGTAATTTTACAAAAAAAAATTTACTTATTATATGTAGCATAATATTTCATAGTATTAATATTTTAATTATATACAACTAATAAATAATTATATAAATAGCTCTTTTTATAACATACATCTTAAGACATAAGATTTTCTTACATTATATTATCATTCTTATATAAAAAGAAAAAATTACTTAATAAATATAAATTAAAAATATATATATTTACCAAAAGTATTATATAATAAACTATATAACATGAGATATTTCTTACACATTATTAATTTATTTGATAAAAAGAGATAATAGAGGTAGAGGTAACTATTCTAAAGGAGAGAAAGTCACAAATTGATAATAGTAGAAAAGAGTGGAAAATACTAATAGGGATAGAGGAGAGATAATTTAATGAGAAAAAGAAAAGTGAAAATAAAGAGGTAGAGATAATAAAGAACTAAAAGAGAGAAATAATAAAATAAAAAAAGATAGGAGAGAGAGAAGCTTTTAAAAAATTAGGAAATAGAGAGTGACAAAAGAAATAAGAGAATGAGAAAGAAAGACAAAATGAGTAAATGTGATAGTTATTGTGATAAAAAGAAAAAAGTTAGAGGATATCATAAATATTAAGTATGTTATATATAATATTTAACAAAAATAAATTTTTAAAAAAACTATTATTATTTTAGAATATTATAAATATTTAAAAAATATTTTTATGGTTCATGTAATATAATTCTAATCATATTAAAATAAAAAAAATAATTTATTAAAGAATAATATAATTATTGTAATATATTATATTTATGTTGTATAACATATTTAATAAATATAAATAAAATTTAACGTTCATATTATAATTTTAGATTTCTAAGTTTTAATAATATAATATTTTTATGTTCAAAATATTCCATACATAGCATATATAAAGTATTTTAAAAGTCAATTAATTCTAACATTAAACAAAATTAAACTTATTATTTTATTATATCATATGATGTGCCATATTATTACATAAAATTGATTATTTATAGGAATTTAGTTTTTTAACATTAACATGTTGTCAAAATTAAATGTTATTGATTAAAAAATTCAATTTTTTTAAAAGATATGGGCAACATGAGGGCCTCTAAAATGTGACCCATCCTAATACAACTCTCACCTAAGACTTCATAGCTTTGGACTTCTAAGAAAATCTAGTGGCATAATGCTAGTGTGGTAACACATGCATGCATAGGACAAAAAGTTGAACTTGTGTTACTAGCCTCTATGGTAATGAATAATTTTTAAAATTTTCTTAATTATAAAATATATGTTCTTTTGAAAAAAAATTTATGCTTATTTTTTATTTAATAACATTTTTTATTATAAATATTTAATTATATATAATTAATAAAATAATTTATATAAACTATTATTTTTTATAATGTGGACATAAACACATAAAATTTTTTACATTATATTATTATTCTCATAAAGAAAAAATTAAAAATAATAAAGAAAGCATAGAGGAGATAGAAAAAATAAATAAATAAAAAAAGAGAGAAATAGGAAAGTAGAGTAAGTTAAAAGAGAGAGGAGATAAAAAATATAAAGAGATAGACACTGAAGGCAGAAATAAGAAAATGTTAGAAGAGAAAATAAAGTGCGAGAGTGTTTGAGATATTAAGATAAATAGAAAAATAGGGAAATAATTAAATAAAGGTTCAATTTTAATAATTAAACTTATACTATTTAATATATATAATAAGTTAATCATATTTTATTTTTAATTAAATTAAAATATTAAAAAAAAATATTTTTTTATTTTATTATTAATTTATAATATTAGAATTATTTAAAAAATAATAAATTTTTTTCTAATATATTATTTTTATATCATGAAATATAAATAATAAACTTAAATAATATTTAACTTTGAATTTTTTTTTAATGTTCTATAATATATTTTTTGTTTTTAAAAAATTGTTTGCATAATATATATATGTAGTATTATAAACGTAAATTAATTATAATTTATCATTAATTTATATAAGTTATTTTCTCAAATATTTAACTAAATTAAAGTTATTATTTTATTAAGTCATAAGATGTGCTATGTTCATTATTATATGAATATCATAATAATGTTGTAAATTTATTATTACAAAGTAATTACAAAAATTGTAATCATAAAAAATCGTTTATAATAATTTATTTTTTTTATTATTAACATGTAAAATTTAATTCACTCATTGAAAAAAAATCAAAGTTGAGTCATTAGCCTTCAATATAATAAATAATTTATAATACTTTCAAAATTATCTAACATGTGTACTTTTCTAAAAAAATTATACTTATTATCTATTTCATAATACTTAATAGTATGAATATTTTTTTTATATATAATTAATAAAAAAACTATATAGACAATTGTTTTTTATATCATAGACATTAATATGCTTGGCTTTCTTACATATGTCATTGTTCCTATTAATAAGAAAATAAATTACTTAATAAATATAAATAAAAAAATATATTTATCTAAATATTATATATTAAACTATGTAATATGAGAAATAACTTTGTTTAAGAGATAGATAGTAACAAAATGATTATAAAAATAAATAGAGAAAACGACGATGGAGAGGTTGGAGATGATTTATCAAAGTGAAAAAAAAGAGAACATAAAAGAGATAGAGAGATTAAATAAAAAAGTAAAGAGGAGAGAACTAAGCAATAAGAGAAGAATAAAGGAGAGAGAGAGACCAAGAAAAATATATAAAGAGATAAAGAACGAGAGGATAAATAAAAGGATGATAATTAGAGTAAGAAGAAAGAAAATATGAGAGATATTATTATAAAAAGAAAAACTGAGAAAATAATTTAATGATAATTAAATATTATTAATGAAACTTAAAATATTTATTAAATATAACAAATAAATTAGATATAATATTTAAATATAACAACATTATAAAAATTACTTGAGAATTAGATATAATATTTATAGAACTATTTTATCAATTAGTTTAATATTATTTTTTTAATAATAAAATAAAAATATTAATTAAATAGAAAATATTTGAATTATTTAAATAAATTTTTATTTATATGAAACATAGTAGAAAATAAATATAAATAATATTAACATTAATTATATATATTTATATTCTTTAAATTTAAAATATCATTATATTATATTTAAAAAATTCTATGTATAGCATATATATGCTATTACAAAAAATTATTATTATTAATTTATTATATCTAAAATAAGTCATTTTTTGTTATATCATACAAAATTAAAACAGTTATTCTTTTATATTACATGATGTATCATATTTATTACTATATGAAATTAATAATAATGCTATAAATTAAAGAATAAAAATTAATTATTAAAATTATAATTACAAATAATCATTTATCATAATTTATTTTTTAAAACATTTTTATGTAAAAATTTATTATCATTCATTAGAAATAGTAATGATATGAAAAAATGTGTAACATGATGACTTCTTAAGAGATCACTCATCACAATAATACTCTCACCCTAGCATGCTTAACTTTGGAGTACTAATGAGATCTAGCACAATAATGCTAGTATTGTCGAACAAGCATTCAAAAAAAGAAATATCGTAATTGTGTGATTATTGTTTTAAATATTATAAATGATTTCTTAAATTTTTTAAATTATAAAGCATATATCTTTTTGAATAAAATTTATCCTTATTATTCTGGTTATAATTTTTAAAATATAAACAATTTATTTCCATTAAATGAATAAATAATAAAATAAACAATTAATTTTGAGAAAATAAAAATTAATGCATCAGAATTTATTTATATTATGTTGTTTATCTTAAAAATAAAAAATTAAATAAAATAAAAAAATTATATTAATCATTAATATCATATATTAAACTTTATAAAGTATAATATTTCATAAATATTATTAATTAATTAGTTAAAAAAGGGATAATAGAGAAATAGATAACTTATCTATAACAAATTGTGAGAAAGCCAGAGATTAGCAAGAATAGAATGAAGAAAAAGATAATTATAGAGAGAGATAGCAAAGAATTTAATAAAAAGGAAAAATAAGAAGAGAACATAAAAGAGATAAAGAGAATAAATAAATTATTAAAAGAGAGAGATAAGAAAATAGAGAAGGATAAAGAAGATAGGGAAGCCAACAAAAAAAAATGAGATAGAGAGTGAAAAGAGAAATAAGAGAATGATATTAATCGAGAGAAGAAAGTAACAGAATTTTTGAGATATTGAGATAAATAAAAAATATGGCAAAAAAATGAAATAAAAGTTAAATCCTAATAAAAAAGCATAAAATAATAATTAAATTTAATAAGTTAGTCATTATAAATTTAATAAAAAGAAATATTAAAAAAATATTTTATTTTATTATAATTTTTAAATATTACAAATATTTAAAAACTATTTTGAGCATTATTTTTATATTACATCACTCATATTAAAATTAAAAAATCTTAGTTAAATTAAAAATAATATAGTTATTATAATATACGGTATTTATGCCATGTAATATATATAATAAATATAGATAATATGTAAAATTAACAATATAATTTTTTATTTCAAATATTTAATAATATGACATTTCTATTGTTGAAAAATTCTATACATAGCATATATATATGCTTTATAAACATAAATTAATTGTAATTTATTACAACTCATATAAGTTATTTTGCTAAATATTTAAGTAAATTAAAGTTATTATTTTATTATATGAAATGATGTGCCAAATTTATTGTTATTCTTAAAAATTAAATACAAAAATGGTAATTATAAATAATCATTTATAAGAATTTAATTTTTTTAACATAAACATGTTCTAATAATTAATTATTATTTATTAGGAAATAAAATACTATGAAAAAAATGTACAACATGAAGACTTCTCAAGAGGTCACCCATCTCAATAATGATCTAGCCCAAGCATACTTAACTTTGGAGTTCTAGTAAAATCAAGTGGCATAACCTATCATAGTCACATAGGTACCAATAAGTCTAAAAATTAAGGTTATATTGTAAGCCTTTAAAATAATGAACTATTTCTAAAAATGTCTCAATTATTTAAAAATTTCTCTATTACAATTTTCATACCTAAAATTAAGTTAGTTAATTATATAATAAAAATTATAATTATTTTAGTGTATTATTTTATTTTGTATAATTTAGGTAATAAATGTAAATGATATTTAACATTAATGATATATTTCTAAATTATTAATAATCATTAACCTAATATTAATTTATTTTAAAAACTTTATGCATAGTATATATATTTATACAAAAATAAATTATTTATTATTTATTTTAAATAATTTATTATTTTTATTAATATTAAATTTAAATTAAAGCGAATATTTTATTATATCTAATGATGTACCATATACTTTTTTTATATAAAAAAAATAATAATATTATAAAGTTATTATTGAAAATTAATTACTAAAATTCTCATTACAAATAATCATTTATAATAATTTATGTTTTCAAAGAATTAACATTTAAAAATTATTCTCATTCATTAAAGAAGGATTAATATGAAAAAAATATGTGCAACATGAGAATTTTTAAAGAGGTCAGCCATCCTAATGCCATTGCGACCAAAGCATGCTTAACTTTAGAGTTCTAAAAAGATCCTATGCTATAGAGTAGTTGTAATTGCACATGCATACGAAGGACAAAATATCATAATTATGTAAATTTTTTTTCAAAATATAACAAAATATTTCTAAAAGTTTCTAAATTATAAAGAATATACACTTTAAATAAAGTTTATGGTTATTACATTGGTCATAATATTTTATTTCAATAAAATCAATAAAAAATGATATAAATAATTTTTTTTACAAATTAATCACTATTACATGATGTTTTCTCTATTATCATATGAATCCTATAAATAAAATTAAATTATGTAATAAATATAAGTAGTAAAATAATATTAATCATAAAACTTATATGTTAAACTCTAAGAAAAAAAAAGATTTTTTAAATATTAGTAATTTATTGTCTAGAAAGTAGATAATGGAGAAATAGATAATAAATCCACAAAAAGGAAAGAGAAGAAAAGTAAAAGATTGGCAAGTGTAAAATAGAGAAAAATATAATTGCAGTAAAAGATAATAGGAAATTCAATGAAGAAGAAAAGAATATAGAGAACATAGATGAGATATAAAGAATAAATAAATAAATAATTCAAAGAGAAATAAGAAAATAAAGAAGGAAAGGAAGAGGCAAGGCCAAGAAAAATATAAGAAAATGGAGAATTAATAGAGAAATTAGAAAATAGAAATACAAGAAAGAGGAAAGTGAGAGAATTTAAGAGATATTAAGATAAATAGAATGAAATGAATAAAATAATTAAAAAAAATAGCTTTTAATAATTAAACTTATAATATATGTTAAATGCAACCTATCATCAAATGTAATATTTATTATAAAATAGTAATAAATATTTAAATAATATTTTAACTATTAATTTAATATTATATTATTCATATTATAATTTTAAATTTTATTAAATTAGAAATATACAATTATTCTAATATATCATATCTATGTGATGTAAAAATGATAATAAAAATAAATAATATTTAACTTTAACAATATTATTTTAGATTTTTAATATTCTGTAATATCATATTTCTATATTTAAAAACATTCTATGTACAACAAATGTATATTATTACAAACATTTTATTCTAACTTTTGATAACTTTTATAAGTTATTTTTCTCAATATTGAAGTTAATTAAAGTTAATATTTCTTTATGTCATATGATGAGTCATATTTATTATTATATAAAATTAATAGTAATTTTATAAAGTTATTGTTAAAAAATAATTATAACAATAAAGATTATAAATAATCATTTAAATAAATTTATTTTTTAACACTAACTTATGCATCACAAGGATTTCGGTTGATGTCACCCATCACAATCATCTCACTAAAGAAAGCTTATCTTTGGTGTTTTAAAGAGATATAATGCGAGAATGCTAATGTCATCACACAAGCATGCAAAATATAAAAAATCAAAGTTTTGCTATTAGCCTTTAAGAGAAATAATAATTTCAAAAATTATCTTAATTATCTAATATATTCAATTTTTAAAAGCATTTTATGCTTATTATATATGACATAATATTTTATAGTATAAATATTTTATTTATATATAATTAATAAAAAATTATATATAACATTTTTTATGACATAAATTTTAATAAATATGCTTTTCTTACATTATTTTATCACGATTATAAATAAGAAATTAAATTAGTTAGTAAATATAAATAAAAAATACATATTTTTCTAAAATGTTATATATTATAATATGAAAAATGAAAGATTTCTTAAATATTATTAATTTATATTTTAAAAAGAGATAGTAGAGATAGAGATAACAATTCTAAAGGAAGGATAAAAGTGGAGAAATTGATAGTGAGTGATGACAAATGATTTAAAAAAGCAAAAAAGAAAAGAGAAAATATAAAAGAGATAGATAGAATAAATAAAAAATAAAGAGAGAGATAAGAAATTGAGATGGATTGAGGGGAGAGAGGCAAAAAACTTATAACGAGATAAAAAGTAAGGAGACAAATAAAAGGTTGATAATACGAGTGAGAAAAAAGAGAGAATGTGAGGGACATTTTCATAAAAAGATAAAGGTGAGAAAAATAATTTAATAAATATTAAATTTTAAAAATTATATTTATATTAAATATTAAATATAATTAGTAAATCATATATATTACTTAATTATAAAAAAAGAATATATTTTTGAGGATTATAATTAATTTATAATATAAAAAGGAATTTAGAGAATATTTTAAATGTTAATTTAAAATAGTTTTACTCATATAAAAAATTAAAAAAATAAATTAAATGATAAATATTATGATTATTTTAATATATTATCATTATATGAGATAACATTGATAATAAATATAAATAATATGTAACATTAATGGTATAATTTTAGATTATTAAAATTTAATAAAAAATATTACTATATCTAAAGAACTTTATAGATAACATATATATACTTTAATAGACATAAATTAATTATTTTATATTATAATTAATAAAAGTTAATTTGCTAATTTTAAAATAATTGAAGATATTGTTTTATTATAACATATAATGTCTAACTTTTAATATTATATGAAATTAAAAATAATATTACATAATAATTATTAAAAATTAATTACTAAAATTCAAACTATAAGTAATCATGTATAATAATTTACTTTTTTAAATTAACATGTAAAAATGAATTATAAATCATTAAAAGATTGAATGTTATCAAAAAATTATGTGAAACATAAAGATTTTTGAAAGGGTCATCCATTCCAATACTTCTCTCACCCGAACAAGCTTAACTGTGGAGTTCTAATGAGATCTAGTGCTATAATGCTTGTATGGTTACTATTGAATGTAAAAGACAAAATATCGTAATTGTGTGATTATTTGTTTAGAAGTAATGTAGAATTTAAAAAAATTTTAATTTGTCAAATATATACACTTTTGAAGAAAATTTAAGTTTATTATATATTTCATAATATTTTTTAATATTAATATTTTATTTATATAAAATTAATAAAAAGGATAAATTATTACTTTTAATAAATTAGACATTAAAATATGATATTTTTTAAATTATGTTATCATTCATATAAATTAAAAAGTAATTGATATTATAAAAACTAAATAAGAAAATAAATGTTTATCTAAATATATTATAGATTAAAATTTAACGAATGAGTGATCTTTGAAATATTATTAATTTATGTGCTATAAAAAAGATAGTAAAGTCAGATATAATTTTTCTACAAAAAAAAGAGAAAGTCAAATATTAATAAGAAGAAAATAGAGAAACAAATAATTATAGAGAGATGAGCAACCATTTAAGGAAGAGTAAAAGAAAAATTAGAACATAGAGGAGATTAAGAGAATGATTAAATAAGTTAAAGAGAATGAATTTAGACAATAAAGAAGGATAAAGTAAAGAAAGAGTCTATGAAAAATATAAAGAGATATAATGAAGAGAGATATAATGGAATGATAACATGAGATAAAACAAAGTGAAAGAACTTGAGAGATATTTGGATAAAAAGAAAATTGAGATAAATAATAAAATCAAAGTTAAATCTTAAAACTTAAATTTATAATAATTATTAAATATAAAACGTAGTCATATATAAAATTTAATAAAAATAAAATATAAAAATAATTTTTTATTATTATTCAAAAATAATAAAAATATTTAAAAATCATTTGACTATCTATTTAATGTTATATTATTTTAATTAAAAATTTAAAAATTTAATAAATTAAAAATAATATACTTATTCTAATATATTATATTTATGTGATGTAATATAGAGAAAAAAATAAATAATATTTATCTTTAATAATATAATTTTTTGTTTCTAATATTCTATTATATATTATTACAACATTTAAAAATTTCTATACACACCATATATATATTCCATAAATATAAATTATCTCTAATTTATGATAATTTATATACGTTTTTTATAAATACCAAAGAAAATTAAATTTATTATTTTATTATATTATATCAAGTGTCATAAGTGTCATTATATGAAATTTACAAAAAGTTTATAAATTATTATTAAATTTTAATTACAAAAATGTTGCTTATAAATAATCATTTATATGAATTTATTTTTTTACATTAATATTTTGTAAAAGTTAATTGTCACTCACCAGAAAATAGAATGCTATGAAACAAATGTGCAACATCAGAACTTTTCAAGAAGTCACCCATCCACCTACTATTATTGCCCAAGCATGCATAACTTTGGAATTTTAATAACATCTATCACCATAATGCCTGTGTCACAGATGCATTTATAAGACAAAAAATCAAAGTTGCATTCTTAGTAATATGGATATTAATTAATTTCTAAATTTTTAAAAATACATATTATATACACTTTTTAAAAATATTTATGCTTATTATATATGTCATAATATTTTATAATATGTTAATTTTATTTATATTAAAATAATAAAAAATTACATAATTTTTTTTTATAATGTAGTCATTAATACATATCATTTTCTTACTTTATATTATCATTATTTTAAATGAAAATTGATTTACCAAATAAATATAAATAAAAAAGAGATGATGAACAGTTAGATAACCATTCTCTATGACAGAGATAAAGTCACAAATTGATAATCATAAAATAGAAAAGAAAATAATAATAAAGAGATAAGATAACGTTTTATGAAGAAACAAAAATGAGAAAATAAAGAAAGATAAAGGAGAAAGAATGACTAAGAAAAATGTTAGTAGATAAAAAATAATGAGACAAATAAAAAATTATAATAAGAATTAAAAGAAAGAAAGAGAGAGTGTGAGAGACATTATGATAAAGAAAAATTGAGAAAAATATTTTAACAATAATTAAATTTAAATAATTATGCATATTATGTTTCTCAAATATAATAAGTAAATTATATATAATATTTAATAATAATAAAATATTAATTTTTTTTTAGTTTTATTATTTTTTTAGAATAATAGAAATGTTTAGATAATATTTTGACTATGAATACACCATTATTTTATTAAAACTTAAAATTCAAAAAGTCAACTAAATAATTAATATTATAATTACATTATTGTATTATCCATATATGATGTAACATAAATATCAAAAATAAATAATATTTTATATTATTGACATAATTTTAGATTGTTAATATTTAAGGTATAATATTATTATCTATAAAATATTCTATATATGTCATATGTATATTATTATAAATATAAATTAATAATAATTTATTATATCATATATATTATTGCGAAAATGCTCATTATAAGAAAACCATTTCTAATAATTTACGGTTTTCAAAATTAAAAATGTTAAAATTAATTATCATTAATTACACAAATAAATGTTGTGACAAACTTTGTGCAACATGGAGACTTCTCAAGAGGTCCCCCATCCCAATACTACTTTCACTCAAGGATTCTTAGCTTTTGATTTATCATGTAATTCAATACTATAATGCTAGTGATGTGACACAAGCATACAAAAAAAAATGTCATAGTTGTGTGATTATTATTTAAATCTAATGAATCATTTTTAAAATTATCTAATTTTTCATGCATATAAAGTTTTGAATAAAACTTATTCTTCTTATATATGACGTAATATTTTTTTATCGATATCTTATTCTTATAAAATAAATAAAAAAATAACTTAAACTATTATTTTTTATATGGTAGACATTAATACATAGTAGGCTCTTCATTATGTTCTCATTCATACAAATATTATGTATTAAACTACACAAATGAGAGATGGCTTTAATATTATGAACTAATGGGCTAAAACAGAGACAAAGAAGAAAGTGAACTAATTTACAAATGAGGTAGAGAAAGTTAAAGATTAATCAGAGAAAAATAGTGAAAACAATAATTATAGAGAGAGATAGGAGATGATTTATTAAAGAAGGAAAAGAGAACATAATGGTGCTAAAGAGAATAAATAAATAAGTAAAAGAAAGAGAAATTTGAAAGTAAAAAAGATAATAGAGAGAGATAATCTATAAAAAGGATAAGGATATAAAGATTGAAGAGAAAAATCACACAACAATAATAAGACAGAAAAGAAAGTGTGAGAATGTCAGAGGTATTGGGAAAAAGATAACAGAAATAATTAAGTAAAAGTTAAATTTTAGTAATTAAAATTAAAATATTTATTAAATTAGCATGTTAATCTTATCTATTATTTAATATAAATAAAATACAAAAAATATTTCATTTTTATTATTATTTTAGAATATTACAAATATTTAAAGAAAAGTTTGAGAATAAATTTAATATTAAATTATTCATATTTAATATATAAAATTAATTATATTAAAAATAATATAATTATTTTTATTTATTATATTTAAATGGCATAATGTAGATAATAAATTTAAATAATATTTAGTAATAATAAGATCATTTTGGATTACAAATATTCCATAATATAATATTTCTATATTTAAAAGATTATATACACAACATAAATGTACTATTATAAACATAAGGTAATTTTAGTTTGCTATAATTGATATAAGTTTTTTTATACATGTCATAATATTTTATAATATCAATATTTGATATATAATTAACAAAAAAATTCTATAGACTATTATGTTTTATAATATAGACATTAATAATTAAAATTTTCTTATATTATATTATCATTCATATAAATAAGAAATCAAGCTATTTAATAAATATAAAGAAAAAAATAATTGATAAAAAATTATATGTTAAAAAAGGTAATATTAAAGATTTGTTAAATCTTATTAATTTATATGCTAAAATAGACATGATAGAGAGAGAGATATGTATTCTCTAAGAAAGAGAGAAAATCAGGAATTGATTATAGAAAAAGAAAGAGAAAAATAATAGAAGATAAGGATCATTTAACAAAAAGAGAAAGAAAAGATAGAACACAGAAGAGATAGATAATAAATAAGAAAGTAAAAGGGAGAGAGAAATGACAGGGTAAACAAAGATAAAAAAAAGAGAGGCTAAGATGAATATAAAGATATAAAGAATGGAGAGACAAATAAAAAAATGATAATAAGAATAAAGAGAAAGAATATGAAAAATTTTATCACAAAAAGACTAAAAATAGAGAAATATTTTAATAATAGTTAAATTTTTATAATTCGACATCTAATATTTACTATTTATAAGAACAAAATCATATATAATATTAAATAATAAAAAAATCTAAAAACTATTTGAGCTTTATCATTATTTTGCAATATTAAAAAAATAGTTAAAGAATTTTTTGATTATTAATTTAATAATAACATTTTTATACCTAAAATTTAAATGAAGTTAATTAAATAATAAATATTATAATATATTTTTATCCACCTTTGTTTCTCCTTAGTCCCTCTCAAATTTCTCATTTCTATCTCTCTCCTTTTTTTATTTATTTTCTCTATCTATTCTATGTTCTTTATTTTCTTTTTTTCTTTAAATCAGCTCTCCTCTCACTATTATGGTTTTTCTCTTAATTTTTCTATTATTAATTTGTGATTTTCACAGAATAGTTATCTTTATCTCCACAACTCTTTCTCAATATATAAAATAATAATAATTAAAAAATCTTTTATACTGCATAGTTTAATATATAATGCTTTTAATAAATATATAGTTCTTTATTTATATTTATTAACTAATTCATTTTTTACTTTTTAGGACTGATAATGTAATGTAAAAATATGTTATGTATGATTGCCTATGTTATAAAAATTAATAATTAATATAATTTTCAAATCTCTTATCTCTCTCTATTATTATTTTTCTCTCTATTATTGTTTATTGATTTGTGACTTTCTCATTATTAGAAAATAGTTATCTTTGTCTTTATGATATATTTTTCAAATAAATTAACTATATTTAATAAATCTATTATACTGCATAATTTAATATATAATATTTTTTATTAATATATATCTATATTACTAATATTTACTAAGTAATTAAATTTTTTATTTTTAGTAATGATAATATAATGTAAAAAATCTTGTTAATTAGTATCATTCACTTTTTTTTCCTATTTCGCTCTCTCTTATTATCATTCACTTATTTATCTCTTCATACTCTTCCTCCTATACTTTTCATGGCATCTCTCCCTCCTTAATCTTTCTTAATTTTCTATTTCTCCCTTTTTTACTTATTTATTTGTTTACTTTATCTTCTCTATGCTCTCTCTTTTCTTTTCTTTATTAAGTTAGCTCTCATCTCTCTTTATAACTTTTTTTTATCTATTTTGCTCTTCTTAATCTGTAATTTTCTATCTCTATTTTGTAGATTAGATATCTCTATCTCTATTATCATTTTTTTGGCCCATCAATTAATAATATTCTAAATATCCTTCTTTTTGAAAAGTTAAATATATAATATTTATTGTAAAAAAAAATATATTATTATTATTTATACTTATTAAATAATTTAATTATTTATTAATAGGAATGTTAACATAATATATATTTTATATGATTTACTTGTTATATTTAATAAATATTAAAGTTTAAAAATTATGATTTAATTTTTATTAAATTATTTTTCTATATTTTTTCACTTTATCATATTGCCTCTCATATTCTCTCTCTCTTCATTGTCACTCAAATTATCATTCCTTTTTCTCACTTTATTCATTATCTTCTTAAATTCTTCTTAGTCTCTCTATCTTATCCTTTCCTACTTACTCATATATCACTCCCTCTTTTGCTTTTTCATTTATTCCCATAATGTCCTATATATCTTCTCTTTTTTCTCTTCAATAAATCAACTCTCATTTCTCACTATCATTATTTTTCTCACTATTTTTCTCATTATTTTTCAATTATCATTTTGTGAGTTTCTCTCACACTTATAGAATAGTTATCTTTGTCTCCATCATCACTTTTTCAAAGCATAAATTAATAATATTTAAGAAATCTCTTTTGATGAATAGATTAATATTTAAATTTTTTATAAATATATATTTTTTTAATTTTTATTTTTGAATTAGTTGTATTTCTTTTCTATTGGAATGATAATATAGTATAAAAAACCTTATGGATTAATGTTTACATTATAAAAAATAATTGTTATATAACATTTTATTAACATTATATAAATATAATATCAACATTTTGAAATAATATGTCATATATAATAAGCATAAAGTTCTTTTAAAAAGTCTCTTTATCACCTCTATAGACACTTTTTCACACTTTTAGTCTTATTAATCTTTGACTTTTTTTCTCTCTTTTGTAGATTAGCTATCTCTATCTCTATTATCTCTTTCCTAGATCACCAATTATTAATATTTAAGAAATATCTCAATTTATTATTTTTATTTATTAAATAACTAAATTTTTTTATTCGTAAAAATGACAACATAATAGTAGAAAATCTCATATATTAATATCTACTTAATAAAAATATTACATTATCTTATTTTTTTATTCATTTTTTCAAAATAAAATATTGATATTAGAGAATATCATGAAAAATATAATAAGCATAACTTTTTTCGAAAGTGCATATGCTTGATAATTTGGAAAATTTTAGAAATGGCTCAATATAATTTCAAAAATAATCACACAACTACGATTTTTTTTTGTATAAATGTGCAATCACATTAGTGTTATACAACTCGATCTCATTGCAACTCCAAAATTAAGCAAGCTTAAACAAGACTAATATTGGGATGGATGACATATATAATAAGCTTAAAATGTTTTTAAAAAGTACATATATTTAACACTTTGAAAATTTTAAAAATTGTTCATTATGTTAAATGTTAGGAACAAAATTTAATTTTTTTTCTTATTAATAAATGTGTGACCACATAGTCATTATTAGGCAAGATTTTTTTTCCAATTCCAATGTTTAGCATGCTTAAGCTTGAGTACTATTTTGAATGGGTGACCTCTAGAGAAGTCCTGATGTTATGTATTTTTTTCATAGTGTTCCATTTTTTAATGATTGATAAGAATGTTTACATGTGAAAGTTTAAAAAAATAAATTCTTATAAATGATTGTTCATGATTGAATTATATAATATTTAATTAATAATCAAAATATCTTTTATGTATTAGAAACACTCTAAAATAATAAAACAATTAAATAAAAATTATATTTTATATTTATTAAATATTGTATATGACTAACTTATTAAATTTAATAAATATTATAAATTTAATTACTAAGATATGACATTTATTTAATTATTTCTTCCAGTTTTTTCTCTTTATCTAAAAATCTCTCATATTTTTTTACTATCTTACCACTCCTATTGTTATTCTCTTATTTCTCTCTCAACTATTTATCTTTTTGTAAATTTCATGGCCTCTCTCTCCTTTATCATTCTCTATTCTCTAATTTATTTCTCTATTACTTGTTTATTCTCTTTATGTCCTTTATGTTCTCTCTTCTCTTTTCTTCTTTATTAAGTCATCTATCATCTCTGTTTATAAATTTTTTCTCTATTTTGCTCTTACTAGTCATCGACTTTTTCTCTCTCATTTATACATATGTTATTTCTATCTTTATTACCTCCTTTCCAACTCATCAATTAATAATAGCTATAAAATTACTCATTTTTTTAACTTTAACATGAATAATTTATTATTAATTTCTATAAAAAAAATATTGACTTTGGAAAATATTTTGATATGTGTAATAAGCATAAATTTTATTCAAAAGTGTATATACTTGGTAATTTAAAAAACATTTAGAGTTGGTTCACTATGTTTACAAAAATTATAACATAACCATAATATTTGGTTTTTTTGTATGCATGTTTTGCCATACCAGCATTATAGCATCGATTCTCATTAGAACTCCAAATACAAGAATGCTTCGAAAAGTAGTATTGGGATAAGTGACCTTCTAAGAAGACCATGTGCTAAACGTATCGTTTCAAGACATTCTTTTTTTAGTGAAAAATAATTAATTTTCACATGTTATTTTAAAAAAAATTATTTTAAATGATGACTTGTAATTATAGTTTTAATAATTCATTTCTAAAAATTACTTTATAATATTATAATTAATTTATACTTATGTTTCTATATTATTTTATGTACAATATATTTTAAATATAATAATCTTATGTTATTGAAAATTAACTATCTAAATTACATCATTAAAGTTAAATATTATTTTTATTTTTTTCTATTTTACAACATAAAAAAGATAATTTGTTAGAATAATTACAATTTTTACTATTTATTGAACATTTTAAATTTTTAGCTAAGAATAAAATAATATTAATTAATAGTGACAGTACTGTCTAAATTTTTTAAATTTTCTAAAAAAACAAAAAATCTCAAATAGTTTTTGTAATTTATTATTGTTAAATATTATATTCAAATTTAATTTTTAATTATTGAGTTTTTTATTTTTTTCTATTTATCTCTCTTTATCATTCCCTTGTTTGTCTCTTTATTCTTTATCTCTTTATATTCATCATGTCCTTTCTCCATCATCTATCATTTTCTATTTTCTCATTTTATAACTCTCTTTTGCTTCTTTATTTATCCTTTCTCTCATTTTTAATCTCTTTTCTTTTTTTCTTTTTATTAAGTCATCCATTATCTCTCTCTTTTATTATTATTTTCAACAAATAAATTACCAATATTTATAAATCTCTCGCATTATAGAGTTCAATATTTAATATTTTATATACATGTATTTGTTACCTAATTTATTTAATTGTTTAAAGGAATGATAATAAAATATAAGAAAATCATATGTTTTATTAATATTACATATTATTTATGTTGATACTACATCACATAAGTATAATTTTTTTGAATAGTTATATTATTTTTATTACAATTAATTTTTTCATTTTTAATATGAATAATATGATATCTAATTAGTAATCAAAATATTCTTTAAATATTTGTAATATTTCAAAATAATAATAATAATAATTTATCTTGTACTTTTATTTAATTTTGTATGTGATTAACTTGTTATTTTTAATGAAGATTATAATTTTAATTATTGCGATTTCATTTTTATTTAATTATTTTGCAACACTTTTTCTTTTTATCTTAATATCTCTATTGTTCTCTCACATTCCTCTCTCTTTGATCATCATTCTCTTATTTGTCTCCTTACTTTTTATCTTCAATTTTTCATAGACACTCTCTTTTATTGTTCTCTATTTTCTAATTTCTCTCTCCCTTCCTTATTTATTTTCTCGATCTCCTCTATGTTCTCCCTTTATTTCTTATTCATCAAATTATCTCTGCATTATATCTATATTTATTTTTTTCTCAATTTTGCTAGTATTAATCATTGGCTTTCACTCACTCTTTTATAAATTAATCATCTCTTTCTCTGTTATCACTTTTCAAGCCCATCAATTAATAATATTTAAAAAATCTCTCATTTTGTAAAGTTTAATATATAATAATTATGATAAATACATATTTTATTGTTTATATTTATTGCATAATTTTTTTTTTATTTTTAAGAATGATGATATAATGGTACAAAATCTCTTATATCAATATCTACGTAATAAAAAGTATTAGTTTGTGTAAGGTTTCATTCATTTTATGTAAATAAAAGATTGTTATTTGAAAGTATTATGACATATATAATAATCAAAAATTTTATTCAAAAGTGTATATACTAAATCAATTTAGAAAGTGTTAGAAATAGTTCATTATTTTTACAAAAATTATCACACCAAATATGTTATTTTACATTTTGTATATGGGTGCAACCACACTATTATTATAGTATTGAATCTCATTAGAACTCAAAATTTTAGCATGCTTATGTGACATAACTATTGGGATGGGTGAACTCATACGATGTCCTTGTGTTGTACATATTTTTTCCCTAACGTTCTCATTTCTAAAGAATGATAATTAGTTTTTACATGTTAATTTAAAAAATAATAAATTATTATAAATTATTATTTGTAAATATAACTTTAATAATTAATTTCATAAAAGTACTTTGTAATGTAAATATTAATGTCATATAATAATGAAAATAAAAATCATATGATATAATAAAATAATAGCTTTAATTTAGTTTAATATTAAAGAAAAAACTTATATTAATTATGATAAATTATTGTTAATTTGTGTTTATAAAATTATTCATATATTATGCATATAATTTTTTAAAAATTGTAATATTTTGTGATTGAATATAACAATATAAAGTTACGTCACTAAAGTCAAAATATTATTTATTTTTATTATCTATATCAGATTATTGAAATATAACTTATTTTATTGATTATAGTATTTATTATTTGAAGTACCGTTACAATTTTATTTATGAAAAAATATTACAAATTTAATAGTCAAAATATTCTCTAAATATTTTTTTAATATTCTAAAATACTAATAAACCTCAAATAACTTTTATGTTTTATGACTATTAAATATTATATATGATTTACTAGTTAAGGTGTCTCAATTCTTTCCCACACACCTCACTCATATTACCATTCCTTTGTCTCTTTATTCTTCATCTCCTCATCTTCTTCTTGGCCTTTCTCTCTCCCCTATTGTTATTTGTTTTCTAATTTCTCAATTTTTTTTTATTTGTATCATTTCTATGTTCTCTTTTTTCTTTTCCTTTTCATTAAATCATCTCTCATCACTTTCTATAATTATTTTTCTCTTTTTTTTTTATTATCAAATTGTAAATTTTTCTGTAATAGAAAATTGTTATCTCAATCTTCATCATCTATTTCTAAATAAATAAATTAATGATTATAAAAAAAATAAGTTGTGGTGCATAGTTTAATGTATAATATCTTTAATAAATATACATTTTATTATTTAGATTAGTTAAGCAATTTGATTTTTTATTTAAAGGAATATTAATATATATTAAAAATACTTTTGTATTAATGTCTACTTAATAGAAAATAATAGTTTATGTATTTTTTATTAGTTATAAATAAATATAATATTAATAACATGAAATATTTTGACATATATAATAAGCATAAAATGTTTCTAAAAAGTACATATATCTGATAATTATGAAAAATTTAGAAATTATTTATTATCTTAAAAGCTGAGAACACAACTACACTTTTTTGTCTTATGAATGCATTTGTGACCACGCCTACTTTAGGACATTAGAAATCATTAGAACTCCAATGTTAACATGCTTGGGCAAGAGTAGCATTGGGATGGGTGACCTCCTATTGAGTCCTCATGTCGAATTTATTTTTTTATAGAATTCCATTTTCTAATAAAAGATAATTAATTTTGACACGTCAATGTTAAAAATATAGATTGTTATAAATCATTATTACAATTTTTTAAAATTCTGAATTTATAATAGTATTGTTAGTTTCATATAATAATAAATGTGATAGATCATATGATATATTAAATTAATATTTTGAATTTACTTAAATATTTAAAAATAACATATATGAATTATCATAAATTAGAATTGATTTATCTTTATAAAGGTATATATATGTTGTACATGGAATTTTTTAAATATAGAAATTTTATATTATATAATATTAAAAATCTAAAAGTATGTCACGTATGTTAAAATTAATTATATTTATTACATATATTACATCATATAAATGTAATATAATAGAATATATTGTTTTAATGTCATTATATTTTTATTTTACTATAAAAATATAATACTGAGTTAAAAGTCAAAATATCTTTTAAGTATTTAAAAAATTCTTAAAAACTAATAAATAACAAAAATATTTAGATTATAATTTTATTTAAGAAATAATATAATTTTAATTATTAAGATCTAACTTTTATTTAATTATTTCGCACATGTCTTTCACTTCATCTTAGTATCTCTCACATTCTCTCAATTTTCTTCTCTCTCCTATTATCATTCTCTAGTTTCTCTCTTTACTCTTTATCTTCTTATATTTTTCATGACATCTCTCACCTTTACATTTATCTATTTTCTATTTCTATCTTTTTCACTTATTTATTTATTATTTCTTATTTCTTATATGTTCTCTCTTTTCTATTCTTTTTTTTTAAATCATCACTTATTTCTCTCAATAATTATATTTTCTCTATTGTATTCTAATTAATCTTCAACTTTCCCTCTCTTTTGGAGATTAGATATCTCTCTCTATTGTCTCTTTTTTAGCTAATGAACAAATAAAATTTAAGAAATCCCTTATTTTATAAAGTTTAACATATAATATCTATGATAATTATATATTTTATTTTTATATTTATAAAATAATTTTAAATTTTATTCATTAGAATAATAACATTAAGGGAAAAAATATGATGTGCTCATATCTACTTAAACAAAAATATTAGTTTGTGTAATTTTACATTCATTTTATATAAATAAAATATTGTTATAAAAAAATAATATGACACATAATAAGCATAAATTTTATTTAAAAGTGTATATGTTTGATAATTTAGGGGCTTTTAGAAATGCTTCATTATATTTGAAAACATAATCACACAACTATTATATTTTATCTTTTATATGCTTCTGTAACCACACCGATATTATAGCATTGGATCTCATTAGAACTCCAAAGTTTACCATGTTTGGGTGAGAGCCGTATTGGGATGGGTGACCTCTTAAGAAGTCCTAATGTTGCACATATTTTATTCAAAACATTTATTTTTTTAATGAATGAAAATTAATTTCTACATTTTAATTTTAAAAAATAAATAATTAAAAATATCTTTAGTAATGAGAGCTCTAATGATTAATTTCTAAATTTAATTTAAAACGTTTCATTTAATTTCATATCAAAATAAATACAATAAATCATAAGATATAATAAAATAATAATTTTTAATTCCATTTAATATTTAGAAAAATAACTTATATTAATTGTAGTAAATTATAAATAGTTTATGTCTATTATAGTATATATAAATACTATATATAGAATTTTTTAAGTATAGTAATGTTATGTTATTGAATAATTTGCAACTTAAAATTATATCATTAATATTAAATATTATTCATATTCATTATTTCAATTACATCATATGAAGATAGAATATTAGAATTATCATATTATTTATCATACAATTAATTTTTTTTATTTATAGACGTATAAAATAATATTAAACTAAAAGTTACAACATTTTTTAAATATTTTCAATATTTTGAAATAATTTAGAAACTCAAAAAAATTATATTTTTTATTATTTAATATTATCAATTATTTAATTTTTTTATTTAACAAATATTGTATAAGAAATTATAAAATTTAAAATTTTCAAAATAATTTTTATTATTTTTTCTCATTATCATATTATCTCTAATATTCTCTGTCCTTCTATAAATCTTTTTATCATTCTTTTAACTATCTCTTTATTCTTTATCTCCTTATATTCTTCTTGGCCACTATCTCCTCTATAGTTATCGAGTTTCTCATTTCACACACTTTGTTTTACTTTTTTATTCTCTGTATCTTTTCAACTTTTCTCTTTTCTTTTCCGTTTCGTTAAAATATTTGTCATCTCTATTAATTACTTTAGTCTTTGCTTTTCTATTATAAATTTGGGACTTTCTCTTTCTTATCGAATATTAATGTTTATCTTTATCATGTCCTTTTTAATAAATAAATTATCAATTTCTAAGAAGTCTCTCTTGTTACATAGTTTAATATATAATAATATAGATATATTTATATCTATATATATTATTTAAAATTTTTAAATAATTTAATTTCTTAGGTATAAAAACTATAAAAAATGTAAGAAAAACTTATAAAAAATAATAACCTATATAATTTTTTAAATAATTACATATAAATAAAATGTTAATGCTAAAAAATATAATGACATATATCATAAGCATAAAATGTGCTTAAAAGTGCATATATTGGATAATTTAGAAAATTTTAAATTTTTTTCATTATATTAAAGGCTAACAACAAAACATTGATTTCTTGTCCATGCCAGCATGTGCAACCACAAATGTGTTATGGCGTAGGATATTACTAGAACTCCAAAGCTAAGCATATTTGTGAGAGTTTTTTTGGGATGGGTAACCTCTTGAGAAGTTCTCATGTTGCTCAAATGTTTTTCATAGAATTTTTTTTTGTACTGAATGAAAATTAATTTTTGCATGTTAATATTAGAAAACATAAATTCTAACAAATGATTATTTATATTTTCAATTTTTGTAATTAATTTTTCATAATAATATTATAAAACTATTATTAATTTCATATAATAATAAATATGGTGCTTGGTATGATATAACAAAGTAATAACTTTAATTTAATTTAATAATGAGCTAAATAATTCACATAAATTACAATAAATTATAAATAATTTATGCTTATGATAGTTTGTATATGTTCTACAAAAATTTTTAAATGTAGAGATATTATATTATTAAATGATTAAAATATAAAATTATATTATTAATATTAAAAGTTATTTCTATTTATATCTATATTACATTATAAATATATA
The DNA here is from genome assembly GCA_023846275.1 of Vanilla planifolia. Classification (NCBI taxonomy): domain Eukaryota; kingdom Viridiplantae; phylum Streptophyta; class Magnoliopsida; order Asparagales; family Orchidaceae; genus Vanilla; species Vanilla planifolia. Next base: position 2,443,498 of record JAIUJO010000045.1, read on the forward strand.
ATATATTACAAAAATTAAAAAATTTATTATTTAATAAACTATTATAATTTTAAAAGTCAAAAAGATAATATTAAAATAATAGTAATAATATTCTCTAAATATTTTAAAAAGTTATAATATTATTTATTCAAAATTACTTTTTATTAAATTATTTTTCTATTTATTTTCTCTTTATCATAATATCTCATATACTCTTTATCTTCATTGTCACTCCAATTGTCATTCTCTCTTATCTCTTTATCTTTTATCTCGTTATACTCTTCTTGGACATTATCTCTTTTTTATTATTTTCTACTTTCTTATTTCTCTCTCACACTTCTACTTTTTTATTTTTTTCTCTATCTCAACTATGTTCTCTGTTTATTCTCTTTTTTGCTAAATCATTTCTCATCTCTATCTATTATTATTTTGTTCTCTTTTTTCTACTAAAAATTTGTAATTTTCTCTCTCTTAGAGAATATAACTCTATCTCAATCATCTCATGTTGCATAGTTTAATATATAATATTAATAGTAAATATATGAATTTTATTTATATTTATTAAGTAATTTTGTTTCTTTTTTATAAGAATTATAATAAATATAAAAAATTGTTATTTATTAATGTATAATTTATAAAAAATAATAGTATATATAATTTTCAATTCATTATATATAAATATGATATTCATACATTGAAATGTTTGGCATGTGTATCAAGAATAAAATGTATATTTAAAAGTCCATATATTTAATAATTAAGAATATTTTAGGAATTGGTTATTTGGAAGGCCAACAACATAACTATGATTTCTTTTCTTATGGATGCATGTACGACCACATAGCATTATGGCCTTGGATCTCATTAGAATTCCATTGTTAAGCAACCTTCAATTCGACTTATATTGGGTTTGGTGACTTCCTGAGAAGTCCTCTTTTCAAACATATTTTTTCATCGCATTATCTTTTCTAATGAATAGCAATTAATTTTTTCATGTTAATTTAAGAAAAATATTATTATAAATGATTCTTTTGTAATTACTATTTTTGTAATTAAGTTTTAGTAAAAACTTTATAACATTATTGTCAATTTCATATGATAATAAATAAAGCACATCCTACAATATAATAAATCAACAACTTTAATTTAATTCAATATTGAGTAAAAAATGTTACATAAATTATAATAAATTAGAATAAATCTACATTTAAAATAGTATATGTATGTTATGCATGGATTTTTTAAAAGTAGAAATAATATATTATTGAATATTAGAAATTTAAAATAATATTATTAATGTTATATAATATTTATATTGATAATTTAAATTACATAACATAAATATAAATTTTTAGAATAGCTATATTACTTTTAATAAAATTATTTTTTTAATTTTAATATGAATATCATAATATCAAATTAACAATCAAAATATTTTTTTAAAATTTTTAATATTATAAAGTAAATACAAAAAATTACATTTTACTTTTATTAAATATTTTATATGACGAAATTGTTAAGTTTAATATATTTTATAATTTGAACTGTTATGATTTCATTTCTTTTTAATTATTTCTAACATTTTTTCTCTTTATCTCAACATCTTTTACAATCACTCAATATCCTTTCTCTTATTATTATTCTCTTATTTCTTTCCTCACACTCTATCTCCTTATATTTTTCATAGCCTCCCCCTCTTATATTCTTCTTTATTTTATTATTTGTCTCTCTTTTAGTCATTTATTTATTCTCTCTATCTCCTCTATTTTCTCTCTTTTCTTTACTTCTTCAATAAATCGCATCTCATTTCTCTCCATAACTATATTTTTCTCAATTGTTCTACTACTAATCTTTCACTTTCTCACTTTTTTAATTATTAGTTATCTATTTCTCAAGTATCTAATTTTTATACCATCAATTAATAGTAATTAAAAAATTTCTCATTTTATAAAGGCACATATATATATAATTTTTAATAAATATATATTTCATTATTTATATTTATTACATAATTTAATTTTTTATTTGTAAGAGTGATAACATAATGGTAAATAATCTCATGTATCCATATCTAATTAATCAAAAATATTAGTTTGTGTAATGTTTTATTCATTTTATATAAATAAAATATTGATATTGGAAAATATTATGACATATATTATAAGCATAAAGTTTATTCAAAAGTGCATATGTTTGATAATTTAGGAATGTTTTGAAATGGTATAATATATTTACAAAAATTATCATAAATTATTATGTTTTATCTTTTGTATTCATGTGCACCACACCAGTATTATAGCATTGGCTCTAATTCGAACTCCAAATTTAAGCATGTTTGGGTGAGAATAGTGTTAGGATGGGTAACCTTTTGAGTGGTCCTTTTGTTGTGCATATTTTTAAATAGCATTCTTTTTGTGATGAATAAAACTTAATTCTTATAAGTTAATTTTTTAAAAAATAAAATTATTATAAATGATTTTTTATAATTATTATTTTAGTAATTAATTACTAAAAACTTCTTTATAATATTATTATAAAGACATAATAATAAATATGTCATATCATATGATATAATAAAATAATAACTTTAACTTTGTTTAATATTAAGCAAAGTAACTTATATTAATTATAATAAATAGTAATTAATTTATTTTTATAATAATACATTTATTATTTATAAAGTTTTTTAATGTAGTAATATTATTTTATTGAATAATAATAACCTAAAGTTATATCATTACTTTTAAATATTATTCATATTTCTTATCTATGATAATTCAAATAAATTTTAAATATTAAAATAATTATAATATTTATTATTTAATGAACCTTTTTAATTTAAAGTATGAATAAATTACTATTAAATTAATAGTAAAAATATTTGCTAAATATTTTTAATAATCTAATATATCTCTCAAATAGTTTTTATGTATTATTATTATTAAATATTACATTTGAATTTTCTTAATATTTAATAAATTTTATAAATTTAATTATAAAAATTTAAATTTTATTAAGTTATGTTTGTCATTTCTTACTTATTATCATAATGTTTATGATATTCTCTCTTCTTCTCACTTCTATTATAATTCTTTTATTTAAGTCTTCATTCTTTATTTTTTTATATTTTTTTGGACTTTTTCTATCCTCTATCCCATTTTGTCTTCTCATTTCTCTAACTCTCTTTCATTTTTTAGTTATTCTTTTTATCTCTTTTAAGTTCTCTTTCTTCTTTTTAATTAAATTATCACTCATTTCTCTCTATTATTATTTTTACATTATTTTGCTTTTATCAAATTATTACTTTATCTTAAAGAATAGTTATCTTTGTCTCAATCATCTCTTTTCAACAAATAAATTAATAATATTTAAGAAATCTCTCATATTCTAAGTTTAATATATAATATTTTTTTAAATATATATTTTTTTAATATAATTATTAAGAAATTTAATTTCTTATTTATAAGAATGATAACATAATCTAAGAAAATCATCTCTATTAACACTTATATAATAAAAAGAAATGATATATATAATTCCCTATTAATTATAAGCAAATAAAATATTGATATTATAAAATATTATGAAATACATAACAAGTATAAAATATTTTTTTAAAAAGTATATATATTAGTTATTTTAGAAAATTTTAGTAATTTTTCATTATCTTAAAGGTTAAAAATGCAACATTGAGTTTTTCTCGTGTTTATGCATGTGGAACAACACTAGGATTATGATTTTTTATATCATTAGAACTCCAAAGTTAAGTGTGCTTGGGAGAGAGTAGTGTTGAATTGGGTGACCTCTTAAAAAATTCTCATTTTCTCCATATTTGTTCTTAGTATTCTTTTTTTTAATAAATGAAAATTAATTTTTACAAGCTGTAAATGTTAAAAAAAATTCTTGTAGATGACTTTATAATTACAATTTTTCAATTATGTTTTGTAATAATTTTATATTATTACTATTAATTTTATATAACAACAAATTTGGCATATCATATGATATAAAAAATAATAACTTTAATTTTGTTCAATATTGAGAAAAATAGGTTATATAAATTATAATGAAAGAAAATTATTTTATGTTTATAATAAAATATTTAAATATAGAAATATTATGTTATGGAATATTAATAATCTAAAATTATATTATTAATGTTAATATTATCTATATTTGTTATTCATTTAACATCTTATAAATAAAATATATTAAAATAATTATAATAATTATTATTTAACTAATTTTTTAAATTTTTTTGTCAAAAAGATAGTAATGAATTAATAATCATAATACTCTCTAAATGATTTTAATATTATAAAATTATAATAAAACGTAAATGTTATTTATGTTTTTTTATTTGAAATAATATATGATTCACTTGTTATATTTAACTAATATTATTACAATAATTATTAAAATTTAACTTTTATTAAATTATTTTTCCATCTTTTTTGTTTTTATCATAATATCTCTCATATTCCCTCTCTTCCTTCCTATTATTATTATCATTCTTTTTTGCCTCATTAAACATTGCCTCATATTTTTCTTTGCTTCTCTCTCTTTTATCTATCTCTAGTTTCTCATTTTTCTATTTTGCTTTTCTATTCATTCTCTATATCTCTTAAATATTCTTCATTTTATTTTTATTTTTGTTAAATCATCTCTCATCTCTCTTTATTACTATATTCTTTCTATTTTTTATTGTCAATTTATGATTTTCCTTCTCTTAGAAATAGTTATGTCTATAACCATAACCATCTCTTCAACACATAAATTAACAATGTTTAAGAAATCTCGTGTGCTGCATAGTTTAATATTTAATATCATTCATCAATATGTATTTTTTATTTATATTCATTAAGTAATTTAATTTCTTAATTATAGAAAAGATAATATAATGTAAAAAAATTGTATGCATTATTATCTTCATTAACAAAAATAATAGTATATATAATGTTTTATTAATTATATGTAAATACATTATTGATACTCTGAAATATTTTGACATATATAATAAGCATAAAATGTTTTTAAAAAATTCATATATTTTATAATTTCGAAACTTTTTAAAATTTTTCATTATCTTAAATGCTAACAAAATAAGCCAGATGTCTTATCTTATGGATGCATGTCTGACTGCAGTGACATTATGGCATTAGATCTCATTAGAACTCTGAAATTCAGCATACTTGGTCAACTATAGTGTTAGGATGGGTGCATGTTGCACATATTTTTTTCATGCAAATCATTTTCTATTAGGTGATAATTAATTTTTATAACATGAAAATGTTAAAAAAATAAATTCTTATAAATGACAATTTATAATTACAATTTTTGTAATTAAGTTTTTAAAACCATTTACAACATTATTGTTAATTTTGTATAAAAATAGATATGTCACATTAAATGATATATTAAAATAATTAGTATAATTTTTTTCAACATTCAACAAATAACATATTAAGGTTAAGTACTATTTATATTCAGCAAAATATACAAATGTTATGTTATAGAATAAAAAATTTAAAAATTTTTTATTAAGGTTAAGTACTATTTATATTTATCATCTGTAACTTATCATATAAACATGATATCTTACAATAATTATAATATTTATTATTTAAATAATTTTTTAATTATAGGAATAAAAAAGTTAAAATTAAATTAGTTATCATAACATTCTCTAAATATTTATAACATTAAAAAATAATAACAAAACCTAAATAATGTTTATATTTTATTATTATTAAGCATTATACATGATTTTCTTGTTATATCTAATAAATATTATAATTTTGATAATTAAAATTTAAATTTTATTAAATTATTTTTTATCATTTTTTATTTATCATAATATCTCTCATATTTTCTCCTTTTCTTCTCACTCTTATTATCATTCTTTTTTCTTTCTTCATTCTTTAGCTCCTTATATTCTCTTATCCTCTATCTCTCCTATATTATTCTCTAAGATCTCATTTCTCTTTCTTTTACATTTATATTTATTATGTCTATTTTTTTTATGTTCTTTCCTTTTTATCCTTTTACATAAATCATATATCATTTCTCCATATTATTACTTTTCTCTTTATTTTGAATTATCAATTTATGTATTTCTATCTACTAGAGAATAATTATCTCTATTTCATCATCTCTTTCTCAATAAATAAATTAATAATATTTAAGAAATATCCCAGGTAACATATTTTAATGTATAATATGTTTAATAAATATATATTATTATGTTTACATTTATTATGAAAGTTTATTTCTTATTTCTTACAATGATAATATAATATCAGAAAATCTTACGTATTAATATCTATGTTATAAAAATAATAGTCAATATAATTCTTTCTCAGTAACATATAAATATAACATACATACAATTAAATATTATGACAAATATAATAATTATAATATATTTTTAAAAAGGGGTATATATTTGATGTTTTAAAAGAAAATTCAAGTTATTCATTATCCTAAAGACTAACAACAAAACTTACATTTTTTGTACTATGCATGCAAGAGCAACGACACTAGCATTATGGTAAATCTTATTAGAACTCGAAAGTTAAGCATGGTTGCGCGAGTGTTGTATTTGGAAGGGTGAGCCTTTTAGAAGTTCTCATGTTGCATATATATTTTTATAGTAGTCCAATTCTTGTTGAATGAAATTAATTTTTACAACAATTTAATATTAAAAATATAAATTTTTGTAAATTATTATTTATAATTAAAATTTTTTTATTAAGTTTTAATAATAATTTAATAACTTTATTATTAATATTACATAATAATAAATATGGGATATCATATTAAAATAATAACTTTAATGTAATTCAATTTTGTGTAAAATAACTTATATTAATTTTGATAAATTAGAATTAATTTATTTTTACAATAATATGTATATTTCATGCATAAATTTTTTTCAATATAGAGATGTTATATTATAAAATTCTTGAAATGTAAATATATATTATTAATGTTAATTATTGTATACATTAATTATTTATATTATAGCATACAAATGTAATATATTAAAATAATTATAATATTTATTATTTAAATAACTTTTTTAAAATAATTATCAAAATATAATATTAAATTAATAGTTATAGTATGATCAAAATATTTTTAATATTCTAAAATAATAACAAACCTCAAGTAGTTTTTTAATTTTATTATTACTAAATGTTATATATGTTTTATATTTTGTATTTAATATATATTATAAGTTTAATTATTAAATTTAATTTTTATTATCTTATTTTTCTTTTTTCCTCTTTATCATAATTTCACTTGTAGTCTCTCTCATTCTACTTAATCTTGTCATCATTCTTCTTTTATCCCTTCATTCGTTTTCTACTTTTTTTAATTCTATAAACTCTCTTTTCAATTCTTCTTTGTTAAATCAACTCTTATCTACCCTTATTATTATTCTTCTCTCTATTGTTTTATTATCAACTTGTGACTTTGTTTCTCTTAGTGAATTGTTATCTTGATCTCATCTCTTTTTCAACACATAAATTAACAATATATAATTGATCTCTTATGTGACAGCTTATATATAATATCCTTGATCATTATATATATTTTGTCGTTTAAATTTTTTAAATAATTTGATTTCTTACTTATAAGAATGATAATTTAGTGTAAAATAATCTTATGTATTAGTGTCTACCTAATAAACAAGCGAGTCCATATAATTTCTTATTAATTATATATAAGCACAATATTGATACCATGAAATATTATGACATATATAATAAGTTTAAAATATTTTTTAAAGTGCATATAATCAATAACTACGAAAATTTTGGAAATTCTTCATTTTCTTAAAAGCTAACAATATAACTTCGATTTTTTGTCTTATGAATTCATGTGTAACAGCACCAGCATTATGACACATGAACTCATTAGAACACCAATGTTAAGCATGCTTAGGCAAGACTAGCAATGTGATGGGTGCCCTCTTGGAAGTCCTCATGTTGCACATATTTTTTCATAGCATTCCATTTTCTAATCAATTATTTTTAATTTTTACATGTTAATGTTAAGAAAATAAATTCTTATAAAGGATAATTTATAATTACTACTTTTATAATTTTCTTTAATAAATATTTTATAATATTATTATTAGTGTTATAAAATAATAAATATGATAGATCATATGATATAATAAAATAATAACTTTAATTTAATTAAATCTTGAGTTTATGTTAAATTAGAATTGATTTATGTTTATAATAGCATACATAAGCTTTACATGTAATTTCTTAAATATAGAATATAATATTATAGAATACTAAAAATCTAAATTTATATTATTAATATTAAGTACTATTTATATTGATCATCTATATTAAATCATATAAATATAATATATTATAATAATTATATAATTCTTACAATTATTAATTTTTTAATTTTAATATAAATAATATAATATTAAATAAGAAGTCAAAATATATTATAATTTTTTATAATATTCTAAAAAATACAAAAAATATGGAAAATTATATATTATTTTTATTAAATATTAAATCTTACTAACTTATTATATTTAATAAAAATTATAAATTTAACTATTAAGTTATAACTTTATTTAATTATTTCTCATACACTTTTTTATTTGTCTTAATATCTCTCACATTCTCTTATATTCTTCTCTCTTCTACAATCATTCTTTTATTTCCCTCTTCACTGTCTATCTTTTTATATTTTTCATAGACTCTCTCTTATCATTTCATATTTTATTATTTCTCTCTATTTTACCCATTTATTTATTCTATTTATCTTTTCTATGTACTCTTTTTTCTTTTCTTTTTCATTAAATAATATCTAATCTCTCTCTCTAACTATTTTTTTTCTCTATTTTACTCATAATAATCCTTGACTTTCTCTCTCTTCTGTAGCTTAATTATCTTTGTCTCTATTATTCCTTTTTAAGAACTCTCGTATTTTGTAAAGTCTAATATATAATATTTATGATAAATTTTAATTTTAGTATTTATATTTATTACAAAATTAATTTTTTAATTTAATGTGCTAATATTTACTTAATCAAAAGTAATAGTTTATGTAATTTTTTAATCCTTTTGTACAAAAAAAATATTATTATTAAAAAATATTATGACATATATAATAAGGATAAATTTTATTCAAAAGTGCATATGCTTATTATTTAGGAAATTTCAAAAATAGTTTGTTATGGTTAAAAATATTATCACACAACTACACTACTTTATCCTTTGCGTGCATCTATGACCACACAGACATATAGTACTGGATCTCTTAGAACTCCAAAGTTAAGCATGCTTGGATAAGAGTAGTGTATTCTTTTTTGTAAGTAGTGATAATTACTTTTTCCATGATAGGTTTAAAAAAGATAAATTATTACAAATGATTATTTATAATTAGAATTTTAGTAATTAATTTTTAAAAATTACTTTATAATATTTTTTATTTTTAAATAATAATAGATTTGGCAGTCAAATAATATAATAAAAAATAGATTTAATTTAGTTTAGCATTTAAGATAATAACTTATTCTAATTAAAATAAATTATAACTAATTTATGTTTATAAGAGAATATATATGTTTTGTGATTTTTTAAAATTTAATAATATTATTTCATTAAATAATAACACTATTTTTAACTAAAATATTTTTTATATTATTTATTTTGTAATTTAATTTTTTTTATTGGAATGATAATATAATATAAAACAGTCTTATTTATTAATATCTATATTATAAAAAAATCATAATCAGTTTAATTTTTTGTTAATTGCATAAAAAAAAAATATTGGTAGTATAAAATATTATGACATATATAATAGCTATAAATTATTTTTAAAAAAGTGTATATGTTAGATAATATAAAAAATAATAGAAAATTTTCATTACCTTAAAGGCTAACAACATGACTTTGATTTTTTGTCCTATGCATGCACGCACAACCACACAAGTATTGTGGCACTAGATCACTTTGGAACTCCAAAGCTTGGCTTGTTTGGGTGATTGTATTGAGTTGCATGACATTTTGAGATGGCATTGAGTTGCCTATACTTTTTCATAGTACTCCATTTTATAATGAGAGATAATTATTTTTAACATATAAATGTTAAAAAAATTCTTTTAATTTATTATTTATAATTAAAATTTTTGTAATTAAATTTTAATAATAATTTTGTAATATTAAAATAAATTTTATACAATAATAAATATGATTATTTATATGATATAGTAAATTAATAACTTTAATTTGTTTCAATATTAAGCAAAATAACTTATATTAGTAACATTGAATTGAAATTAATTTATGTTTATAGTAGTATAAATATGTTGTGCGTAGAAGTTTCTAATTATAGAAATATTATATTAAAGAATATGAAAAGTTTAAAATTACATTATTAATTTTAAATATTGTTTATATTTGTTATCAATATTACATCTTAGAAATATAATATGTTTGAATAATTATAATATACATTATTTAATAATTTTTTTTAATTTTAGGTATAAAAAAGACAATATTAAATTAGTAGTCATAACATCTTCTAAGTATTTTTAATATCCTTAAATAATACAAAATCACAAATGTTTCTTATATTTTATTATTGTTAGACGTTATATATGATTTAATTACTTTCTTTATTAAATATTATAATTATAAATGCAAAAATTACTTTTTGATTAAATTATTTTTCTATCTTTTTCTCTTTAATATAACGTCTCTCACATTCTCTCTCTTCCTTCTCAATCTTATTATAATTTTTATTTGTCTTTTAATTCTTTATGTTCTTATATTCCTCTTGCCTCTTTCTCCTCTATCATTCTCTACTTTCTCATTCTCCCTCTCTCTTTAACTCTTTTTATTTATCCTCTCAATAACTTTAATGTTCTCTTTTTATTTCCACTTTCTTTAATTATCTCTCATCTTTCTCTATAATTATTTTCCACTCTTTTTTTCAATTACTAATTTATGACTTTTTTACTCTTAAAAAATAATTATTTCTATCTACATCATCTCCATTTTAACACATAAATTAATAATATTTAATAAATCTATCATGTTACATAATATAATATATAATATTTTTAATAAATATATATTGTTTATTTTTTAAATAATTTAATTTCTTATTTATAGAAACAATTATTTAATGTAAAAAAATCTTACATATTAATGTCTATATTATAAAAAATAACAATCTATATCCTTTTTATTAACTATATCTTAATGCAATTTTGATACTATAAAATATTATGACATATAACCATAAAATATTTTTAAAAGTTCATATATTTGATAATTTAGAAAAATTAAGAAAATTTTCATTAACTTCAAAGATAACAACATAACTTCAATTTTTTTCATGTTGATGCATGTACAACAGCACCAACATTGTAGCATAGGATCTAATTAAACTCTAAAGTTAAGCTTGCTTGGATGAGAGTAGTATAGGGATGGGTGACCTCTTGAGAAGTCCTCACATTGCACATAACTTTTGATAACACTCCATTTTTTAATCAATGAAAATTAAATTTTAAATATTGATGTTACAAAAATAAATTCTTATAAATTATTATGTATATTTGCCATTTTTAATGTAGAGACTAATAAATTATATCAATTATCATAAATTAAAATTAACTTATTTTCATAACACCAAATATATATATGTTATTTATGGAAATTTTAAATACAAAAATATTTTGTAATAAAATATTAGAATTCTAAAATTATATTATTAATTTAATATATTATTCATATCAATTATATATATTATATCATTTAAATAAAATATATTAAAATAATTATATTCTTTAAAATAATTAATTATTATAATATTAATATGAAAAATATAATATAAAATTAATAATCAAAATATTTTTAAATTATATTACATATTACAAAATTTTTATAATAAAAAAATATATTTTATGTTTTTTAAATATTATTAAATTTTAATTTTTATATTCAATAAATAATATTAAATTAATTATCATTATTTAACTTTTATTTAATTTTTTTCTCATATATTTTTCCCTTTACTTAAATATCTCTCACATTCTCGTACTTTCTGCTCTCTGTTATTTTCATTCACTTATTTCTTTGTTCACTCTCTATCTTCTTATATTTTTGTTAGGTTTTTTGGCCTTTATCCTGCCTTATTTTGTTATTTCTTCCTTTTAATTATTTTTTTCTTCTCTCTTTTCTCTCTTTCTTCATTAAGTCCTCTCTCATCGCTCGCTATAATTATTATTTTCTTTGTTTTGCTATTATTAGTCAATGATTTTTCTCTATTTTATAAATAGTTATCTCTATCTCTATTAGCGCTTTTCCAGCCCATCAATTAATAATGTTGATGAAATCCCTTATTTTATAAAGTTTTAAATTATAATATTTAGGATAAATATATATTTAATTATTTAAATTTTTTTTATAATTTAAATTTTTATTTATAAGAATCATAACATAATGGTGAGAAATCTCTTATATTAATGCCTAATTAATAAAAAATAATAGTTTATGAAATTTTTTAATCACTTAATATAATTAAAATAGTGATATTTGAAAATATTAGGACATATATAATAAGTATAAATTTTGTTCAAAAGGGTATATGCTTGATAATTTAGAAATTCATTATATTTAAAAATAATCACAAAAATATGATATTTTGTCTTTTGTATGTAGTGTGACCACACTAGCAATCTTGCATTGAATCTCATTTGAACTGGAAAGTTAAGCAAGCTTGACAAGAGTAGTACTTTGATGGGTGACATCTTGAGAAGTCTTAGTGTAGCACATATAGTTTCATAACATTTTTTTTCTAAAAAATATTATTTAATTTTTAGATAGTTTTTAAAAAAACTTATTATAAATAAATTACTTTTAATTATAATTTAACTTATTAATTTTTAATAATTACTTTATAATATTATTATTAATTTCATATAATAATAATTATATCAAATCATATGATATAATAGAATAATTACTTTAATTTTTTAAATATTATGTAAAATAACCGATGTTAATTGCTATAAATTTTAATTAATTTTTATTTATAATGGTCTACGTATATTGTGTATAAAATTTTTGAAATATAATGTTATTTTGTTATTTGTATTAATAGTTTAAAATTACAATGTTAATTTTAAATATTATTTATATTTCTGATCTATTTTACAACATATAATGATAGTATATAAGAATAATTATAATATTTATTATTTTGTTATTTTTTTTTAATTTTAAGTAGAAATAATATAATATTATATTAATAGTTAAAATATTCTCTAAATAATTTTAATATTCTAAAATAATAACAAACCTCAAATAGATTTTATATTTTATTAATTTTAAAAATTATATTTCATTTAATTATTGTTTTAATATATACCATAAGTTTAATTATTAAAATTTAATTTTTATTAAATGATTATTCTTATTTTTTTGCTCTTTAACATAATATTTCTCATATTATCTCTTTTATCTCACTCTTATTATCATTCATTTATCTATCTCTTCACTTTTTATCTCTTTATATATTCTTCATTATCTTTCTCTCCACTCTATCCTTCTTTAATTTCTTATTTCTTTCGCTTGTTTACATTTTTATTTAATCTTTTTATCTCTTCCATGTTCTCTCTTTTCTTTTACTTTTCATTAAGTCATCCCTAATCTCTTCCTGTTATTATTTTCCTCTTTTCAAAAATAAATCTCTTTCTTCATCATCTCTTTTTCAACAAATAATTAGCAATATTTAAGAAATTTCTCATGTTGTAAAGTTTGCTATATACCATGTTGATATTTATATCTTTTATTTATGATTATTAAGTAATTTATTTAGCAATTTATAGGAATGATAATATAATTTAAAACAATCTTATGTATTAATGTCCATGATATAAAAAAATATTTTGCATAATTTTATATTAATTATATGCAAATACAAACTTAATACTATTTAATGTATGTATGACCACACCAACATTATAGCGTTAGATCTCATTAAATCTCTAAACATAGGCAAGCCTTGCTGAAAGTAGTGTTGTGATGCATGACCTCTTAAAAAGTCCTCATGTCGCATCTATTTTTTATAAAGTTTTATTTTTTAATAAATAATAATTAATTTTTACATCATGTTAATGTTTAAAAAAATCCTAATAAATGTTTATTTATAATTACCATTTCTATAGTTAATTTTTACATACAAATTTATATAATAAAATTTATGGCACATCATATGATATAATAAAATTATATCTTTGATTTACTTCAATATTATGTAAAATAACTTTTAACAATTAAAAAAAAATAGTGTTAATATATTAAAAAAATATTATATAAATATTGTGTTTGGAATTTTTTAACTATAAAAATATTATTTTATAGAATATTAGAAATCAAAAATTATATTATTCATGCCAAGTATTATTTATTTTTATTAACTATGTTACATTAAATAAATATAATATATTAAAAAACTATATTATTTTCGATATAACAAAAAAATTTAGTTTTAATATAAAAAATATAATATTGAATTAATCGTCTAAATATTCTTTAGATATTTATAAAATTATAAAATAATAATAAAAATTAAAAACATATATTTAATTTTTATTAAATATTATATATGATGAACTTATTATATTTAATAAATATTATAAATTTATTTTTTGTGGTTTGACTTTTATTTAATAATTTTTCATACCTTTTTATATTAATATCTCTGATATTGTCTCACTTTCTTCTCTCTTATTATCATTCTCTTATTCTTCTTTAACTCTTTATTTCTTTTTATTTTTAATGGGCTCCGTCACTTCTTTATCAATCTCTAATTTTTTATTTTTCTAAATTTTACTTTTTTATTTCTACTCTTTATCAATTCTGTGTTCTCTTTTTTCTTTTCTTCTTCATTAAATGGTCTCTAATCTCTCTCTATAACTATTCTTTTCTATTTTTTGGTCTTATTAATTTTTTATTTTCTCTCTCCTTTATAGATACGTTATCTCTCTCTCTAATATTTTTGTTCTAGCCCATCTATTAATAATATTTAAAAAATCAATTATTTAATAAATTTTAATATGCACTATTTATGATAAACATATGCATTGTTATTTTTATTTATTAAGTAAGATAATTTATTTTTTATAAGAATGATAAATAATGGTTGAAAATCTCATCCATTATTATCTACTCAATTAAAAATAATATTTTATATAATTAATTTTTTTATTTTATAAAATAAAATATTGATATTGATAAATATTATGACAAATATAAAAAGTATAAATTTTATTCAAAAGTTATATGCTTAAAAATTTAAAAATTTTTTGAAAAGATTTATTATAATTAAAAAAAAATTATCCTATAACAATGATATTATTTTTCTACGGTCTGACCAAACAAACATTGTAGCACTGGATCTCTTATCGTATTCAAAAATAATAAAAAAATTATAATTTATTTTGGTTAACAATTATATCTCAATAACTTTTTTATTGGATAATTATTATAAGATTAATTATTATGATATAATATTTATTTAATTTTTTTAACACTTTTTTCTCTATATCTTAATGTCTGTCACTATCTTCTTTCTTCAATTATCATTCTCTTATTTCTCTATTCATACTCTATCTTCTTACATTTTTCATGGGCTCTCTCTCCTTTTTCTTCTCCATATTCCCTTTTTTCTTTTTTTAATTAAATCATCTCGCATCTCTCAATCTATTATTTTTCTTTTCCTATTTTGTTTTTATTAATCTTTTACATTCTCCTTCTCTTTTATAAATTAGCTATCTCTCTCAATTATCACTTTTCTAGCCCATCAATAAATAATATTTAAAAAATCAATCATTTTATAAAGTTTAATATATAATAATTATGATAAATATATATTTTATTATTTAAATTTATTACATAACTTAATTCTTTATTTATTATCTTATCCTTGAAAGATCAAGGTCTTTTATAGGGCGTGATTTTGACGGAAAACACTAACATGTGTTCTTTTGTTTATGAAGAAAAGATCATTACATTATACCCTCTCCATCTTAAGAGGGACCTCAATCACTTATGCCTAACAAATTTATAAAAGATTCTAGACCCACAAATAAAGAAAAGGGAAAGACATAATGTAAGCTTGACCACATTATAGAAGTTAGAAAGATCTTCGATCAAAGTGACTTATTTTTGCTTCTTGTAATTAACAAGTGAGCCACCGCCTTACCAAGCCTATCACCTATTATATAGGCTCATGACAATAAGCCAATATGTTTCATTAATCTTATTCCTTTACTAGTAGACTATCAAACTTCTATTTTTATTTTTCCTTTCCATAAAATAAGCTCTAAAGAATTAACCTAAAAACAAAAGATATGGGAAACTAGGAAATGCTCAAAGAAAATTAGAAACTTTCATGAAAAATTCTGAGTTATAATTAGAATTAAGTCAGAATAGCTGTCCCAATGACTTTACAAGAATTACAAACATGTGGAGCTGAACCTTTTAGGATTATTTAAAAACTTGGAGCCAATGTTATGTTAGATTTGTTAGAAGAGTATAGAATTAGTGCAACCTTTAACATTAAGGATTAGTTTCTTGTAAAACACCACATCTAATACCTAGTGAGCTATTTGGGTTTGATTCAACCATATTGAGTAAAATAATTCCTTGTACTACATCAGCCTTTAGAATAAGTAAGAATAATGTGGAGAAAATTATAGACCATGAGATAATTTTTGCCAAGGACTATAAAGTTAGCAAATTTTTAATTTAGTAGAAGCACAAACCTCTGATCAAGAACTCTTGGCTTACCTATGATATCCTACACCATATCACACAGCACCTATTACAACACTACTATACCCATCATCCCAACATGATTGAGCGAGCTCTCTTTCACCTAGGTAGGATGATCTAAGAGTGTCTAAAAATAGTTTGCAAAAAAGCATTTACTAATGTAACACCAGTTCTATAAGTTCATTGACGAACATTTTGGTTAAAGATTATTTTAAAAAATACTTAAAATTAATTTTTTTTTTATTAATTTTGCTACCTACCACCATTTGGCACCCTTTGTTATCGTCAACGATATGTTCTACCACTATTAGCACACACATTCTCTACTAGAGCAGACCTACGCTCCTGAATGACTTGAATTTAAATGAGAACAATAATTGACTAACATTCGACCTACACCAACTTACAACTACACATGCCAACCCTCAAGTCCCACCAACATATTCTTTCTACATGACCTGTGCCAACAAAAAACTCAAAATGAATGCGTCGAAACCACCACTTGTTCTGCACCGATTTCACTCGACCATTTCACCACCAGCTGCAACTATAGTTTAAGACTCAGAATCTATTTAGGAAATGATTAATTTAATTAATTTATTAGTTTTCTCTATTATTTTTCATTTTTTATACTAATGATGAATATTTAAAAATCTCTTTGAATAGAGATGTTCACCATATTAGAAAAAAATAATAAAATAAAATTTATTTTGTTTGTTTGCTTCCACCTTTATGAACAATGTGTGCATGCTCAACCTTAGTTATAGAGATTCTCACTTCATTCATAAGAGATAAGGATTAAAGATGAAAGACTTTCCACCAGGAGAACCAGCAATCAAATCTCTTGTGATAGACAATGACCAAATGCGAGAGACCTTCCATTAAGGGAGTCAATAGCAAGACAAATTCTCACTTCTACTAATATCCATATCATCATCTAAAGGATTAACCTTAATGTAACCTTTATTTTTAGGTGATAATTTAAAGCTAATGTTACTTTTTTCTATTAGAGTACGTCACATAGTGTTTGTTTAAATTCCTTATTTTTTATTGTGAAATATCGTGTGACAAAAATCACTTTTGTTGGAACTTGTGCTTAATTTTTTAGAAGTTGCTTCTTATATAACTTAATAATCCATACAAAAATAGGGAAATTCTTATTTCCCTACAATACACCTCTTCTTTCACTTCATCATGCAAATTTTTCTTAAATTACCACTTCTATGTATTGTTGCCTTCCTTCATATTCTTAATTGTATTTTCTAAAGACTTTGAACAACCTTTGTGTGTAAGTTAATTCATTGCTTCGGTTTACCATAAATCTTATTATTATTTTTCAATGCTTTCAATCTACATGGTAGTTAAATTAGCTTTTTTATTTCTTTATCACAATAATAGTTTTATAAAACACAGTTTCGAATAGACTTTCTTTGTGCTATTAACGTGGTTGTAAGCTTAACATATGGAATACCCCTTATGTTGTTCTTAGTTCTCTCTTCACTATAGTTTCCTTGGACAACTGTCTTATGTGTGTTGCCTTTCAAGGTTTCTTAATAGGCATCAAACCTTACTTTAGAGCTTCAATATACAATTGTGTGTAATGTAGATAAAAATGCAAGCTAAACTAAGCCTTCTTTTGAATTTTCTTTTGTTGGCACCAAATTTATAGAGAAAGGTTAGGGGGTTTTTCTTTTCTTTTTTCTAATAGGCACAATATATGAGCATAATATCTTATTGAACATACAACACTGAGCACCATAACAACAACCAATCACAAATAACCCTCCATGATCTTCTAATTAGAATATAAATTATTTAAGCCAAGTACTGGGAATATAGTTTTTGGATTGCCTTAGAACAAGCTCAAAATGAGCTTACCATTTTCAAACTTAATATTGCCATCCACCTTAATAAAATACTTTCATAATCAACAACCCTTTCTTGGGTTGATACTAAGAAAATGATAAAACAAAACTCATGATGTCCATAAAATATGACACTCCCATCTTTGAATATAGAATAAACCCCAAAGACTACATAATGTGGAAAGTTTCCTTAGACCATCACTTCTAATTATTTGGACTTGATGAAAAGTGAAGGTGTAGATCTCCCAAATGAAGCTTGTTAACAAAACTAAGCCATAAATAGAAACCATAGATACACACTATTATCAATGGGACCACCAGATAGAAATACATATGACTCTAATAAATGAATCAATTACATAACTAGTGACTTGCCTAACATAAGGAGAAAAATATGTTAATGAGTACATTACTCATTTTGATGAGTACCATTTATGTTTTGGTGTTAATGTATTTGGTCACCTTTACGTCATTTTGAGCTGAGCATAGATAATATATGTAAAAGGAGCTCTAATGTATATAATTGATAGCTTCAAAGAGGTCAATAGGATTGCTAATGAGATTGACACCTACAAAAGCTTTGTCCAACCAAAAGAGTTCAACCATCAACTAACTTAAAGTTCTAACCCAAGTTAGATAATCTAGAAGTCAAGCACTAGCACATCCCATACTAATCCATATCCTTAAACTCACAGTCAAAACCAACCAGCCTATTCATTAATTACCTAAGGTAACTTATTCTTAATGTTTAAGGTCATACAGTAGTGCAATAACACTCCACAAGATATATTACAAAAGAGAATTTTGGGTAATTTAACATGAGGGAAGAATAAGAAATCAAACAATATGCTTCTTATTCTTACCAAGAGAATGACTACTCAATTGATGACATTAGGCCATTATATTATAAGACTTACCTTTACCAAAGCTAAGAGAATTGAGGATTGTAGACATGCCATTTCTTTCCATACCTTTATCGAGCATGGAGAAAAGGTTTGTAATTTCATTATAAATAGTAGCATTATAATCAGTGGCATTTTTATATATGGTTTAGAATGCAACAAACTTGAGACCACTGATCACCCAAACCTATACATTATTTTCTTTTATAAAAATATCTATTTTTGTCCCTAAACAAAGAACTACACTACTTAAATTTTCCAATACTTTTAAAGAGATTTTATGTGATGTTGTTTCTTTGCCAAAAGAAAATATAATCTTATGATGACCATTGCTATACGACCATGAAGTCCTTCTTGCTAGCAATGCACACACCTATAATTTAACACAACATTCACAAAACTTTAAGCTAGTTGCATCAATGTCTACAAACAATATCCAGTCTATTAAAAAAAATCACATACCAATCCAAATAAAAAAAATCTTATTTATGTCTTATGATGAAATACATCAATAATTTATTTATAGAACTTTTATTTCAGCCATAATAGTACTAGATATTACAATAACTCCCATAATAGAATCGATTTTATTTAGCTTCCTTGAAATCTTTACAATGAAACCAAAAGGTTTACTACCCCTTTATGACGTCAAACACGTTGTAGACCTATGCAAAATTTGTCACATCACTGGATGAATTCCTCTAAGCATCAAGAAGTCACTTAACAAGTCCAAGACTTATTAGACAAAGCATTCATAAGTGAAAGATTTAGTCCAAAGGCCACTCTAATCCTGAAAAGATAAAGAAAGATGGTTCATAGAGAATTTGTCACATTATTTTTCATATTTTTTATTTATAAAAATATATTAGTCAAGAATTAATTTTTATTATTATTAATATTATATTATCCAATTATTTTTATTAGTTTTTAATTTTTAAATAAATTTGAGAATTTTGATGTTCATTTTCAAAAATGGAATAAAGAATTAAAGATCTTAAAGCATTCTCGATAATTTGCTAAAGAAATTTTTCCATAAATGCTATTAATATTGAAACAAACTTGACAAGTTACTATGAGAATAAATATAACTAAATATCTAAAGTGTTTAAGAATTTCAACAATTATAACTAATTTTTACTTGTTAATTTTAAAAAAATTATTATAAATGTTATTTGCAATAGAAATTTTAGTAATTAATTTTTTAATTATTATTTTACATTATTATTAGTAATTTCATATAATAATTAATATGGCACATTATACTATATAACAAAACAATAAATTTAATTTAGTTTAATATTAATCAAAATAACTTATGTTAATTACAGTAAATTTTAATTAATTTTTCTTTGTAATAGTATATATATATCATATGTATGGAAATTTTTAAATATAATAATATTATATTTTTAGTATTGATAATCTAAAAATAACATCATTAATGTTAGAGATTATTTATATTTATTTTCTATGTTATATAATATAAAGATAATATATTCAAATGATTATATTAAAGATTATTTAATTAGCTTTTTTAACTTTAAGTGTGCATAAAATAATACCAAATTAAAAGTCGAAATATTATCATAATATTTTTAAGATTTTAAACTAATAATAAACTCAAATGGTTTTTATATTTTATTAATAGTAGGTATTTTATATGATTTACTTATTATATTCAATTAATATTATAATTTTAATTAATAGAATTTAATTTTGATTAAGTTATTTTTCTCACTTCTTCTCATTTTCATAACAGCTCTCATACTATCTCCTCACTTTTTACTCTTATTAACATTCCTTTATTCATCTCAAGATTACTTATCTCATATTTTTCTTGTACTCTCTCCCTCTATTTTAGTCTACTTTGTCATTTTACTTTCTCTCTTTTATTTTTCCATTTATTTTCTCTATCTCTTCTATGTTCTTTCTTTTTTTCCTCTTTGTTAAATCATCTATCATCTCTCTCAATTATTATTATCCACTCCATCTTTTGTTATCAATTTTTTATTTTCTTTCTCTCTTAAAGAATTATTATCTCTATCTCCATCATCAATTTTCAACATATAAATTAACATTATCTAAGAAATCTCTTTAGTTACATATTTCAATATATAGTATCTTTGATAAATAAATATTTTATATTCATATTTAATAAGTTATTTAATTTCTAATTTATAGAAGTGATAATATAATGGAAAAATATCTAATATACTATTATCAATGTTATATAAAATTACATTTTATATAGTTTTTTAATAATTATATCAAAATAAAATATTAATACAATAAAATATTATCAAATATATAATAAGAATAAGATGCTTATATTTGATTATTAATTTCATATAATTTTATTCATAAATGAAATTAAAAAAGTTAATTGATATTTTAAATTAACATTTAAATTTTTTTATCCTTTATTAAAAAAATGATTGCTATGAAAAAATATGTGCAACAAGGATTTTTCAAGTGGTCACTCGTCCAAAGACTACTCTGGTCAATGCAAGCTAAACCTTTGAGCTCTAATGAGATTAATTGCTATAATACTGGTCTAGTTGCATATGCACACAAAAGGCAAAATATCATAGTTGTTTGTTTATTTTTTCAAATATAATAAACAATTTTTAAAAAATTTTAAATTATCTTCTTAACCTCTCTCTATCCCCTTTATCCTTCTCTATCATCTCATTTCTCTCTTTCCTTTTTTACTTTTTTATTTATTCTTTTAATCTATCATATGTTTTCTCTTTTTTCCCTCTTCATTAAATCATCTCTCATCTCTCTCTATTATTATCTTCCTCTCTATTTTCTTACACTCAATTTGTGACTTTCTTTCCATTAGAAAATAGTTATCTTTATCTCCATCATCTCTTTTTGGACACATAAAATAAAATTATATAGGAAACCTCTCATGTTCCAGAGTTCAATAAACAAAAATTATAATATTTAAATATACGTAATGTAAGAAAATTTTATGTATAAATATCTAAGTTATAATAAATAATAGTTTGTTAAATTTTTATTAATTTTATATAAAAAATAATGATATTAAAAAATATTGTGACATATATAATAAACATAACTTCTTATATAATTTTTACTTCTTACATAATTTACAAAGTTTGAGAAATTATTCATTATATTAAAAGTTAACAACTCCACTTTAAAAAATGCATGTGCGACCACACTAGCATTTTGGAACTAGATCTTGTTAGAACTACAAACTTTTGCATGCGTAGACACGTATTCATGTTGCACAATTATTTTGTGGCATTCCATTTTTAACAATTGATATTTAATTTGTACATTTAGTTTTAAATAAAAATAAATTCTTAAAAAATAATTACTTATAATTACCATTTTTGGAAATAATTTTTAAAAATAACTTTATAACATCATTGTGAATATTATATAATAAAAAAAAATAAGACAATATATAATGCAATAAAATAATAAAATAATTTAGTTTAATATTAGGAAAAAAACTCATATAAATTATGATAAATTTGAATTAATTTATTTTCATAGTAAGATGTATATGCTGTGTATAGAAATTTTTAAATAAAGATATATTATATTATGGAATATTAAAATTCAAGAAATATTTTAATATTGACAAATAATATTTGTATTTGTTACTTATATTACATTTTATAAATATAATCTATTAGAATAATTATATTATCTCTAATTTTTTTATAAGATAATATATTATTAAATTAATACTCAAAAAAATTCTTTAAATATTTTTGATGTTCTAAAATAATAATAATAAAAAAATACTTTTTAATTTTTTAATTTTTATTAAATATTATATACCATTAACTAATTATATTTAACAAGTACTATAAGTTTAATTTTTATGATTTAATATTTATTTAATTATTTCTCTCATTTTTTCACTTTATTTCAACATCTCTTGCATTTTCTTACTTTTGTTTCTCTTATTTTCATTCTCTTATTTCTCACTTCACTCTCTATCTCTTTATCCTTTTTTATTTTCTTATTTCTCTCTCTCTTTTTCTTATTTTATTCTCTCTATCTCCTCATTGTTCTCAAGTTTCTTTTCTTCTACATTAAATCATCTCTCATCTCCGTTTATAACTATTATTTTCAACTTTGCTCTTGTTAATCTTTGTCAATCTCTCTCTCATTTATAGATTAGTTATCCGTCTCTATGTTATCTATTTTATAATCTAGGAATTAATTATATTTAATAATTTTAATAAATCAAAAAGTTTAATATATAAAATTTATGAATTAATATATATTTTATTCTCTTTTATTTTACATTATTTAATTCTTTATTTATAAGGATGATAACATAATGGAAAATATCCCATGTTTTAATTTCCACTTTAATAAAAATAACAATGAGTAATTTTTTATTCATTTTGTATAAATAACAAATTGATATTGCAAAATATTATAACCAATATAATAAGCATAAATTTTATTCAAAAGTGATTTTGTAGATAATTTAGAAAATTTTCGAATTAGTTCGCAATACTTAAAAGAATAATTACACAACTACGACACTTTGACTTTTGTATGTATGTGTGACATTACCAACAAAATCACAGTGGATCTTTAAAATGCTCTAAAGTAAATTATACTTGGGTGAGAGTATTATTGGAATAAGTCACCACTTGAGAAGCCCTAGTGTTACTCTTATTTGTTTTAAAAAAAGTATTATAAACGATTGTTTGTAATTAGATATTTTAGAAATTAATTTTAAATAATAATTTTATAGGATTGCTATTAATTTCATATAATAACAAATATGGCACATCAATTGACAATAAAAATTAATAGCTTTAATTTATTTTAATATTAAGTACAATTAATTATATTATTTTAAACTAAATATAATTAATTTACATTTATAATATAATATATATGGTATATATGGATTTTCTTTAAATATAATAGTATAATATTATTGAATATTAAAAATCTAAAATTATATCATTATTCTTAAGCGTTATTTGTATTATGTATCTATATTCTATCATAAAAAGGTAACATATTGGAGTAGTTATAATATTTATTATTTAATTTACTTGCTTAATATTAGGAATGAAAAAATATTAATTTAATTGTCAAAATATTCTCTAAATATTTTTAAATATTATAAAATAATAATAACCTAAAATAGATTTTATATTTTACTATTATCAAATATTATATATCATTTACTTGTTATTTTTAATAAATAATATAATGTTAGTTATTAAAATATAAATATTTTAAAAACGTTTTTCATTTTTTCTCTTTATTATAATATCTCTCATAAACTCTCTCTTCCATCTCACTCTAATTATCATTCTTTTATTTATCTCTTTGTTATTTATCACATATTTTTTTACTTCTCTCTCTCTTCTACCTTTCTTCACTTCTCATTTATCTCTCATTTATTTATTTACTCTCTCTATCTTCTCTATATTCTCTCTTTTTCGTTTTCTAATTTTTAAATCATCTCTTATCCCTCTCTATTATTGTTTTCTTCTTTAATTTTCTATTTTCAATTTATGACTTTCTCTCTCTTATAAAAATTATCTCTATCTCCATCATCGTTTTCCAAATACAAATATTAATATAATTAAGACAACTCTCACCTTGCATTATTTAACATTTAATAGTTTTTATAAATATTAATTTTCTAATTTTTTTTTATTATGTAATTTAATTTATTATTTATATATGTTGTAATATAATGTAAAATAATCTTATGTAATAATGTATGTATTATAAAATTAATAGTCTATAGAAGATAAAATTTATTATATATAAATGCAATAATTATGCTACAAAACATTATGATATATATAATAAGCATAGAATATTTTTAAAAAAGTATATATACTAGATAATTTAGAAAATTTTAGAAATTGTTCATTATCTTAAGGGCTTGTAACACAACTTTGATTTTTTATATTATGAATTCATTTGTGACAACACCGATAATATGGCAGTGGATCTCATTAGAACTCAAAAATTAGGCATACTTGGGTGAGCTTAGTTTTAGGATGGGCGACCTCTTGAGAAGACCTAATGTTGCACATATTATTTTATAGTGTTCCTTTTTGTAATGTTTGATAATTAACTTTCACAACATGTTAATTTAAAAAAAATATTATAAATTATTATTTGTATTTAGAATTTTACTAATTAATTTTTAGTAATAATTATATAAACTTATATTTGTTTTATAATAGTAATAAAAATGCGACATCATTTAAAAAAAATAAAATAAAAACATTAATTTTTTTAGTTATTAATGAAATAAAGTAAATTAAAAATAATAAATAACAATTAATTTATGTTTCACATAGTACATATACATTACATAAAGAATTTGAAATATACTAACATTATGTTATTAAATATGAACAATCTAAATTTATTTTATTAATTTAAATATTATTTATATTTATTATCTATGGTATGTCATATAAAGATAATGTATTGGAATGATTGTAATATTTATTATTTGATTAACTTTATCATATTTTTGTATGAAAAAGATAATATTAAATTAATACTAAAAAGGATCTACAAAATAGTTTTAGTATTCAAAAAATATAACATGCCTTAAATAGTTTTTATATTTTATTATTGTAAAGTATTATAGGTTATTTGCTATTTACAATTTACAAACATATAAGTTTAATTATTAAAATTTCATTTCTATTAAATTATTTTTTATTTTCTTTCTCTTTATAGAAAAGTCTCTTTTATTCTCTCCCTTCATTTTCACTCTTATTTTCCTTTTTTATTTGTCTCTTTATTTTTTATCTCTTTATATTCTTCTTAGCCTATCTCTCCTCTATCGTTCTCTATACTCTCATTTCTCTTTGAATTATTTATATTTTAATTTATTCTCTTTATATCTTCTATGTTCTTTCTATTGTTTCTCTCTTTATTAAATCTTTTCTTAACTATATCTATTATTATTTTCCAATTTATTTTTCGATAATCAATTTGTGCATTTTCCCTTAAAGAATATTTATCTCTATATCCAACATCTCTTTTTGAACATAATAAAATTATTTAATAAACCTTTGACATTACTTTATTCAATATACAAAAAAAATTATGTATATATGCATATATGCATATATATACTAAGTAATTTTATTTCTTATTCATTGGAATAATAATATAATGTAAGAAAATAATATGTATTAATACCTACATTATAGAAAATGATAGTTTATATAATGTTTTATTAAAATATTGATACTATAAAATAATATGACAAATAATAAGAACAACATTTTCCAAAATTTCTACATATTAGATTATTTGGAAAATTTAAAAAATTATTTATTTTCTTAAAATCTAACAAAATAACTTCCATTTTTTTTTCCTATGAATGCAAATGCAACAACATTGACAATATGGCACTAGATCTTATTAGAACTCCAAACACAAGCACGTTTGGGCGGGAGTGGTAATTTTATGGATGACCTCTTCATAAGTCCTTGTGTTGCACATTTTCTAACAAATGAAAATTAATTTTTGCATGTTAATGAAAAAAATATAAATTCTTATAAATGGTTTTCTTATAATTAAATTTTTTTCAATCAATTTTTAATAATAATTTATATAATAATTAATATAGTACTTCATATCATGTAATAAATTCAAAACTTTAATTTAATTTAGTATTAAGAAAGATAACTTATATAAATTATGGTAAATTAGAATTAAGTTTATTTTTATAACAGTATACATATAGAATATTTAGAATTTCATAAATATAGAGATATTATAATATTAAATATTAGAAATTAAAAAAACTTTATTACTGTTAAATAATATTTTGTATTTATTATCTTTATTACATGATATAAACATATAATATATTACAATAATTTTAATATTTTTTATTTCAAATATGAAACATATAATATTAAATTAAATATCAAAAACATCTTTAAATATTCGTAATATTCAAAAGTAATAAAGAAAATCAAATATTTTTATTATTTTATTTTAATTAAATATTTTATATGACTAACATGTTATATTCAACAAATACTGCAAGCTTAATTTTTATGATTTTGTATTTATTTAACTATTTCTCTCACTTTTTATCTTTACCTTATTATCTCTAATATTCTCCCACTTTTTCTCTGTTATTATCATTCTCTTATTTCTCTCTTCACTCGCCATCTCTTTATATTTTTCATGACTTCTTTCTTTTCTTTATCCTTCATTATTTTTTATCTCTCTCCTCTACTTATTTATTTATTCTCTCTATCTCCTTTATATTCAGTGTTTCTTTTTTCTTCAATAAATCATCTCTAATCTCCCTCTATAACTATTGTTTTTTTACTTTTATCAGTTTTTAACTTTCTCTCTCTTTGAAGATTAGTCATCTCTTTCTATATTAACTCTTTTCTAACCCATCAATTAATAATATTTATAAAATCTCTCAATCTTAAAAGTTTAATATATTATATTTATGATTAATATATATTTTTTATTTTTATTCATTGCATATTTTAATTTTTTTTATTTATAAGAATGTTAACATATTAAAAAAAAATATCACGCATTAGTGTCTACTTTATTGAAAATAATAGTTATTCATTTTTTATTTAGTTTATATAAATAAAATATTGATAATTGAAAATTTTCAAAATAGTTCATAATATTTAAGATAATAATCACACATTTATGATACTTTTTCATTTGTGTGCATTTATGACAACACTAACGTAATAGCAGTGGATCTCAAAAGAACTTCAAAATTAAGAATTGTTTAGTGAGACTAGTATTGGGATGGATGGCCTCTTGAGTTGTCCTCACGTTGCACATATTTTTGTACAGCATTCTTTTTCTAATGGATGATAATTTTTTTTACATGTTAATTTTAAAAAAATAAATTATTATAACTCTTTGTTTGTAATTTTAATTTTGGTAATTAATTTTTTGCAATAACCTTATATCATTATGATTTATTTCATGAAATAATAAATATACCACATCAATTTATATAATAAATTAATAGGTTTAATTTTTTTTAATATTGAACAAAATAACTTATATTTTTTATAGAAAAATTCTAATCAATTTATGCTTATAGTAGTATATATATGGAGAGTATAGAATTGTATTAAATAGAATAATATGTTATTACTGAATATAAAGATCTAACATTGTATAATTATTATTAAATATTATTTATATTATTTGTTTATGTTACATCATATAAAGATAAACTATTTGAATAATTATAATAATTTTAATATTTCAAAATAAAAAAATAAACCTCAAATAGTTCTTATAATTAATTATTATGAAATATTATATAAGATTTACTTGTTAAATTTAAAATATATTGTAAGATTAATTATTAAATGTTAATCTTTTTGAATTATTTTTCCCACTTTTTTCTCTTTATCACAATATCTCTCATATTCTCCCTTTTTTTTTCACAATCCTATTATCATTCTTTTATTTGTCTCTCCATACTTTATGCCATATTTTCTTTTCCTCTCTCTCCCCTATACTTCTTTATTTTCTTATTTTTCTCTCTCTATTTGACCTTTTTATTTATTCTCTTTATCTCTTTTATGTTCCCTATTTTTCCTCTTTATTAAAAAATCTCTTATCTCTCTATATTACAATTTTCTTCTTTTTTTAACACCAATTTGTGACTTTCTCTCTCTTAAAGAATAATTATTTTTGGCTCCACCATCTATTTTTAAACACAAATATTAATAATATCTAAAATATCTCTCATGTTGTGTTGTGTAATATGTAATATTTTGATAAATATTAATTTTATAATTTTTTTATTAAATAATGTTATTTCATATTTATAGAAATGATAATATAACATAAGAAAATCTTACGTAATAATATCTACATTATAAAAAGTTATAGTATATCAAAGTTTTTTAATTATATATAAATACAATAATGGTATTATAAAATATTATGGCATATATAACAAGAGCAAAATGTTTTAAAAAATTACATATATTAGAAAAGTTAAAAAAATTTAAAAGTTTTTTATTATCTTGAAGGCTAGCAAAACATCCTTTATTTTTTGTCTTATACATGCATGTGCAATAACAATAATATTATGACAGTAGATCTTATTAGAACTCCAATCTTAGCCATACTTGGGTGAGAGTAGTATTTGGATGAGGTGACCTCTCAAGTAGTCCTCATGTTACAAATATTTTTTTATTGCACTCCTTTTTAAAAATAAGAAATTATTATAAATGGTTATTTTTAATTAGCTTTTATTAATTAATTTTGAAAAATAACTTTATAACATTATTATTAGTTTTATATAATATAAATTTGATGCATTAGTTGATAGAATAAAATAATAATATTAATTTAGTTCAATATTAAGAAATATAAAGTAAATTAGTAATAACAAATAATAAAAAAATTATGTTCATAAATGTATACTTATGTTTCATGTATAATTTTTAAAATAGAGTAATATTATATAGTTGAATATTAATAATCTAAAATTATATCATTAATATCAAATACAATTTATATTTTTTATCTATGTTATATAAATAAAGATAATATGTTAGAATAACTATGACTTTTTTATTTAATTAACTTTTCAAATTTTTATAATAAAATAAGTAATATTAATTAATAGTTAAAATTCTCTGAATATTTTCAATATTCCAAAATAATAATAAAAGATAAATATTTTTTATGTTTCAATCTTACTAAAAATTGTATATGATTTACTTGTTGTAATTAATAAATATTATAAGTTTAATTATTAAAATTTAATTTTTATAAAATTATTTTTTAAACTTCTGTATCATTATCTTAAAGTCTTTCATATTCTTTCTCTTCATGTAAGCTTTATTATCAGTTTTTTACTTATCTGTTAATTCTTTATCTCTTTGAATTCTTCTTTACCTCTCTCTCCTTTATCATTGCCTAAATTCTCATTTCACTCTCTTCCTTTTACTTTTTTATGTATTCTCTGTCTCTTTTATGTCCTCCCTTTTCTTTCTCTCTTTATTAAAGAATATCTCATCTCTCTCTATTATTATTTTGCACTCTATTATGCTATTTATTTTTTCTACTTCCTCTCTCATTTGGATAATAGTTATCTCCATTTCTATCATCTATTTTTTAACTCATAAAATAGAATTATTTAAGAAATCTCTAATGTTTCATAGTTTAATATGTAAAAAGTTTGGTAAATAAATAAATATATATGTATATATATATATTATATTTATCAAGTAATTTATTTTTTTGTTTATTGGAACAATAATATAACATAAGAAAATCATATGCATTATTTTCTAAGACAAAGAAAATAACAGTCTATGTCATGTTTTATTAATTATATTTAAAAAAAATATTTATACTATAAAATATTATGACAAATAATAAGGAATCATTTTTCTAAATAGTTCATATTTTGTTAATTTAGAAAATTTTAGATATTTTTTTATTACATTATAAGGTAACAACCCATGTTCGATTTTTTTCTTATGATTGAAACACACCAGCATTATGGTAATGGAGTTTATTAGAACTCCACATTTAAAAATTCTTGGGAAATGTACTGTTGCGATGGGTGATCTCTTGAGAAGTTCTTATGTTGCATAAATGTTTTTATAGAATTATATTTTCCAATGAACGATAATTAATTTTAACAATTCAAAGTTAAAAAAATAAATTCTTAAAAAAATTTTAATAATTCCTATTTTGTAATTAAATTTTAATAATAAATTGATACATTATTATGAATTATTTATAAAAATAAATTTGGCAACAAATATGATAAAATTAAATAATAACTTTAATTTAGTTCAATATTAAGAAAAATTACTTATTTGAATTATGGTAAATTATAATTAATTTATGTTTGTAATAGTATATATATCTTATATATATAATTTTTTAAATAGCGAAACATTACATTATGAAATATTACAAATCAAAAAACAATTTATTAATGTCAGATAATATTTTTATTTATTATCTCTATTACACAATATTTATATAATATATTAAAATAATTCTATATTTTTTTAATTTATCTAATTTTTATTTTTAATATGAATGATAAAATCTTTATGCAATACTCATAATATTTCTTAAATATTATTAATATTCTTAAATAATAGTAAACAAATATATTTTTAATATTGTTTTTTATTAAATAATATATATGACTAAGTAGTTATATTTAATAAATAATATAAGTTTATTTATTAAGATTTAATTTTTATTTAATTATTTATCTAATTTTTTCTCATTATCTCGATATCACTCATATTCTCACACTTTCTTCTCTTTTAATCATTCTCTTATTTCTCTTTTCACTCTCTATCTACTTATATTTTTCATAGCATGCCTCTCCATTATCTATTTTTAGTCTTATTTTTCTCTCATTCACTTATTTATTTGTTATCTTAATCTCTTTTATGTTTGTACTTTTCTTTTTATCTTAATTAAATCATCTTTGACCTCCCTTTGAAACAATTTTTTTATCTATTTTGCTCTTATTAATTCTTGACTTTCTCCCTGAATTTTGTAAATTAGTTCTATTTCTCTATTATCTCCTTTCTAGCCCATCAGCTAATAATATTTATGAAATCAATCATTTTTCATGGTTTAATATATAATATTTATAATTAATATATATTTTATTATTTTTTTATTACAAAATTAAATTTTTTATTTATAACAATGATAATGTAATTGAAAAAATTTTAATGTATTAATGCTTACTTTACTAAAAAGGAAGTTTGTCATTTTCAATTATTTTTATATAAATAAGATATTTATATAGGAAAATATTATTAGTAATATATTAAGTATAAAGTATATTCAAAAGTGTATATGTTTGGTAGTTTAGAAAATTTTACAAATGGATCATAATATTTTAAAAAATAATCACACAACTATGTTATTTTATCTTTTGTAAGGATGAGCGACCATGCCAGCATTATTGCAATGGATCTCATTAGAACTATAAAGTTAAGCAAGCTTGGCTGAGAGTATGATTGGGATGAGTGCCTTTTGAAGAAGTTTGCATGATGTATATATTTTTTTTTGGCATTCCTTTCTCTAATGAATGATAACTAACTTTTATAACATGTTAGTTTTAAAAAAAAATAAATAATTATAAATGATTGTTTATGAAAAATATTTTAGTAATTACTTTTTTTAAAAAATTTATGACTTTATTATTAAATTTAGGTAATAAAAAATATGACACTTCATATGACATAAACAAATCTAGCTTTAATTTAATTTAATATTGAAAAAAATAAATTATATTAAAAACAATAAATTACAATTAATTTATGTTTATAAAAAGTATATTTATACTATGTAAAAAATATTTTAAATATATTAATGTTATGTTATTGAATGTTAACAATCTAAAATTATATCATTAATGTTAAATCTTATTTTTATTTATTATATATGTTACGTTATATAATCATAATAAATATAATATTTATTTTTTAATTAAATTTTATCTTAATAAAATTATAATATTAAATTCATATTCGTAATATTCTCCAAATATTTTAAATATTTTAAAACAATAATAAGCCTTAAATGATTTTTATATTTTTTAATTATTGAATATTATTTATGATTTATTTTTTTCTTAATGTCTCGCACATTCTCTCTCTTCATTTTCAATTTTCTTATCATTCTTTTATTCATTTTTTATCTTTATCTTGTTATATTATATTCTTCTTAGTATATCTCTTCTCTATCATTTTATACTTTCTCATTTCTCTCTCCTTTACTTTTTTATTTTTTTTTTTGTCGATCTCTTTTATGTTCTATCTCTTATTTTCTTCTATATTAAATCAACTCCCATCTGACTCTATTATTATTTTTCTCTCTATTTTGTTATTATAAATTTTTGACTTTCAGTCTCTTAAAGAATAATTATCTTTATCATTATTATCTATTTTTAACACATAAATTAAAAATATTTTAGTAATAATTAATGTTAAATATTTTAATGTATAAATATATTTTATAAATTTATATTTATTAAGTAATTTAATTTCTTAATTATCGGATTGATAATATATTGTAAAGAAACATCTTGCATATTAATGTATACATTATAAAAGAAATAATATACATTAAATAAAGATACTATAAAATATTATAAAATATTTAATAAGCATAAAAGTTTTTAAAAAATGCATATATTTGTTTATTTAGAAAATTTGAGAAAATATTTATTATCTTAAAGGCTAACACCACCACTTTGATATTGTTTCTCTTTAATGCATTTTTGAATACATTGACATTATGGCATTAGATTTTGAAAAACTCTAAAATTAAGCATGCTTGAGCCTGAGTAGTATTATGATGGGTGACCTCTGGAGAAATCCTCGTGTCGTACATATGTTTTCATAAAATGTTATTTTTAATTGAATGATAATTAATTTTTAAATGTTAATCTTAAAAAAAATAAATTATTATAAGTGTTTGTTTATCATTACCACTTTTGTACTTAAGTTTTAATAATAACTTTGTAATGTTATTATTAAAATCATATAATAATAAACATAACACATCATATGACATAATAAAAAAATAACTTCAAATTAGTTCAATAATGAGCAAAATAACTTATGTTAATTATAATAATTTAGAATTAATTTATGTCTATAACAGTATATATATGGTTTGTACAAAATTTTTTAAATATAAAAATATATATTATAGAATATTAGAAATCTAAAATTATATTATTTATGTTAAATATTATTTATATTTGTTGTCAATATTAAATTATATAAATATAATATATTATAGTATCTATATTATCTTTAATTTTAATATGAATAATATAATATTATTTTAATAATAAAAATAATATTTAAATATTCATAATAATCTAAAGTAATAAAAAAATATATTTTTATTATTTTATTTTTGTTAAATACTATATATGACTAACATGTTATATTGAATAAATATTACAAGTTTGGTTTTTATGATTCAACTTCCATTTAATTATTTCTCTCATTTATTCTCTTTATGTCAATCTCTTTGATTCTCTCACATTTTTTCTCTCTTATTTCATTCTCTTCTTTCTCTCTTTACTCTCTATCTCTTTATATTTTTCATGTCTTTACTCTCTTTGTTTTCCTTCTCTATGTTCTTATTTGTCTTTCTTTCAATTATTCATTTATTCTGTCTATCTTCTCTATGTTCTCTTGTTTATTTTTTCTTCATTTAATTGTCTCTTATCTCTCTCTATAACTATTCTTTGTTTATTTTAGTACTATTAATCTTTGTCTTTCTCTATCTCTTTTATATATTAGTTATCTCTTTCTATATTATCTCTACTCTAGCCCATCAATTAGTAATATTTAAGAAATCTCTCAATTTCAAAACTTTAATACATAATATTTATGATTAATACACATTTTAGTATTCCAATTTATTACATAATTTAATTTTTTTTATTTCTATGATTGGTAACATAATGGAAAACAATCTCATGTATTGTTGTAGACTTTATCAAAAATCATAACTTATGTCATTTTTTATACATTTAATATAAATTAAATATTAAAATTAGAAAATACTATCACCAATTTCAAAAGCATAAATTTTATTCAAAAGTCTATAAGTTCATAAATTAGAAAACTTTAGAAATTGTTCATAACATTTAAAAATATAATTTAGTTTCAATTTTTATAATGAATGATAATTTTTTCACATATTAATTTAAAAAGTAAAGCAACTATTATAAATTATAATTTGTAATTTTAATTTTGCTAATTAATTTTTAATAATATCATTATAGCATTATTATAAAATTTTTACAATAATAAATTTCACTTCAATTTATGTAATAAATTAATAGCTTTAATTTATTTTAATTTTGATAAAAATAACTTATATTATTTATAATAAACTATAATTAATTTACATTTATAATAGTATATATGTGGTATTTGTAACAATTTATAAAATTTAGTAATATAACATTATTGAATATTAAAAATCTAAAACTATATCGTTAATGCTAAATGTTGTTTATACTATTTATCAATGTTATATCATATAAAGATAATATATTAGAATAAGTATAATATTTAATATTTTATTAAATCTCTTAATTTTATGTATCAAAAAAATAATATAAAATTAATTATAAAAATATTTTCTTAATTTTGTTAATATTCTAAAATAATATTAATCTCAAATAATTTTTTATATTTAATTATTATTAAATATTATATATGATTTACCTGGCATATTTAATAAATGTTATAAGTTAAATTATTAAAATTAAATTTTTTTAAATTTATTTTTATCATTTTTTCTCTTTATAATAATATGTCTCAAATTGTCTCTCTTCTTTCTCATGCTTATTATCCTTCTTTTATTGTGTCTTTATTCTTTATCTCACATTTTTCTTGGCATCTTCCTCTCCTCTATCTTTTTCTACATTTGTATTTTTCTCTCTCTAATTTATTTTTTTATTTATTATCTCTATCTCTTCTATGTTCACTCTTTACTTTTACTCTTTGATAAATTATCTCCTATGTCACTTTATTGTTTATTTCCTCCCTATTTTTCTATAATCAACTTATGACTTTCTTAAAGAATAGTTATCTTTGTCTTAATCATTTATATTTCAGTACAAATTTAAAAATATTTAGTAAATATATCATCTTGTATTGTTTAAGATATAATTTTTTTAATAAATAATATTTTTATAATTTATTTTTATTTAGTAATTCGATTTCTTTTTTATAGAAATCTTAATAAAATATGAAAAAAAAAATCTATTTTGGTATGTCTACAATATTAAAAATAATAGTTTATATTTTTTTGTTAATTATGTATAAATAAAATAGTGATAATATAAAATATTATGACATATTTAATAAGCGCAAATTGTTTTTGAGAAGCGCAAATATTAGATAATTTTGAAAAGTTTGGAAATTATTTATTATCTTAAAGCCTTGAAACACAACTTCAATTTTCTTTTACATATGAATGTGTGACAACAATATTATGACACTGGATCTCATTAGAACACCATAGTTAGGCATTCTTGATTTAGAGTAGTATTGAGATAAGAGATCTTTTGAAAACTCCTTATGTTGCACATATTTTTCACACCATTTTAGTCTCTAAAGAAAGATAATTAATTTTTACAACATATTGATGTTTTAATAAATAAATACTTATAAATAATTATTTTGTAATTTTAATTTTTAAAATTAATATTCATAATAACTTTATAATATTATTATCATTTTAATATTGTCATAAATATGGCACATCATATAAAATAATAAAATAATAACTTTAATTTTGTTTAATATTAAAGCAAATTACTTATATGCATTATAATAAATTAGAATTTATTTAAGTTTATAATAGTATATATCTGTTATGTATATACCTTTTTAAATATAGAAATGTTATTTTATAAAAAATTATATCAATAATACTAAATATTATTTATATTTTTTATTAATATTTCATCATATAAAGATAACATAATACAATAATTATAATATATATAATTAAACTAAATTTTTAAATTTCATCTACGAAAAAAATATTATTAAATTAATTGTGAAAACTTTATCTCAATATTTTTAGAATTATTAAATATTAATAAATCTCAAATAATTTTTATATTTTGTTATTATGAAATATTATATGTGTTTTACTCGTCATAATTTGTAAATATTATAAGTTTAATTTAAAAAAAAATAATTTTTATTAATTTATTTATCTCACTTTTTCTCTTTATCATAATATCACTCATGTGCTCTCTTTTTCCTACTTTTGTTATCATTTTTTAGCCCTTATATTTTTCTCATCGTCCTCGTCTCCTCTATTCTTCTCAACTTTTTTGTTTCTCTTTTATTTTTTTTATTTATTCTTTATTTCTTTGTTGTTATTTTTTCATTTTCTCTTCATTAAGTCATCTTTCATCTCTCTCTGTTATTGTTGTCCTCTATATCTTGCTGTTATCAATTTATGAATTTCTCTTTCTTAGAGAGTTGTTATCTTTGCCTTAATAATCTCTTTTTTTACATATAAATTAATAAAATTTAAAAAACTTCTTATATTATATATTTTAATATATAATACTCTTCAGAAAAAACTATTATTCTTTTATTTATATTTATTATGTAATTTAACTATTTATTATAATACTGATAATATGATGCAAGAAATCTTATATATTAATGCCTAAGTTATAAAAAAAATTATAGTCTATGTATTTTTTATTAATTATATATAAATAAATATTAATACTATAAAATATTATGACATGTATGATAAATACAATATTTTTTTAAAAAGTGGATATATTAGATAATTTAGGGATTTTT
The DNA here is from genome assembly GCA_023846275.1 of Vanilla planifolia. Classification (NCBI taxonomy): domain Eukaryota; kingdom Viridiplantae; phylum Streptophyta; class Magnoliopsida; order Asparagales; family Orchidaceae; genus Vanilla; species Vanilla planifolia. The sequence goes on from JAIUJO010000045.1 coordinate 2,481,456, forward strand.
AAAAATTTTTCATTATCTTTAAAGCCAATAACACAATTTTGTCTTTTTCTCTTATGCATGGATGTGTGATCAGACAAGTACTATGACATTGGATCTCATTAGAGCTCCAAACTTAAGCATGTTTCGAAAAGAGTACTATTAGGATAGTAGTCTCTTGAGAAGTCCTTGTCTTGCCCATATTTTTTCATAGCATTTTCTTTTTTCTAATGAATGAAAATTAATTTATACGACATGTTAATTTTAAAATAAATTATTAAATTAAATTTATAGTATACACTTTTGCTATTTATAACTCTAATTGAGATTATCTTTTTTAGATTTTCTCTTTTTTCCTTTTTTAAATTCTCCTTAAGACATAAGTGTGAATTTTTTAAAATCCAAAAATTCACTAATACAATTTTATTAATAATTCCTAACATTTGTTATCATCAAACAAAGCACCATGATAAATGATCAAAAGTATAATAAATAATCAAATACTCCATGAAATGATCATCAAACTATCAACTATCATTTGATAATGAGATTATCTATCTATTTCTTCTCTTTTTCCCAAAAGAATTGTTGAAACTATCTTAACAAATACAAAAATGTACGGGGTTCTTGTCACCGTTGGATAGGATTTGATCAAGTTTTGAATAGTCAACAGTTTCCTTATCTTTTTTTACCAAAAGTATTAAAAAAAATTTCTTGCTTGATTATTATTAAGTGTAGGAGCAAAGATTTATCTTTATTCAAAAAATGAATTAGTATTCTTTTGTTCTTGATCATTATGAAAGGAAAATGATTTTATGGATTATTTGTATATACCTTTTGTTAATATCCATAAATGACTTGTTTTTTTTATAACAAATCAATATTACTGTATGGATATATTGGCAAATGTTACACATTAGTTAGCTTATTCATTTCTCTTACTAACTTGGAAAAAATATGTTTTTGAACCCTCTTAAAATGAAAAATACATTCAATAACAAAACATTGCAATCACTTCTTTTAATCCTACATATTGGTCATTTTGAACTAAAATCAGACTTTTAGTTAGAATATTCACATTATGATGAATATTTTAACTCTTAGTAGTTAATAAAAGTCTACAAAATATATAAAATATGGTGTCCATGACCTGTATGTGTTACATGAACAAAGCACTCATCAAATTTAAATTTTCCATTAGAGGGAGCTTGTACTTTTTTTATAGTACCACTTTTGAATATTCTACTTGTATTAAAATTCTTAATGTTATTTGAGTAGTTGGTTCACCAATTGAATAAGCCATAATAATGCTTATGACTTCTCCCAACTCTACAAGGTCCCCATGAGTGGGACTACCATTTAGTATAGTTAACAGATCTAACACACATTTTTTGCAAGTAAAAGGGGTCATAACTTGTATTGGCTCTATTCAAAATGTTTTTGAATAATTGACCAGCTCAATTCTAATATCTTGACTTTAAGCAGAGATTCTTCAGCAATAAACATATGTATTATCCCCAGTACACAGCCCAATATTCTTTGGGCAAAAATTTGCTCTTCTATCCCATTTTAAGGAGTCGTGGATAAACTTTTAATAGTACAATTCATTCTATGTAAAGAACATATTAAAGTACTTCAACAAGTCTACGCTTGAGATATCAAGCATCTAAAGTTGATACCATGGTTTATACATTCCTTTGTAGACTCTGCAACAAGAAATTATGTATTCTATCAAAGAAATCCCTTCTTATAGCTTTTTTGAATGACAAAGCCAATCATTTGTAGTTCAGCATATAACATTAATCCTCATATACTTACCAATTTATGTGCTTAAGATGCAATTGGTCTAACTCTTGAAAAGGATATTAAGTGGATTGGCTTAATGGGATCTATCACCCAAAACTAATGATTCATTTCTCATCTCTCATATTCACTTCTAAAACTCAACATCTCAATAAATTGACATAAATTTTTAACCACATGTACATTCCCATAATGATAGTTTTCTCTAAAATAAAACATTTTTTTAGTATTTCGAACTAACCATCCCTTCGCAAGGATGGTCAAATGTTCATCAATTCCTTAATGGAATAGATGTAGCAGTAGCTTGTTAGAAACCCAAAGTTCTCATTTGAACTAGGATATGTGATGTATATGCCATTCTGAAGTGATCTATTAATATATCAGTAAGTCTTTTCATAGTAGTTCAATCTATGAACATCTTTTGAAAGGCCAAATCTACCCATTTGACCATAATGACCTCCTTATTCCGTTAGGTTTTGTTTCAACAATGAGATTAGGATAGCGATTGAAAAACATCCCTTAATCTTTGCTCTCACAAAAATTAAAAGAAAATCCAAAATCCAACAAGTCTAGGCATCATGAATACAAATTCATTTAATAAATTTTTTGTAGTTTTATTTTTTAATTTAGATAGCATATGAGTAAGCGCGACAAAAACCATATACCCTATATTGCTTCGTCTATTTCTCAAAGAAAAGGTGACCAATAGTCATTTATATGTATATAAAACAAGTTCCTCTACAATAATTCTTACTATTTGATAGTTTTTATAAATCTTATTATGATTACAAATGATTCATATTGAAGTTCATTGTAACTTTTCTCATGCCAAATATGCATTGATCTAGTCTCCCCTAGAGCAAAAATTGATGGTCAAAATGGATTCATTTATACTGATAAGCTCCAAGTGCATCACAAGAACTAGAATGGTGTGGCTCTTTCTCTTTTGTATACTGATAGTCTTTAATATAAACTATGACCCTCTTGTCATTTGTACAACTCTCATTATATTGATTATAACAATTTGTGCAAATACCCTAAGGATTCCCAATCATTAATATATGAGTTATTAAGCATATATTGAGTTGGTATACAAACAAGATCCCCAATAGTTGGAAATAAGGGATTCATCTTACAAAACATAAGTAAATGATCTTCTACTTGAGCTTCTAAAGGTAATGGTACATGAAGATCCATTTGATCCCCATTAAAGTCTAAATTGAAGCCCATACAAACTAATGGAAGTAAAAAAAAGCATGCCCCTCCACTAAAATAGTTTAGAATGCCTATATGCCTAATATATGTTGATTGCTTACTCTATTCGAGAATACAAACACCTACTTCACTTCAAAATATATTTCCCATTCAATGTGTTATTTTTCTTTAATTTTGCTTTTAGCAATAGCTATGCTAGAAGAGACTTGTCTTATTAAAGCATTAATTAGAAATATACCATCTTTGATGATATTCACTCATAACAATGGCAGAATGAATCTATTTATTTACAAAGCAATTTCATGAAATATACCATCTTTGCCTTCAATTATTCTAGAAATTGACTTGTAAAGCCTATTATGATATTCACTCATAGGTTGTCCATGGATCCTGTTATGAAGAAGTGTATCCATGGTCCCTTATATCGATCTCCCCTAAAACATTACAAATTCCCTAAGAGTAAATCTACATGTAACAAATACATCAATAAGAGTATTGCTTCGATAGATAACCCTCCTACAATGTTTGCGAGGATTCAAAGTCATTTATTTGCTACTACCTATTTGAATGATTGGATTTAACTTAGAAGGGATAATTGGTAATAAGCACAAAACCATGAATTTTAGCTCTATATTTATTTGAATAAACTATTTACCTAAATGAAAGCAATTAATTTAATGATTTCTTCTTCTCTTTTTTTATCTTCCTATTGATATTCATTTTTTGCATTTTTTTGTTTATTCATTTCTTCCATTTTGCAAACAAATTATTTATAATAATTTGCAAATCCAAAGTGGTTGTTGATTTTGGTCTAATTACACATTACTTCATTATGAATTTTGAATTTCAAATTTCTTGAAGCCTAGAGTTGTACAAAAGGAGGGATGTTGTAAGTCCAAGATTGTATTTCATATTAGAATGAATCTCATAATTATAAGAATGTAGGTGTTTTAGTTATGGAGCAAGCAAAAAACTTGAGATAAGTTTCGATAGGATTCCTCCCCCCAATGCAAACACACATGCATACACACATAGATACACACATAGTCATATGTGAAACTTTCCTCCCATTTGGCTCATGAAGTTACACCAAATAAATAAAAGGATTAATCTAGTTTTTCAACTTTTTTTATGAAACCTACGAGAAAAGGTATACTTTACTAAAGTTATGAGTAAAGGCCATTCTTTCAAAGATTCATTCTTATTTTCTTTTTTCTCTACTGTTTTAACTTTTTACTCATTTATGGTTATAATTTTTTTACCAAAAAATGGGAATGCGAATTTATGACTTGTCTACATCTAATTAAATGATTAATTTCCTAAAATGGAAATCTTGTAATTGATTTCTTTATTGATATTTTATTATTATGTTTGAAATTTTTTAGGTCCCAACTAACCCTGATGGTTATTTGATGGTGTCAATTGAATCATATTTGTGATATATATGATAATAAACATGCCAAAGTGGAATTTATAATTCCACAAACAATTCTATTTTTTCATGAGTTTCATGTTTCTTCATTCAAGACCATTAATCAAATCTTCTTTTATAGTATTTAATAGATAATTTTGAGCTTCATGTTATCCTTCCAAGACACATGTTAGAGCTATAGCATCCTAATTAGGTTGAATTTGATGATTTTTTCTTTGTTTAAGTCTATCAAATGAAAATTTTGATCAAATCAAACATCACAATATACTAGATTTTCTAATTCCCTTAGAGGTTTATCTACTGATTCACAATATAACTAAGGAAACTTTCCTAGTAATATACATGAGTCCTTAAGCAAGTGAGTTTTCTTTATCCCATTTAATACTTTCTTATTAGAGAATCAACAAATTACACCCCCATTCTTGACAAGAATTTGGTTTTTTTGTTTAACCCTAATTACTTGGTATTTAAACAAAAAACAAATCAGTTTTTTAATTAACTAAAAACTTATTTCTCAAAATAATCTATCTTTCCCTAGTTTATTAGTTTCATAATGAAAAGTGTATGGTTTTTTCACCTCTCAAGTTATCTCTTCAATAGGTAGAACTCTATCTATCTAAGCTCTAATTTGTTGAAGGTATATTTATCCAATTTGAAGTTCTTGATGTTTATATTAATTTTTCATATAAAATAAGAATAGAAATTCTTATTAATTTATTAATTTAAATCAAACTTGAGTCCTTTTTATCTTGAATCTATTTTAATATGTAAAGAAATGATTTAGTTTTAGGGCCAAAGATCAAAATTCTTGAATTAGTAAACAAAAGGATTCTAGAGCACCCTCTGGTTTAGGTTCTATTCCTCCCATTATCGTAGAACTAAATACTTCTTTATGAGCTCTAAAATGACTAGATTTATAAGCAAGAATCTCTTTTAAAATATGAGCAGCACAAAATCCTTATAAAGCCTAGACCTCCATATCTCCTGCTCATTACAACCCTTTCTTGAACTCCATCTAACAATTTGTTGTGTAATAAATTAGCCAACTATATTTTTTACCAACTTTTTTATTATTATTTTAGCATATGAATTAATCTAACATGTGACATAATAAAATAATTTCAACTTTTGATAAATTGATATTTAATTAGCCTGATTTATATCTTTCCCATCTATTGGTAGATGTCATATTGATTTGTTTATCACTTCTTGCCAATATAAATTATCTACATTTTTTAGCTAAACTTTTGTTTTTATTTAGCCTTGATACAAATGTAGAAAGACATTATCAAAACAGTAAGGAGAAGAATGACATCAAGAATCTCTCATTCAAGAATACACAATGTAGTAATAAAATGGGGGTTGGAATATAATTTAGATTATAACTATGAAAATCCTAAGGCCTTGGTTATAAGAAAATAAATAATATATATTAATGTGAATTCCAACTATCATTATTATACTTAGTCGACATTGGATAAATGTTTTCATTATAATGATTTTAACGAAAACAAAGGGCAAGATGATAATAATTATTTGTCTTCCTTACCTTTAACTGACATTATGTTAGACCTAGCCACTCTTAGAAATTTTATTATTATTTAGTTCATGAAGTTATATGCTTCCTTGTGAATTAAAATTTGAAATTTAAATATTTTAAAATTTGAACAAATGAAAGTTTAATTTTTAATCTTGATGTTTGAACTTTGAAAATTGGAGGAATGGTAGATTGATAAGACTTTTGTTTCATCACATGAGCCTTGATTATGCTTATTGCTTTAAAATGAGTTTGCAATTTGATTTACATTCTTTTTAATTTTCTCTCATCCTTATTCTTCACAAACAATGAATGTGTATAAGATATGTATAGGATTCCAAAAAAATAAAAATTTTAAATAATAGATAAGATGATTAATGAGGTATACACATGCACACACACACACACATACACACACACACACACACACACACACACACACATATATATATATATATTATATACATATATATATTTATATATATATATAAGAGAAAGAAGAATTTATTAGCAATATCTTACATAAATTAGTAAATTTTAAGACCTTGAAATATCTATCCTTAAACATCTAATTTGAAGAGGATTAATTAAAAAGGGTAAATTGTGGCTTCCCTATCCCAAAACTAGATTATCTTAAAGTAAATCCTTGTTTTTGTAATCATTTAAGAAAAGCTAACAATAAAATGAGAATTTAGAGAAGTCAATCAACAAGATGCCAAGTAGAATAGCATGTTAAGGGATAAGGGAGAGCGAGCGTTTAAGCTTTAATGCAAGAAAATATCTTACTAAGAGGAAGTCTCCAAATACTTATTCTAGATAAGATGATTATTAAGTTCATATTATATATTTAGCTAAGATTTAAGCAAATATAAAAAGGAATGACTTCGTTAAAATACATAGGAAACCACGAAAACTTTATAATTATAAAAACTAATTATTCTTCTTCATGAAACATGCTTAAGAATGAGAAAATTCGTTCTATCCATGGCAAATAGAGATTTTTTAGTAAATAAATGGTTAAATTATCATTATTTCTTATGTAATATTTGTAGTGGAACCATGCAAAAACTGTATATTAGTAATTTTCTTGTCAATGTAAAGTTGTTTCCATTATTATGTTGCATGTTTTGATCTGTTCATAAATATATGTAGAAGATGAATTTAGAATAAAAACTTTTTGATGCAAAGCACTTGTTAACTATGACATTATCATGTGGAAAAAAATTAAAACAATGCTACTTTTTTTCCTTGTTGGTTGTTTAAGCATGTACGAATTGAGCAAGGAATATCATAACAATTGCTAGAAAATTGGAAAACCATGGAGAAGAAAATTTTATTTAATGTAATCAATAACCTAGAATAAATAGTCTTGTTTCTTTATATATCTTGCTAGAAGTTAAGATCCCTTCTAAAGTTTTTCCTTTTTCATAATAAAATTTACATTTGATAATATGAATCCAATGTAACACTCACTTCTTGATTATTGCATGCATAGACAAAGAGTTTTGAGGAATAACAAACCAAGGATTTGAGACTTGATTCTATGTTATTGTGTAAATTATTTTTGAAATGTATACTCGATGTGCATCACTATGATTGTATTTAAAATTACACATATTCTTAATTGATAACATTAGAAGGCAAAAATGTGTGTATGTTTGGCAAAATTTAGGATACGAAATATTTGAAGATTAAGTGATATAAAACCCAATACTCTAAAAAATGTTGTAGCTAAGTATTCCTTTTCTTGGGCTTACTTGGGAACCATGGAAGCCTTTCATGGCTATGTCAATGAAGGCATGGGCTCAACCCATATGAGAACTCACATACCTTCTAAGGTGTGTGTAGCCCTTGCTTCCTAGTTAAGAAGCCTTGGAAATCATTCTTTAAATCCTTAGAATAATTGTTAAGGAAGAGGTTAGACAATAAAGTAAATTTTTTATGGATAACTAATAATTCTTAGTAAAATTAAATTGGAAACTTATGGTCTTTGGATACACTATGTTATATTTGATACGCAAGGTCCTTGACATAATTCATATAGAAAAGTTGGCTAAACATTTTTAACTAGTTGAATTAAGATTTTGCAAAAACCATATTGTAATTAGATATAATAGGCCTTTAATTAATCATACTCACTTAGAAGATAGACAATTTAGTTATGCTATTTCTTTCATTTAGAGTAGTTATGCATAAATGCTTAAGCCTTTAATAGAAGTGTTAGATTATGTGGTAAAAATCTTCAAAATTTGTAGAAAGCCATCATATAAACAGTTTGAGGACAGAATATTTGCACCTTTAATCTATTAAAGAATTACAAAATGTGCTATGCTTTTTAGTGGAGTACTTATGCTTGTTAAGGAATCTTAGAACCTTATGGGGATGGCCCAAGTGATCAGCTTTTTTCTCGTAGAGTATTAAATTATATGATGTGAAAAAAGTGTAGATCATGTCATGTTTCTCATGGATCAGAATGTGTGTTACATCAATAATAAGCATCAAATTTATCATAGTATAACAAAATATATATTGACTTATTAGTAGATGATGATGTCATTATAGTACTTAAAATATGATGCTAGTAGTTTACAACATTTACCCGATTATTTCATTCATACTTTTTGGCTACTACATGTTAGTTTAATAACATAGCTCAAAGAATCCCTATGGAGTCTCCTAGGTCACACCTCTATATTTTTATAGGAGCAAATAGTTAGAACTTTTGTTACACCCCATTTTTTCCTAGGCTGATTTTTGGCATACATTTTTTTTTTCTTTTTTTACATATAGACAGCTCAGATCGTCCCATACCAACCTGAGTAGCCTACGAAAAACATAGGATATAACACATCATTACACACCTACTTCCCTTAACAATGTGGATCCCATCTCCCGGGTACACCGTCAAATCAGGTTCATGACTCCTGAATTAACAGATGGACTCGCGCAATGTTACTCCTACTAGACCCAATACTCCTAACCCCTACGGGTAGGAGAACCGGTCTATTAGAAGTCTGAACCCCCATGGTTAAGTTCCATAGTCATGTAATGACCTCACCATCAAACAAAAAGATATATAACATCCTCAGATAAATGTAGCACTCCACTCACCATACTCCAAGACAATAAGATAAGACAGTAAATGGAACTACATTACAAGAATAAGATACAAGTCCACAAGTGTAGTATTGTTCATCCAGATACATAATTCCGAATTACCCTCAAATTATATGTAACATATGAGAATAACAGTCTCACTGAAACATCCAACAGCAACAATCAACTAACTAGAATATCTCAGACAATCACCAATCAGAAATCCTTCACAAGCCTGCTGACCACGATCCCACCTAATCCGGTAGCGTCAAGTCTGCCGAGCCACTGAAAATATATAATACAGGAATGAGCTACGCCCAGTAGGAAAGTCAGCTAGTAAAACTCACATGCAAGAGAAGGATAATAGCAAAAATACAGGAATACAGCATAATAATGTACGGTGGATAGGCACTCTCAGTTCCAGACTCTGACCAACCACAGTCACCCCAGTCACAACAGAGTAGCTCTCCTCTGATGCTTCCAGGTAGCATGCCAGCGGGACACGCCCATCTCTGCGCACGCATGGCGCCTAGCACCCGACACCGCAGCGTCTCTCGTCAATCAATCTTCTGGAGACTATAGACAAACCCGTCACATAGATCTCTAGCCAACGTGAGACACCCTGGCTAGCCACGGCGAGTCACCCCTGCCGCTGCCACTCTCAGGCGCGCAGGCCTACACTCGTGGACCAGAAGAGGTCGACTCAGCCACCGTCCCAAAGAGTCCTCTACCAACAACTTCCATAGAAACTCACGCCCCTACAGTCATTGCCAATCTCTAACTCTAAGATCCGGCAACATGTATCCAGGTACAACAAGGCGCATACCAGTCACATGTATACTGTGGAAGCTAAGTCTGAACCGCATAGTTACCTACCACAACTACCCTAAAACATCATATAGGGTCTATAGTAGTCCGGTCCAGTATGCCAATCCATAAAATATGCCAACACTGAGTAAACTGACTCAATCCATGTCAATGCCATCCAAGTAACATAAACTGTATAGAAATTCTGACTATTCTGGTAACACTTACCCAAGTGTCACACTTCCTTCCAACTGATCCAGCTGTACTGAATTTATAGATAATTTCCAACAGTAACTTTCAACTTGTCTATGTGATTTCCCTAAATCACATTTTTCTCGTTTCAGGAAATTTTAAATTTCAACTTCAATTTCTGCCCTTTATCCATTTTTCGAAATTCGAAATAAATTTCCAAATAAAATTTAAATTCCACATATATCCTTTTTCCGAAAATTCGGATTAATAAATTCCACATATATCCTGTTTTTCCAAAAATTCGGATTAATTTCTGAATTAATTTAAAAATTCCAAAAAAAATCAAATTCTGCCCTTTCTTAATTTTCCGAAATTCGGAATAAATTTCCGAATTAAAATTTAAATTCACATATATCCATTTTCCGAAAATTCGGATTTATTTCCGAATTAAGTTTTTCCTTCGCCATTCGTCCGCGCCCGCGTTCCGCTGAACCGGGTTTCGCTGCCGGTTCGGAAAACCCGCGCTGAACCGCGAACCGGTTTTCGCTGCCGGTTCGGGCCTTCGTGCCGTTCGTCCGCGCCGAATCCCGCTGAACCGGTTTTCGCTGCCGGTTCGGAACTCTCGCGCTGAACCGCGACACCGCCGAACCAATTTTCTTAATAATCCGTTAATTGGATTGATTTTAATTACTAATAAAATAGCGTAAATACCATTAATTACTTAATTAAATTTGTAATTATCTAAACCCTTCTCCTTCCACGGTCCGACACCCGCGAAACCCTAGCCGACGCAATCGCCGACCAAATCAAATTCTTCCGCCGATTTCCGGCGACCGCGAACAAGGAGAAACAAAATTCTATGTTCATACTATCCTAATGTTTCAATAATGTCACTAATTTCTAAGGATTCAATTAAAATTTTCCACCAAAGGAGTTTCATCCGATCCCCAATTTGACAATTTGCGAAATTAAACAATTCCAGCATACGATACTACCTTAACATGAATAAAGCACATAATCAATTTCAACACATGCTTGGTAAACTTCCCGAATTCGACAGCATAATAAATTTTTTTATTTCGAAAACCCTAAACATGCTAAATTCAATAATTGCATTGATCAATTCCAAAAAAAACCACAATTCGCATGCTCAGGTAGTAATTTGCAAAATAATCCATGTGTTTAATTTGCTAATTAACTGATTTAAATCTGAATTTCCTACCTTTCTTCTCCGGCAACGGTGGCGACGGTGAAGCTCGCACGCGACCAACCGCTGCTCCTCGCCGAACGAAACCGGTACCAATCGATTCTCCTCGATCACGCGAACCTCCAGGTACAAAAAGCCCCTTGAAAGGCTGCCGGAAAATATCGCCGTCCGCCGCGAACACCTCGTCTCCGGCCGCCGTTCGAAACCCTAAGGGCCGAAACGGTTCGGGTTAAATACCCCGCTTAAACCGGTAATAACCCGTTAACGACCCATTAAGTGCCGGTTGACCTGCCAAAACGCCGTTTAACCTTCGATCAGCCGGTTAATCTCCACCGCTGATCTCGTCCGTCCGATCCGCTTATCCGCGGCTTATCCAAACGCACGCGCAAACGCACTCGGCGAACCGCCCCCGCCTTCGCTGAACCGCTCCGGTCCGGTTCACGCGCGGTAAAAACCAATTTTTCCGGTTTTAAAAAAAATCTAATTAATAGATTTTCGAATTTCCAAAAATCCAATTAAACAGAGAAAATTACTTAAAAATTCCTCGGTGCTCCGAAAAATCCCCAGAAAATTTCAGAAATTCTAATAGCCTCCAATTGAGCTCCTGGCTCATCCTACTGTCGATCTGAAATCATCCAAGCCAAAAATTAATTTATTAAAGATTAACATAAAAATTTTTACTGGGTATAACAATCTCCCCACCTTATCAGGAATTTCGCCCTCGAAATTCAGCAAGAAGTTCCGGCCACTTCTCCACAACATCCTGCTCTAGCTCCCAGGTTGCCTCCCTTTCGTCATGTCTATTTCACAGAACCTTGACCATAGGGAATGACCTGTTCCTCAGCAATCATATTTTAATCTTTTCAATCATTTTCATAAAATAAATTTATTCTTTCTCTTTTAATTCTCATTCTTCAATCTCTTCATCATACCTTCATAATCATAATCTCTTAATTTTCTCTCATATTCCTCATATTTCTTCTTCATAATCTCTCTCTTCATATTCATCTATCTTCCTCTATATTCATCTATTTCTATTTCTCATTATTATCAATTTCAACCATCTCCTTTGTCTCAAATTCAGTTCCTTCTGAGTGAATAGATACTTGAGACTCTTGTGATCAGAGAAGCAGTCTACGGACACTCCATATATATAATGCCTCCATATTTTTAAGGCAAATATGATAGCAGCTAACTCCAAGTCATGAGTGGGATAATCCTTCTCATAATCCTTCAATTGTCTCGAAGCATACGCCACAACCCTGCCATCCTTATTAATCGAAAACTCCACTTCCCTAGCTGGTGGAAGTCCAGGCAATTCCTCTGGAGAAACCACAGGGAAGTCTCTCACCATTAAGATATTTGACATAAGGGTAGTAGTGGCTTGACTATCTGTCACATAAGCCAACCAACCAGTACAACCCTTCCTCACTAGTCTCTCTGCCTGAAGAACTGAGATCAGGGAAATCTGTCTATTTAGACCAAAGTATATCACATCCTCCGAACCAGGCACTCTGATCCTGACCTTCTTCTCCCAACAATCCAGCACCACTGCATGGTAGCACAACCAATCCATTCCCAAAATGATGTCGAACTCTGCTAGTGGCACACATATCAACTCTGTCACGAACTCGTGTCCACTAATCAGAATAGATCCTTCAATCTTCTGAACAGTGGGAATCTCTTTCCCATCAGGAAGCCTAACCAATAAGGGTTCCTTCAAGTAACCCTTGGATCCTGATATCTGATTCCAGATCCTCTCAGCAACAAAAGAATGAGATGCACCAGTATCAAACCAAGTCATGCACTGCACGTTGCCAAAATAAAGCATACCTGTGATCACCTCTGGTGACTCTGAAGCCTGCTGCTGAGTTAAAGCAAATACTCTGGGCTGTCCCCCAGATGAACCAACCGGTCCTGTGATCCTCTGTTTCTTCCTTTCCGGGCAGTCGGTCCTTATGTGTCCTGGCTGTTGACAGTGGTAGCAAATAATACCCCCAGTCCGAGTACCTGTCTGTTGCACTGGCCTCTCGGAAATAGGCCGTGGCTGGACCACGCCCTCCTGGGTACCACGGTGATCTCTGTATCTCTTTTCATTTTCGTTCAGTTGGGCATTTCTGAATCCCTTCCTCTTGTTATAAGTCTCTCTCTGGGCCTCCATCCGGGTATCAATAAGCTCGACGGATCTCGCAGCCTCCACCAAGTCACGAAACCTGGCAAACCGACTCACAACTAGCTGGCGCTGCAGCATAGGACGAAGTCCCTCCAGGAACATCTCACATCTGCGCTCCTCGGAAGGCACCAGCTCTGCGGCGTACCTCGCCAGATAAGTGAACCTCGATAAGTAATCGTTCACTGACATCTGGCCCTGCCTGAGGTGTATAAGTTCCCTCCTGAACTGAGCCATGGCAGAGGCCGGAATGTAGCACTCCCTGAATGCCTCAACAAAGTCATCCCATGCTATCTCACTGTTCTGGGCCTCCCCAAACATAGCGCGCCGCTGGCCTCTCCACCAGGTAGCAGCCTCTCCCTCCAACACTAGAGCAACAAGCACTACCCTCCTGCCGAATGGACATCCCAAGGCATCAAATAGCTCAAGCATATGAGCCATCCAGTCATCTGCCACCGCTGGGTCAGCCGACCCACTGAAGCTCCGCGGACGCAACCGCATGAAGGCATCGATCCAACGATCCACGGCTGGCTCAACTGGCAATGCTGGGCTCGTCTCCGGGGTAGGAGTAGCAGATACAGGTCTGCCTCTAGCTGCTCCACGAGCGGAAAGTCTCCTGGTACTAGCCATACTGTCAAAAGCAACTAATCTGGCATTAGAGTCGTCATTTGGCAATTGGCATATGGACTACCATAGTATAATAAAATGACCAACAGTTCTCCCCACCTTGGGTTGAACTTCTATACATGTCTAGCCCCACTATCCTAACCTAGGGCTGAACTTCTATACATGTCTAGCCCCACTATCTTAACCTAGGGCTCTGATACCACTCTTGTTACACCCCATTTTTTCCTAGGCTGATTTTTGGCATACATTTTTTTTTTCTTTTTTTACATATAGACAGCTCAGATCGTCCCATACCAACCTGAGTAGCCTACGAAAAACATAGGATATAACACATCATTACACACCTACTTCCCTTAATAATGTGGATCCCATCTCCCGGGTACACCGTCAAATCAGGTTCATGACTCCTGAATTAACAGATGGACTCGCGCAATGTTACTCCTACTAGACCCAATACTCCTAACCCCTACGGGTAGGAGAACCGGTCTATTAGAAGTCTGAACCCCCATGGTTAAGTTCCATAGTCATGTAATGACCTCACCATCAAACAAAAAGATATATAACATCCTCAGATAAATGTAGCACTCCACTCACCATACTCCAAGACAATAAGATAAGACAGTAAATGGAACTACATTACAAGAATAAGATACAAGTCCACAAGTGTAGTATTGTTCATCCAGATACATAATTCCGAATTACCCTCAAATTATATGTAACATATGAGAATAACAGTCTCACTGAAACATCCAACAGCAACAATCAACTAACTAGAATATCTCAGACAATCACCAATCAGAAATCCTTCACAAGCCTGCTGACCACGATCCCACCTAATCCGGTAGCGTCAAGTCTGCCGAGCCACTGAAAATATATAATACAGGAATGAGCTACGCCCAGTAGGAAAGTCAGCTAGTAAAACTCACATGCAAGAGAAGGATAATAGCAAAAATACAGGAATACAGCATAATAATGTACGGTGGATAGGCACTCTCAGTTCCAGACTCTGACCAACCACAGTCACCCCAGTCACAACAGAGTAGCTCTCCTCTGATGCTTCCAGGTAGCATGCCAGCGGGACACGCCCATCTCTGCGCACGCATGGCGCCTAGCACCCGACACCGCAGCGTCTCTCGTCAATCAATCTTCTGGAGACTATAGACAAACCCGTCACATAGATCTCTAGCCAACGTGAGACACCCTGGCTAGCCACGGCGAGTCACCCCTGCCGCTGCCACTCTCAGGCGCGCAGGCCTACACTCGTGGACCAGAAGAGGTCGACTCAGCCACCGTCCCAAAGAGTCCTCTACCAACAACTTCCATAGAAACTCACGCCCCTACAGTCATTGCCAATCTCTAACTCTAAGATCCGGCAACATGTATCCAGGTACAACAAGGCGCATACCAGTCACATGTATACTGTGGAAGCTAAGTCTGAACCGCATAGTTACCTACCACAACTACCCTAAAACATCATATAGGGTCTATAGTAGTCCGGTCCAGTATGCCAATCCATAAAATATGCCAACACTGAGTAAACTGACTCAATCCATGTCAATGCCATCCAAGTAACATAAACTGTATAGAAATTCTGACTATTCTGGTAACACTTACCCAAGTGTCACACTTCCTTCCAACTGATCCAGCTGTACTGAATTTATAGATAATTTCCAACAGTAACTTTCAACTTGTCTATGTGATTTCCCTAAATCACATTTTTCTCGTTTCAGGAAATTTTAAATTTCAACTTCAATTTCTGCCCTTTATCCATTTTCCGAAATTCGAAATAAATTTCCAAATAAAATTTAAATTCCACATATATCCTTTTTCCGAAAATTCGGATTAATAAATTCCACATATATCCTGTTTTTCCAAAAATTCGGATTAATTTCTGAATTAATTTAAAAATTCCAAAAAAAATCAAATTCTGCCCTTTCTTAATTTTCCGAAATTCGGAATAAATTTCCGAATTAAAATTTAAATTCACATATATCCATTTTCCGAAAATTCGGATTTATTTCCGAATTAAGTTTTTCCTTCGCCATTCGTCCGCGCCCGCGTTCCGCTGAACCGGGTTTCGCTGCCGGTTCGGAAAACCCGCGCTGAACCGCGAACCGGTTTTCGCTGCCGGTTCGGGCCTTCGTGCCGTTCGTCCGCGCCGAATCCCGCTGAACCGGTTTTCGCTGCCGGTTCGGAACTCTCGCGCTGAACCGCGACACCGCCGAACCAATTTTCTTAATAATCCGTTAATTGGATTGATTTTAATTACTAATAAAATAGCGTAAATACCATTAATTACTTAATTAAATTTGTAATTATCTAAACCCTTCTCCTTCCACGGTCCGACACCCGCGAAACCCTAGCCGACGCAATCGCCGACCAAATCAAATTCTTCCGCCGATTTCCGGCGACCGCGAACAAGGAGAAACAAAATTCTATGTTCATACTATCCTAATGTTTCAATAATGTCACTAATTTCTAAGGATTCAATTAAAATTTTCCACCAAAGGAGTTTCATCCGATCCCCAATTTGACAATTTGCGAAATTAAACAATTCCAGCATACGATACTACCTTAACATGAATAAAGCACATAATCAATTTCAACACATGCTTGGTAAACTTCCCGAATTCGACAGCATAATAAATTTTTTTATTTCGAAAACCCTAAACATGCTAAATTCAATAATTGCATTGATCAATTCCAAAAAAAACCACAATTCGCATGCTCAGGTAGTAATTTGCAAAATAATCCATGTGTTTAATTTGCTAATTAACTGATTTAAATCTGAATTTCCTACCTTTCTTCTCCGGCAACGGTGGCGACGGTGAAGCTCGCACGCGACCAACCGCTGCTCCTCGCCGAACGAAACCGGTACCAATCGATTCTCCTCGATCACGCGAACCTCCAGGTACAAAAAGCCCCTTGAAAGGCTGCCGGAAAATATCGCCGTCCGCCGCGAACACCTCGTCTCCGGCCGCCGTTCGAAACCCTAAGGGCCGAAACGGTTCGGGTTAAATACCCCGCTTAAACCGGTAATAACCCGTTAACGACCCATTAAGTGCCGGTTGACCTGCCAAAACGCCGTTTAACCTTCGATCAGCCGGTTAATCTCCACCGCTGATCTCGTCCGTCCGATCCGCTTATCCGCGGCTTATCCAAACGCACGCGCAAACGCACTCGGCGAACCGCCCCCGCCTTCGCTGAACCGCTCCGGTCCGGTTCACGCGCGGTAAAAACCAATTTTTCCGGTTTTAAAAAAAATCTAATTAATAGATTTTCGAATTTCCAAAAATCCAATTAAACAGAGAAAATTACTTAAAAATTCCTCGGTGCTCCGAAAAATCCCCAGAAAATTTCAGAAATTCTAATAGCCTCCAATTGAGCTCCTGGCTCATCCTACTGTCGATCTGAAATCATCCAAGCCAAAAATTAATTTATTAAAGATTAACATAAAAATTTTTACTGGGTATAACAACTTTTGAGAAGAAAAACTCGAGATTATAAGAGTTGGCATATTAGTTAGATGTTTCATCCTTTATATTTTGCGTTTAATAGTTGTAGATTTAATATTTATTTAGCATCAATTATATTTTATTTGATGTGGATTGTGTTAGGGAATGTTATGAAACTAAATAGTTACTTAGTACATTTTTTATCTTGCTTTCATAGTAATAAATTATGTTTCCTTGGACTATACTAGCTTTAATGCTTTGTTAATTATGTGGATATTTTTTGTATGTGTTGCTCTTATGATTGAGAAAAATTATTGGATTCTTAGCATGATAGTATTTTGTATATTGTTATATTTGAAATTATTGGTATATTTTAATAACATAATTCATTTAATTTTTCTAACTTGTTATTGAAGAAAAAGTTGGGAGTGGCTATAAGATCAATTGATAATAAACTAGGGCACAAAAATGATGAGTATATATATATACATAAATATAAATATATTTATATATATATATATATATATATTTATATACATATATATTTAAATAGTGGCAACATAGGACTTGCATATAATAAATCTAGATTGAAACAGAATATAATAATTCAAGAAAAAAACATTTCATTAATATGCTCTTTTCCTTTTTGCCATATGTCAAAAATAACATCAACATTCTTAAGGTTTAGAGCAGTGGAAATCATAGTGAGGTAATAAGATTTATCGAATTTGGTGCAAGTAAGAAGGCATTTCAAATGAGATTTTAAGTTTATTCCCTTTTTGGTATCATCCTCTACCTTACTAATTAGATTTCATTGTCGCATTGGAGTCGTGGCCCTCCTTTTATGGTCATTTAGCAGAGTTCTCCATCCTATCCAATCAAGATAAATGAAAGTCATCTTTAAAGTGTGTACCATAGCTCATGTTCAATGATAATGATTTCTCGAAAAAGGCTACATCCTTCAAAGTCATCGTAATTGGCAATGTTCTCACTTTTAAGACCCAACATTGAGTTCGTAAGAGTTGAAATCTAGACAAATTGGCTACTTTGGATCTATTGTGATAAATAAAGCATATGTTCCTAACAATTTCACTTGACTTAGACAACATTAATGTTGGATATAAAAAATTTGTAAAATTGTAGACTTTCAAATGTGAATCGTTAAATGGCTCTTAGATTTTTTACTCAAAATTTGACCTTTGTGAGCTCTAGCATAGTTCTCATTGGGTGCCTTCCAATTCGCTTTGGCAGCAAGTTAGCTCCACTCTGAATTGTGTCAATAGTGAAGAACCCATTAAATGTAGAAGTTACAATAGCTAACTTAATGAGCCCTTATGGGGCCCGAATAAACATAGAGCTTAATCTTTCTAAAGACATTTCTTCATATATTAGAATCCTTAAAAGGATTGGCAACAATAATGTTTTCTAGAAAAATACTAAGCACTAAAAATCTTCTGATCTATAATCTAAATTATTGCTAACAAAGACAATTAATTGTCCAATGCAACAAGAAAAAAAATTTTAGATATATGTGAGAAATTGTGAAGAAGAGATAATTCCAATTCATTAAGGAATAAGCAATGTGAAACACAAAACTTTGTAGTGTTTAATGTAGACACCCAAAGGCCAGATAATGATAGTACATCAATGAGGGAGAGTAAGATAATAGAAGTTGATGAGGGTATCATAAGTACCTTAACATGATGAAAGAACTTCTTATAGTATTAATTTTTAAAAGACATATTTGTCCTTTAATCAAATGTTTAGAATTGGCAAACTTTTGCATCATTAGCTTCATACCTATATGTCAAAGCCCAAGAAGCACTTGAATTTGATGCACCACTTAGCATTACATGAGCATAACAAAGGCATAGTAAGTTGTTCTTATCATGTACTTGACCTATGTAGCTACACTCCTAAAGCATGCTGATATATGAGTGGGGGTTGCACCATCTCCATTTCATACGTGGTATGCACAAACTAGGTTAGCTCTACACATTGGGTGATGCACATGTGGGGCTTGAAGTCAAGTAGACATACGGCCATTGTTCTTTCCCACGTGAGCCATAGCACTTTTATTTTTCTACACCTCTTTGCTTTGGTTCAGATTTATTTTCGTGTTTCATTGCACCAACTTGACTAGATCCTCTAGCGCTTCTTTTCAATTCTATTTGAAACAAACATGTCGGAATAATGATTAACAGTTTTCCAAGCTATACATTTTGTAGTAGTAAGTCGTTTTCTTTTCTTCACAATTTGGTATGAAGAGGTCTTTCTCCTTCTTATAATGATACCTTTCTTGATGATTTTATCTTAATTTAAGGTCTTATCATCATTCTTTACAAAGCTATCCTTTGGTGGTAAGTGCTTTTGATGTTCTTCATGAAGAATAAATGGCTCATAAGCTTTCAAGTTAACCAAATTCAATATTAAGGACATTTGCATATATACTAGTCACTCAACTAGATAAGTATTATCATCAATTCCTCATATTATCTTGAAAATACTATATTGAATCAGTTTTATCTTCTTTCATGAAGTTTAAATCTTTCCTTCCTAATATGAAGCCAAATAAGGTAATCTTTTGTGAAAATCTTTGCAACTCTATGTTGGTCTTCTCTTATACTTCTTCTATGATTTGAGTAGTTGTTTTTATCATTGAACTATATTTCTTGTAAACTATCTAGAAAGTTTTGAGCTTTTTGTTGGTATCACTTCTAAATTGTCTTATTTCTTGTATCTTGATATTCATGTGTAGCAAGCTTTGGGATAAGATTAACAAAAAAGCTTTGAAAGGGTTCTTATTTATCAACCCATGCACAATATGATATGCAAGCCATACACATATAATACTCTCATTCCTTGTTTTTGGGTGATGTACGTTGTAAACTGTAAGTATGCTTGACAAAATTGGAGTCAATCATTTGCTAATGTACTCACTACATTATAATACCCTCATTTCATGTTATTTCCCTTCATAAAAGTGGCATCCATCATTTTCTACGTTTCTCACTAAAATTTATTAAAAAAGTTGAATGTCTTTATTTGATATGATTAATGATGGGCAATTTCTTTTATTCTTCTTCTTCGTCTTCTCTTTTTTCTAATAATCATTATACTTTTTTTTCTTCTTCTTCTCCTTCTTGAACTTTTTCTTCATCATTTTCTTCTTCTTCTACCTCTCCTTCTTCTTATGCATATTTTACATCTTCCTCTTCTTCCTCTTTTTCTCCTTCTCCATCCTGCACTACCTCTTCTTCTTTTTTTAACTTCTTATTCTTCTTCCTCTTCCACTTCTTCTTCTTCATCATCATCATCATCATCATCTTCTTCTTCTTATTCTTATTCTACTTCTCTTTCTTTTCTCTTTCATTCATTCATTATTTCTTTCTTTCTTTCTTTCTTTCTTTCTTTCCTTCTTCTTCTTCTTCTTCCTCCTCTTCTTCCTCTTCTTCTTCTTCTTCTTCTTCTTCTTCCTCTTCTTTTACTTCTTCTTTTCTTCTTCTTTTCATTCTTCTTCTCCTACTTCAATTTCTTCTTCTTCTTCTTCTTCTTCTTCTTTATTTATTTATTTGTTTATTTTTCCTTTCATTCTCTCTTTCTTTCTTCTTCTACTTCTCTTTCCTCTTCTTCTTGTTCTTCTTCTTTTTTTTCTTTCATCTTTTCATTTTCTCTTTCTTCTTCTTCACTTTCTTCCTCTTCTTATTCTTTTTCTTCTCCTTTCTTCCTTTCTTCCTTTCATTCTCTCTTTCTTCTTCTTCTTCTTCTTCTTCTTCTTCTTTCCTTCTTTCTTTTTTCTTCCTTCTCCTTCTTCTTCTTCCTCTTCTTCTTCTATTAGTTCAACTTCACTTTCTTCATCTGCTTCTTCTTCTCCTTCTGCTTCTTCCTCTTTCTTCTTTTTTATTTCTTTCTTTCCTTCCTTCCATCATTCATTCCTTCTTTCTTTTTTGTTCATCTTCTTTTTCTTACTCTTTTTCATCATCTTTTCATCTTTATCTTCTTCTTCTAGTACTAATACTACTTCTTCTCTTTCTATTTCATTCTTTCTTTCTTTCTTTCACCTTCTTCTATTTCTTCTTCTTATTATTATTCTTCTTCTTCATCGTCATCTTTTTCATTTTCTTATTTTTCTATCTTTCTTTCTTCTTCTTCTTCTTCTTCTACTCCATTTTCATTTATTTCATTCTTTCTCTTCTTCTTCTTCTTCTTCTTCACCATGCTCTTCCTCTTTTTCATCTTCTTTTTCTTCTTCTTTCTTTTTTTATTCATTCTTTCTATCTTCTTTTCTTTCTTATGCTTCTTGTCCTTCTACTTCTACCTCTACTTCTTCTTTCATCCATTCTTTCTTTCTAGTTCTTCTTCTCCTTCTTCTTCTTCTTCTTCTTCTTCTTCTTCTTCTACTTCTTCTTTTTTTTCTTCTTCATCTTTTCTGTCATTCTTTCTTTCTTTTTTCTTTCTTCACCTTCTCCATTTTCTTCTTCTTATTATTATTTATTTTTTCTTTTTGTTTTCATCTTCTTCTTGTCATTCTTCCTCTTCTTCTTCTCCTCCTTCTACTTCCTCCTCTTCTATCTTACTTTCTTTCCTTACTTTCTTCTTCTTCTTCTTATTCTTCTTATTTCTCTTCATCTTCATTCTTTCTTCTTCTTCTCCTCCTCCTTTCTCTTGATCTTCTTTTTATTCTTCTTCGACTTCTTCTTCCATTTCTTCATCTTCTGCATCCTCTTCTTTTCATCTTCTTGTTCATTCTTTCTTCTTCTTCTTCTCCTCTTTTTTTTTATCTTCTTTTCATTCTTCTTCATCTTCTTCATCTTCTCATCTTCATCATCATCATCATCATCATCTTCTTCTTCTTCTTCTTCTTCTTCTCCTTCTTCTTTTTTCTTTTTTCTTCCTTTCTTTCTTTCTTCTTCCTCTCCATCAAGTTGTAACTCAAACAGGGTAGTTAGTTGGATGAGGACACTTGTTTGCTATGCAGTTGATTATTGCACTATGATACTTTCGTTTGTTTTACAAAACTAGTATGGCCACGTATGCATCTTTACTACTTCTTTCTTGCTTTTTTCTAAGGTTTGTGTTGAATTAGGGTTTGTTCATCTTTCTGAACAAATGACAAATTTTATTTCATTACATCATACAATGTAAAGTTTTGTTTGTCCCAACAATTTTGGATGAAAATGTTCAGGCGAGTGAGATTGAAACATGTGATCAAATAGGCTATCATACATGTACGAAGATAAAAGTATTATAGTTGTATAAGGATAGAATTAGTTTTTTTATTTTTTGAGTTATGCTTAAAACAAATGTATAATAATTTTTAAAGATTAATTGATTTTTTTTCAAGATTTATTAATTGATTTCAAGATAGAATTATTTTTTGATTTTTTTAGATTTGTATAATGCAAATGTATAAAAAAAAAGTTAATTTTTTTAATGTTTCATTGAAGGCATTCACATTTAAATGAACAACTATTTTTTCTTAATTATATATAATTGTTCATTTCTTGATTTATTTTTCATTTTGAAAAGCTAAAACAATGGCATAAGCAAACCTACAATATGACATTACTCTAACTGTCAATGGTACACATACTTTTTGGAAGAAAAGAGCAATTGTTTGTTCAAATGTAATCTCTTATTTGTATGACATTACTCTAACCATCTTGAAAATTCTATCTACCACTACAAATAGATAATTATGTCCTCATGAAGTCGATTATTGTCCATTGATAAAATGATTTGAGATATTATTTTAAGGACTTGCCTGTAATTATAGTAGTATATATAGCTCCTATTTATGATCTGATGGTTTTTATGCAATAAAAAGTATTCACCCATACTTCATAACTTACTTAAATTTTATAGTTTATACTTACATAGTTGTTGTTAAGAATTGTAATATTGAAGGACATTGACAAAGCATACTTACAAGTTTGCTCAAATGACTCTCCTATATTTAATAATTAGGTTGAATTATTGTAGGTATGACGACCACTTAAAGTGTCATGCATGTTATAGCTTTGATTAACACTACAAACATTGGAGTGGCTAACTATTTGAGTTTACTTTGAATAAATTTCGAAGGATGTATGGCCTCTAATGTTTTATAGATTGATGTAAACAAATCAGTTGTTTATCATTGATTAGATTTTTTTATTCTCCTAGTAGTAATTAAGAACAGTATGATAATGGCTTTCCTTATTCCATTAAAACTACCTCGATAACTTACCCTAATGCATCTACTTGAATCTCAAACAGATGTTGTAGATTGGTAGAGCTAGAACTGATGCTTCACGAATTACTACATTTAATTATCAAAATGTCTATTGATGTAGTCCTATCCACTCAAATTCAAGATTTCAGTAAGCTGGTGCATGAAATAATGTTAGTCTTTCAAAAAAATCCTCTGAAGAATTTTCTTACATATTGACAAGTTCCATGAAAACCCTTAATATTGGTCACTTCATGAGGTTTATGCCATTTCTCAATTGCATTAATCTTCTCCTCATCAATGCTTATTTCACCCATTCCACTTAATATTTCAAATATAAAATGGTTTCTCTTGCATACTCTCACTTCTTCTCATTTAACTATCAATGATGGGATTGTAATAAATTAAACACCTTCCATAAATTCTTTATATGTCGTGCATGTCTATTACTATAAATAGGAATTTCATCAAAATAGGCTGACATAAAATCTTCTAAGGGAAAAGAAGTCCATTCATCAGTCACATGATTATTGCTTGAGCATTACACAATGTAGACACCATTACTAGCCACTCATGCAATCTTTGTATAGTTTTAAAAGTTTTTTCAAAGTTTCTCCTTTTGTAATGTGTAATTAATGATACCTTGCTTACACATCTAATTTTATTTATTATCATGCTTGCTTTAGTTTGTCTAAAAGATCATTAATTCTTCATAGTGGATACCTATTCGTACAAGAGATTTTGTTAAGAGCTCGACAATCCACACAAATCCACCAACTTTCATCCTTTTTTGCACAAATTCAACAAGAGAGCCAAATGGTGAATCAGTAAGCTTGAGTACTCAATTCTTCAATAACTCTATGACTTGCTAATTAATCACTTCCTTTTTTACTACTAAGTTATGATGCATATCTTTGTTTATAAGTGTTGATTTGATAAAAGCTAATCTCCTCACAATACAATTGCTAGTTGCACTTTTAGTTTAGTAAATAGTGTAGAATATTCTCTTAGTATCTTCTAAAATGTGTAGGTAGATTACTTTTTTTGTTTGAACCAATATTTAGCTTCCCAGATATGATTAACAATAACACATAATTTAGACTTTTAATTCCTAATCTATTTTCTTCGCTAGTAGCAATAATATCTGTTATCAACTTTCCCTTATTCTATATTATAATAAATTTCTATCCATCTTTTGTGAATTGATAATATTCAACTTGATGATAGTATATATCATCTTGATTTCACAAGTATGAGGAGCCAAATATGATATTGCAAATATCTAATGGAACTACTTCATGGACAACTTCATCAATATATTCTTAAGTTATTTCAAATTTCACTTTATATTATCTATAAACTCTTACTTTAGAGACTTTTTGGCCCAACTCATGAGAATAGGGCTTGGATAAGTAGCACTTTCTATGTAGAGGTCCTTCATGAAGCTTTTAATGATCAAATTTTTCTAATTGCTAGTGTCTATGACAACATTGATCAACTTGTTTAAATGAATGCAAATTCAAAAGAGTTCGATTCTTCTTACTATAATTTCATTAATTATGAGCTTTGTTGACCCTAATAAAAGAGATTGAGTCTTATCTTTTTATTGTTTGCCTCAAGAATCATCAAAATTTTAGTTTGAGCAAAGATCTTTTTCCCTATTTTTCTTAAACATTTATAAGAAAAGATTATTGTAAAAGATCCAACATTTTTTTCATATGTGGCCTTACGTTTTGTAGCAATACGATGATAAAAACCTTAGAAGTGCATGGATAAAGCCTACATCTTTGCAATAGATATCCTTAATGCTATATCATGTCTTTGAACTTTAATGGTGCAATCTTATTTTTTTCCATTTGTCAATATCGTAGACAATGCTAGTTGCTCCATCTTTCAAACACAAATTATGGAATAAATGTTTTCTTAAATTAATGTATTAAGTAGGATCAATATTAGCTCTATATCTGAAGGAGTTCTTAAATTTATATTAAACTAGGCCAATGCATGGCTCAACATTTTCAATCAAGCATATCCTACTTTCTTAAATGAAGAGTAGTCATATAGGGAGAAATAGGTCTCGGGTAGATTTAATGGGGCATCTAATTTTCTTACATCCACATTACGATCATTAATAGTGTATATCTAACTTTAATAGGCCTTAACGATTCTCAAGAATTTAAAAGGAATATATGATGGCATCCTCAAGAGTATCCTCAAGTGTCCCTAAGTTAGAAAAATTTTCTTTTAATGGTGAGTTTTCTTCGAAAGTTATGATTGATTATATTGATTTTTTAACACCACCCTTATTAACACTTCTATTTTTTGTGTTAATAGAGTAACTTGTGCTTGCATAAGGTTGACCCATCTAGGAACTTCTCTCTCTTTCATTCATCATCCTTGCCTCCTTAATAGGGGTGGTTGGATAAACATTTTAAAGAAAAAATTATAATATTTTAGTTGTCTAAATACACATTTTACCATTGACCCAATGCATACAACTTGTGGATTTTGTGTCATCCGATCCATTAATACAATGTGCATGGATTTCACAAGCGACCAAGCACAATGTGCTTGTAGGTAAGTCATGGTAAGTGGTAACAAATAGACTTTAATTACTCAAAAGCTTTATTGAGGATCTCCAGGAAAAAGCAAAGGCACTTAACATTTTTAGATGGACCTAGATGGCTTTATAATGGTTATCAGTCACATGTCAAGATGAAAAGCTACTAAATGGAATGCAAAAAGTTATTTTACTTAAAATGGCCTAAAAAAGACTTTAAGCATCTCAAAATACTAACATTATATAATGTAACGAATAATATTCTAATTTTTAACATTTAAGGTGTAGTTAATTCTACAAAAAATTCATGCCTAAAGAACGTGACCAAATTGCACAAATTTAAGTTGACTTCATTTTTGGAAGCTTTTGAAGGTAACAAACAAATGCACATCATTCGAAGACCTAAAGTTTTTCTATTCTGAGGGCAACATCTCTAACACTGTATAGGTGTTTTAGTCATATGACTTCCAGGGACAAATAATGAAAATGAAGAACAATATCATCACATGGTTATAAAGAATAATACATAAATGAGGTGTTACCCTTCTGTGTATACCAAGAACTATTTCATTAATAGAAGAGATTATTGGTAGGCTTTGAGATTGTTGATGGAGGATAAATATCTTCCTTGGATGGTAGGGAGAATTTAATGTCATTACTAAGGTCTAAGAATTTAAATAGCACTCTTTTAGATAGAACCCTAATGAATCATGGATAGCTCAAAGAATTTCTAATATAGTGGTTGAACATATGAACTTGATCCTATTGGTATAATCCTTGTTATTAATCCTTCCTCCAACAACTAGAACTATTTCAAGATAATTAAAATTCCAAAGCACAAGGATTGAAAGCATAGAATTCTACCCAGTGTTTTCTCAGAACTAGAGACTCTCAATTGTTGAGTTATGAATGAGGGCCCTAACTTACAACATGAGGAGACAAAAAAATCACTACGAAGAAAGCTCAATTTTGTAATATATTCTAGATGAATCAAGAAGTAGAAGACCCACTTCTAGAGAAAGAAAAAGGCCACAGCAACCTATAAAAGAATTATAATGTTTTGAATTGACCAAACTTGGGATTAGATGTTCATAGCTGCTAAAATGGTGGAGATGCATTAAAAGCTTGAAGGAATGTACTATGTTTCCCAAGGAGGGTAAAAAAAGCAAAACTGTCTCTCACATAATGGCCAAAAATAGGCAGTGTAAGCTTAATATATAATGAATTAAAGATTCAAGAGGGAGTGTGTTATAAGAGGAGGATCTATTGGCCAAATATGTTGTGGGTTGCTTCACGTCTCAGTTATCTATTGTCCCTACCAAGCAAAATGGGAGGAACATTGCTTTATTATTCTTAGACTGACTAAATTGGAATATGATGCTAATTTTGCCAATTTACATGGAGGAAATATAACAAGTAATTCTTTTCATGGATTTTTCAAGTGCTTTTAAATTTGACGGGTTTAATAATTTCTTTTACATGCATTATTGATCCATAATTTAAGATGCCAATTATGAAACTATCAATGACTTTCTTGTTAGCTACCTATTAGTTTGATAATTTATTAGTGTGAGCATAGTCTTCCATCCAAGGACTTATTGCACTACATCATTTAAACATTGTAGATTTATTTGCACTTATAGTTTCTTTGAAAAAAATTGTAGGTTATTGGTTGTTAACCTACATTCTCTCTTGTCCACACACTCATCTTAGTAGAGCAATCAACTTTTTCTAAGGAAAATCAGTAAAAAATATCTTCATTATACATAAACTATTTTGATGATTTAAATTGCAAAGTCAAAGTTAATTACTCTATTATCATACTATACTTTAGGAAAGCATTCAAATGTATATCATGCAATTTTCTTAAAACGTACTACACAAGATTAACTTCAATATTTAATTTATTAATCTAGTCATAAGTTTCTATAATAAAAAAGACTACTAGTTATTAATTTTAGAGACAATGGTCCCTCCTAATCATCCCATGGCTAAAGCAAGGTAACCATTCATCCTTATTTCTTTTCCTTACTATAGCTAAAACACTACAAATAGGTTTAAGCAATCTACATATATAAGGTGTAGTGAAGCACTATGAAACTTTGAGAGGTTATAAACGAAATTCTCTTCGGACATAATATTTAAGTTTCATCCTGCTCTCAAGGAGTGAAGAAAACTCCATTCAAAATATCAGTATATTCTTCTTTGAACTAAATGACGCATCACATTTGGAAATTATTGTACAAATATTTTATTTATTGAGAGTAATTAAATGAAACAACAATAGGACAACAAAATTAAGAGTATTTTAGGATTCAAATGAAACTTCCATCTAAACCCTTTTCTTGAAAGCACCTTGTTCGAAGGTGAGAAGTAGGTTGTTCACTAAGAAAACTACATTAACAAAACATGCATGAAGATAAATGGACTTTCTATATGTATAGGAACTCTCAAATTCATACTTTTATGGATTTTTCAAGGTGCACAGACTTATTCAACCATTTTTTAATGGTCCATGGCATTAAACATAACCAACTTAACATGGTTCATCAATTGCTTCTACATTGGTGGAATTGTAGTCACAAAAACTCTATAACCATTAACGTATTTTGAGTTCCTCCATCTTTAATATGTTGCAATATCTGGAAGGTAAAAATTTAAAACTAAATAATAGCAAAAAATCCCAATGATTTCTATGATAAAAAGTGTTCAGTATAATATCTATTCCATTTTCAATTGTAGTCTAATCATGTAGAGAAGCTCAGTAAATCTTTAATTGGTAAAATATTCATTGCTTCGTCTACTTTCTAGGACCAAAAGTAGAACAATTAAAGTGGTTTGGTGGACTCCCCTAACACTAACTTTTGTCATATTATATACTTGTTGATTGACTTGAGGTGACCAATGCATTGTAGGTTGTGGTCATGTGATAAGAGACCACTTGTGTAAAGCAATCAATGTATTCTTAATTTATGAAGGATCTAAAATAAATATAGAAGATAAGCCATGACAGTACTATTTGTTTAAACATAAGTGACCACCTAAGCTTATAGAGTGTTATCGTAGAATCAAATAGTAAATCAATCCTTGTAATGATTTGCTAAAGAATTGGAATCTCTTGGTGTATGTTAATCATATCGAAATGAATCAATGTCAGTGTAAAGTGATTCGATTCTATCACATATTTATAGAAGACTATGTAGTGGTAAACCAATTAGCTCAACTCACTAGCAATCATACTCATTGGGGCATTTTATACACATAAAAAATTCTAAAAAGTATCAAATATTTAATTAAAAATGATAAGGAGAGATGTCCATATACTTATTAAGTGATCATAAACAAAGTCATCCAACAAATCCTTCTACAATCAAACTCATGAAATTACTTAATAAGTTCATTAGGGTTGGCTTGGATTTGTTGTTATGGAGATCACTGAGCAATTAGGTTTGAAACACAAGAAGATAAACCTTGGAAAAGAAATCACAAAACTTTGTCATATTTTTTTTAACTTTTTAAAAAAAATTTAATTACCATGGACTACATGGGGCTTTGTAGCTCATGCCAAATAGGTCATATTTTGGGCCAACGAAGTGAACCTATTTGACATGGCTCATTTCATTCAAGAGAAACCCATGTCCATAGAATCTCTCAATTCTAATAGATGATACCTATTCCTCTTATATTACAGATAATGAATTTTCCTTTTCTAAAAGAATACCAATCAAACCAATTTAAAGATGTTCCTATTAAACCTAAACTCAGTTCTAACAAAAATAAAAAAGAAAAACATACAATTTTGACCACTTTTGCTGAAGTAAATTGATTATAAATTGTATTAAGATTACATTAAAATGTTTTTTATTGTTAATACAATGGCAAATTTGTGAATTAGGAAGCTACCAATGAAATTTATTTTTCTTTTGAGATATTGAATGGGTAAATAATGAGAAAACAATTGTCACTTTCTTAATAATTTCTTGGTTATTGGATCCAATAGAAAATGGAACTATTTATTAATTAAATAACATGGCATGTTTATAGAAGCTAATCATTGGTATGTCTTGATTCGCTAGCCAGTTCATCCTCTTAATCAACCCAATGTGAGGACTAATTCAATAGCATAAAATAGGTACAATGTTTTAATTAAATAATACATCAAACTTTCTATTACAATTGGATAATTAGGTGATTTGTTTGAATTCATTTCACCTTTTTAATGGCTTTCTATCTCACTAATATGGTCACAAAAGTTTAAACAAATATCATGACACTCATCATTCGTTTTAAAATGTATGGCTATGGGTTCATCATTGTATTGTTAAATAGTTTCGACCAAAGAAATACTATCATCAACTTAGTTGATAATCAACAAGGATGATTTAATTTGATCTAAAAGCCCTTTAGTTTGTGTTAGGGACATTTTTTTATGATAATGAATCAAAAAATAATTTAGATTACTTTGATGATGAACAATTTCCTAATAAGTGCAACATGATTCCTCAACAATCGTAGCCCAACATTTCATGTCAACACTACCATGCTCTATACATAATTCTCAATGCTAATAGATCAATTTTGTCTTTTATGCCTCCACCTGGTGTCAAGATCATTTTGATATAGTCACTCATTACAAAGGATTAGATAAATCTATTGACTCAAATTGGTCTTCCCTATTTTTATAGTAATTAAATCTATTAATGTAGAACATGTTATTTTACTTCATTATAAGATGGTCATTATCTTAATATTTGGCATGGAAAATACCATTTTTATATGTATAGAATGCCTCTTGTTTTTGTCATGGTTGTTCAATTATTACAATGCATGAATACAATGGTCAAACTTATCCATTTAGGCACATTGTCTTTTATAGAGCTGTTTAGTTCTTTAATTAGCATCATTTATCACTTCACAAATATTTTCATAGAGTGTTTGCTATGATGATTATGTTCATATAGTGATTCAGTTCATTCTCGTCTTATGTTTGCTGATATCATTACAATGCATATGTTTCATGGAATCAACCATGGTCCTTGTGGTTTATGTTTTGCATTTATTCAAACAATTATATTGAATGGGTCATGCAGGTACTTCAATGAGGCACTCCAAAAAATTGAATGGTAAACGATTATCTTACAGCACTAATGCAAATTAAAAAATTGAAAGCTCGAGGATGCTCATTCTCTTTCACACATATCAACTTTCGCCTTTAGAGAATTTCATTACAACACTAAGGCATTTCAACTACTAAACTCTATCTATAATAACCACCATATGCAACAATATTCATTTTCTAAAAAGAGAAGGTTGTGCAAAGGTTTACATGAGCTTGTAATATTGAAAAACTTGATTAAATGATTTTAGAGGATGTTAACCACTTATAATGAATATAAATAGAATTTGTGTAAACATTTTTAAAGATTTTGTACAAATTTCTATCTTAATTTAAAATAAATTATTTTCTTCAAATTTTAGGAAAAAAGTCAAAATAATAAATTTGAAAATAATTAAAAAAATATGCCAACACTTTTAGAAAGTTCGACTAAATTCCATGTATACATCCACCACAAATAAAAGCCAAACAAAAACAAAACCAATTAGCATAAGTCTTTCACAAAAAAATAGCACTCGCCAAAATTAAATAAAATAAAAGGTCTATAATAGCCTTTCAAAGAAATAAAACTAACAAAAGAGGAAAAATTGTAATGACATCAATCCAATTTGATTCTTATAGCAATCTTATGCTTGACAAAACAATTAACAAAGATTAAAAGTATTATGCTTTCCTTGAATAATTTAAGAAATTAAAGAATGCAAGATTTGTTGGTTCAAGTAAAAGGATGTGTTGGAGCTCAAAGACTAAAGGTTACAACGAATGGAAATAGTGGTGAGCACCTACAAATAAAACTTTAATTTTCTAGCTCAAAAAAATTCATAAACTTTACACCAATTTTTTTATGTTAAAAACTTTACAAACTATAATCATATTACAACAACTAAAACATATAAGCAAACTTCCCAATTTGGTGCTATGTGTCAAACGACTCTATTTTAATAGGAACAATTCAAATATGATCCTTTATGCAAAATAATTAGTTAGCTAGCTCAATACTTTTTATAAAAAAGCTGCTATGATCCATCAAACATCATTATGACCTTTAGTGTCTTGAATATACCATAATAAATGAGAGTCGCATGATTTATTTTAATATGGATCATTAAATGAATAATTACATGATCGAAACAAGGTAAATGATAGCCACATGATTGATTTTACTATTTACTTCCAAATAAAAACAATGCATGATAAAATAAAGGTAAGTGTGAGCTACATGATTGATTTTAACTTGGACCATTCAATCACAAAAATTTCATAATCAAATAAAAATTTTAAATTTTATGTAGATTAGAAAGGTTGAGGAAGTTATACCATTCGATCGTGAAACTTATATGATCGAGCGATTGGAAACAAATCTACGGCTTAGACAGAACGAAAGTTTTCAAACATTTGATCATGAAAATAATAGGAACAAATTGCTAGGATTGGATTTACATAATTTGGATAGACAGATACATTTTTTACTATTCGATTTACTGCTAGATTTAATACCACACATACTTTGAAATTTTGGAAGTGATATACGAAAAAAGAATTGGGAATTTTTGTTTGATAATGCTTATTTCCACATAAGATCACTATACATCATGGTTATAAATGTGCATTCAATAAATTAAACATGTGGGCCACCCTAATTCATTTAGGAGATAACCACCCTTTCTTACTACTTAGTGCAAAACAACTCTAAGAGTGAATTTGTGATTTTATACAATACCTTAAAATTTTAAGAGTGATTTTTTAAATATGATAATGTGATTCTTTAGATTTTTGCTACACTCATGGCTCTTACAAAAAACATTAAGCACAATTATATAAGATCAATTAAGAGTTAGGATATCACAAAATGATAATATATATATATAATTAAGTGTTTGTGTACATTTTATTTTCTTTATTATGAAAATTAGTCATATTAATTATTGATTCTCTAGCATTTTTATTTTTTTAAAGGCTTAATTTTTCTTTATTAGGATATCATGAGCATTTTTATCCCCATGAGCTTGTGGAGGATCAAAGAGGTTTTTATGACAATAGCCAAAACAAGTGATGTTTAACATAGTCATAATTCATGAATACATTTAATCTAAATAAGTGATAAAGAGGAGCTTCAAAAATACATCAAGAACTTTTGCAAGCATGATGTTATGTTGTTAAAACCTAGGCACACCTAGCAATGGTACTCAGCTTGATGATAAGAAATTTTATGTATCAATAATTGATTTGGTTGAGTGAATTTTCACATGTTAGACAGATGATATGTTTTTTCAAGAAAGAAATTGATGACAAAGATGAGAAAATATCAAATCGCTTGAAAATCATCTTAGTTGAAGTAGTAAACATCAAGTGATACATTTTGAATTTAATATTTTGTAATTCAATTTTGTCTTTGATATAATATTAAGGTTAATTTAACTATTCATACAAGCTACAAAAATGAAATTAAAATTGAAATTATCCATATTAGAAAATATTTTAGTTTTTAATATATTTAATCATCATATGTTGATCATCATAAGAATCATTTTTTTATCTTTCAAAATTGTTATTTCAAAAATTATTTATTAAAAAAAAAAATTTTAAAATTTTTTCTAATTGAATTAACTAACAAAAATCTACACAACATATGTTTGGTTTAGGGGAACAATGTTGAACCTGTTCACTATTACGATCATCTTGAGGCGTCTCTCTTGAACATGGATGCAAGTACATTGAATCAAGGCACAACGCCTTATATTCGTAAATCCATTAATCATGTTACTGTTAACGCCCCTAACTAAATCCTAAAAAAAACCAAGGGTAGCTTACACTAAAATTAGACTACTTCTAAAGAACACAAGATGTATAAGGAAGAAAAGAAGGGCAAGTACATCAAGTTTGACTAAAATGTAATGCTTATTCTGCATAATTAACTTTCAAATTTCATGATTGATGTGAGTTGTATGATCAGGCTATTTTGTAATAAAATGGTTGTCAAGTCATTTGTCTTTTTTTAAGTGATAATTTCAATGGTAATTTGATAATTCAATTTTGTGATTGTATGGTTGACATTTAATGCACAAGTAAAATTAAATCCAACTATCAGATCGCAAATTGGATTTAATGGCCAACATGAAATCATAATTTGAGAACTACTCTAGTTTATTAAAAACTATCACTTCATGCAGTTTTCATTGTTGAATGGTCCTTGTTGCTTCACATCATGTGTCTCTTAAAAAACTACTATTTAACCATTATTTATTAGCCAATGTAACTTTCATTCAAATAATATTGTCTCTAATAAAAAAAAAACATCCCTCAAATCCTACCAACTAATCGGTTAGATTGATGAAATTTTTACAAGAATATAAAGAAAATGCTTTTAATGATAATATTAAAGCCATTAGTAGCTAGTGCTCACCCCCCATTTGTTGTGTCCTTTATTAGAAAACTCAAATTATCACTTAAAATTAGCTAAGATTGCATTTTTTAATTGATTAAATTGAAATACTTGTACATTTTTTTAGCAATTCATTAAGCATAAGAATTACTCTTTATAGATTCTTATTATTTCTTTCCTATCATCTTTTTATAAATCCATCTTTATTATAAAGCATTTTTGGCCTGTCTTTTCTATTTAATTATTCTAAGGGTTTAGCCAATCCAATCTTTTTGTAAGTTTTTATATATGTTGTTTTTTGCATTCCTTGGCTTTTCCATGGCTAAATGTAGGTTAGATTTCAAGTAATACCACCAAAAAATATACTTGTGTACACTTTAAAATTTTTGTTAACTTTTTCTTTCATTATTACCATAAAATTGATAATTAAATAAAAATTAATGAATTTTAAAATAAAATTAAAAAATGTATAAAA
The DNA here is from genome assembly GCA_023846275.1 of Vanilla planifolia. NCBI lineage: Eukaryota > Viridiplantae > Streptophyta > Magnoliopsida > Asparagales > Orchidaceae > Vanilla > Vanilla planifolia. The sequence continues at coordinate 2,516,717 of JAIUJO010000045.1, forward strand.
TTTCTTTTAAAGATTTGTTCAAGCTTATTAAAAATACTTTTATCTATATTTTTAAATATTTTTATAAGACACCAAAATATTTTATAGCAATTCATCATCCCTTTTGCTAAACCACACATTACATGATGCAAGAAGCTCATTGGCATAAGATTAAAACTGAAACACCAAATGAACTGTAATTAGTAAATTGAAAGAAATGAGCATAGTGACACATAAGGAAGCAAGTTGATATTTGAAATGAAGAGTTGATAATGTAGAGGGCATGTGACCAAACTTAAAGAATACATGAACAAAATGAACAATTTTGAAAAGAAAAATATTTTATAATTTTTATTTTAGGCACTATTGATATTCAAATTGATAAAATAATTTTGATTTTGGTGTGGCATTTGAAAAGAACATCAAACATAAACATCTAAGTGATAGTGAGGCGATAACATTTCTCAAATTTGGTGTGAGCATGATGAAATTTGCTACACGATTCTAGGGTCATTCCATTATTTTAAGCATTATAAGTGCATTTTCCTCTAGGCCATTCTTTTATGGTGAATTTAGATAACTTCTTCATCTTTTCCAAAAAAGATAATGCCAATGTCTTTGAAAAAAGGTTAGGTTTAAAAAAATGATGACTTTGCTTCCAAAAAGAACTCTCCCTTCAAACTCACTCTAATAGGCTATGTTTTCACATGCATGACCCAATTGGGAATTATTAAGATTAAGAACACAAAAAATTGGCTACATTGGATCTACCATGATGGGGTAGACTTAAGCTCTTGAGCTTTTTACTAGAATTGGGCAACATTTGATACTAAATGTACAATATTTAGAAAATCATTGTGTTTCAAAAGTGAAACTTAAAATGTTTTCCAATGTTTTAGCTCAATATTAAACAATAGAAAGCTCTAGTGTGGAACTTATTCAAGAACCTTCCAATCCAGCTTGTCAACAAGTAGTACCTATTCTCAATCGTATCAATAGTTGACAAGCCATTAAAAGTAGATTCTATACAAATCAACCTAACAACACCCAATAGCAGTCTAGCCTTTGAATTGGATAATCTTGGTAAAGATCTTCCTTATACATTAGAATCTCTTCAAAGATTATGAGCAATATTGGATTTTGGAAAAAATGAAGTATTTCAATTTTTTTAAAGCACTATCTATGCAATTTTAAATAGGGAAGCTCAATGTTCTAATCTATGTATGAAAACATTTCTAGACCCTTATTCGTAGGAAAAGGTGAAGATGAGAAAATTCCAATTAGTTAAGCAGTAAGTAATATAAAATGTTGAGCTTCATTAGTCATATATGTAGACACTTAAAGGTTGGATAATGAATAAAAATCAATGAGACAAAGTAAGGGTATAAAAATTGGTTAGTGTATGATAGGATCTTAACTTGCCTGAAAGACCATTGTCCCTATAATTGAAAGAAATAACACCCCCATTACATCACAGAACATTAACACTTGATAAAGGAACTTGTTTGTATAATGAATCATTGATTTTTTCATTTTTGTGACCAAATTCAATGAGAAATTGTAAATTAAGAGTAAAACATTTTAATCTAACTTGAAACAAACAAAGAATGTCTAGCTTAAATAACAAGTAGAGATTCAATCTCTCAATAACCTTTAAAGGTTCTCCAGGAAAAAGCCAATTCTCTTAAGCATTTTGAGATAGACTATAATGGTTCTATAGTGGCTAACAGCCACAAGTCAATAAAAAAAGCAACTAAATAGAATGTAAAATATAGATTTGCTAAAAAAAGACCAAATGAAGCCTTTAAGAATCTTATAATGCAAATATAACATATTGTAATTAATAATTTCTTAATTTTGAACATCAAGGGCCTACTTAGTTCTATAGTCTCTTGATGCTTTAATATCATGATCAAAATGCACAAAATTAAGTTAATGGAAATGTGGGAAGCCTTTGCACGCGATAGACAAATGGACATTATTTGAAGGAGTACAACTTTTCCCTATTGTGACGACAATATTTCTAAACAAATATAGGGGTTGTAGTTGTAGTACATACAATGCAAAATAATGAAAATGAAGAAAAATATCTTCACATGGTTATATTGCATGATATGTAAATGATGCATTACCTACTGAATCTTAATTGGTTCATAGAATTTCTTACTACAATGGTTCAATATATGAATAATATGGTTTTAGACCACTCCCATAACAATCATTTCTCCAAAGTAATTAATATAATACTAGACAACTTAGATTCCAAAGAACTTATTTGAAGGCATAGAATTCTATCTAGTGGTTGCTTACAATTGGAGTTTTCTAATTGCTAAGTTAGGCATGAGGGCCCTCACTTACAAGCCGAAGGGAGTTAAAAATCCCTTTAAGGAATGAACTAAAGCTTAAATTGGTAATATATTTTACAACATTGAATCATCACAATAACATGTAATGAAGAGGGAAAACAAAATCAATGAGTTTTCAAGGTTACAACTGATAGAGCTTTGGAATAGCTAATCATGGTTGCTAAAATAAAGGAGATACATTAGAGCCAAAAGACATTTATTGTATGAGCTCAAGGATGGTGATAAAGACACTAATGTCTTCCACACAATTGTCAATAATAAGGAAATAGATGTTCATACATAAAGAATTAAAGATTCAAGTGAGAGATGGGTTTCACAGTAGGATTTAATTGCCAAATATGTCTTGGAATCCTTCACCTCCAACTAGTTTATAGGATTTAATTGACAAATTTGTTCGATTTAAAAACATCAAACAAAAACTTCAGAACATTATCTAGAAACTCTTGGGATTCAAAAGATTTTATCTTCCAATCACTTAACTTGAAAGCACATTGTTTAAAGCTACGAAATAGTGGTTCACTTCCAATACTAGATTAATAATACTTGCAAGAATAAATTACTATTGATGGGAGTTAGTAATGGTTAGTCATCTCCTACAGTGAATACCACTTTGTACTCTAATGATGCCTTATCTTCCTAACAAGATTATTAATATAGTAGAAAGTGTGACAAATGGTTTCCTATAGACTAATAATGATTAAGTAAGCAACATTTGGCCAACTAGAAATAAATTAGGATCCCCAAGGAAAACTATGGATATGTGGTTAAAAAATTCAAATATATTAAGGATCCATGTAATGCAAGGCTTTGCAAGAAAGATGCTTCCCAACCTTCCAAAATTTATTGACTAATGTAGAGGCACCTAAATAATTAATTATCTTTTACTAACAAATTAAGGAAACTATATTTTAAATTTATAAACAAGTACCCATTACATACATAAAGGGATTTTTAAATTCATTCTTGTACGGAGTGTCCTAGTTGCAAAAACTTATGAAACCACTTTGCCCTAAAGTTTGGTGTTAAACACATCCAACTTGATGCTTTTACAATGGTGGAATTATAGTCACACACATGAAGAATTTATATAGTGATCAAATCTAGGTCATACTTATCATGAAGTAAATACTTTTTATCTAATAAAGTTTTTTCTGATTACTATTTGAAAGATGGACTTTGTTTTGTGTATCCCAACTTTACATACACAACACATCTTAAGAATTCCTTGTCTGACAAATACATATTGGATGTCTCACTGGACATTTTGGATGTCTCACTGGACATTTTGGATGAGTCAAAATATTCAGAGGAGTGGCTGTTTGATTTCATGGGCCATGATTACCCAAAAAAAAGTTGCATCGATAGATTCTAAATGTTGAATATGTGTCACAACTAAATTAGGTAATTATAGTGAAGGTGCATATACACCATTACTTATAGCACAATGACCAACAAAACATGTAAGTTTGGACTTAGTACTAGAATTTTTCAAAATCATTTGAAATAGTGATTCTATATTCATATTGATATGTTTTAAAAAGTGGCTCATTTTATACCTTACCATAAGACATGAAATACCTCTCATATTATGAGTGTTTTCTTGATGAAATTGTTAACCTATATGTCTTACCTCAAATAATTTATTTAGATCATGATGTCAAATTTGCAAGTTGCCTTTAAAAAATACTTTGCTGCCTAAAGCAATTAAAACTTGAGCTTTTATGGACTTGTTATCCCAAAAATCGAGGGGCAAATAGAAGTAGTAAATTAGAGCATAGAAAATCATTTTTGTCGCATAGTAATTGAACACATTGAAACATGGAATCTTTTAAAGCATTCTACTTATTTTATTTAAAATGATTCAACTAATAGAACTACAAATGCGAGTCCTTAAAATCATTAATAGAGTCTTAATTATTTTATTCTCTTACCTTATGATTTAGCACTTCTCAGTTTTTTGAGCATTTTACTAATCATATTTAGTTATTACATAAACATATTACAAAATAAATTAATTAAAATAATAAAATATATAAATCACTAGAAAATACTCATTGATAACTTAAAAAATTTGTTGAGTGATTATGTAATGATTTGTGTTATGTCTAGAGACCATACATTGAACCCTTAAAATATTACATGCCTATAATATTGGACCATTTACCATTATATAAAGACTAAATAACAACATGTACATTTTTATTTACCTTGAGATCATAAAATTAGAGCTGCCTTTAATATTCAATAGCTTGTATCTTGCAAAAAACTATGCCTAATACCTAGGGAGCCTTTTTAGCTTTTACCATCATTGCCTAGTAAAGTTATCCAAACAATACATTTGGTTATATTTTTTGAGCTTTGATATCAAGTGGAGCCAGTCCTAGATGATCAAACAATCTTAACATAGAATCACGTATAACATTGATTAAAGAACTATTAGACATTTTAAAGCACTATTAGAGATCACTAAGGAGGAGCTACACCATCTAAATTTGGAGAAGTTAAAGCACTATTATAGATTTTCATAACTTTAGGGAGTTCAGCTTTTTCTCACCTAAGAAGAGTGGTATAGTAGTTATTGTGTTATTAACCCCTTATCATAATACTTTATTTAATGACAGCGAACCCAAAATATTTTTATTAAATATGTGTAAATGAAGTTTTAGAATTTAGATAATGTAGTCTTATGTCTATGGGAGAACTTAAAGAAGAGGGGTAAAGCTATAATTGTATGAAAATCATCTTAGTTGTAGTGGCAAATCATCTTAGCACTACCCCATCGACATAATTGCTTTGGATGTTGTTTATCAAAATCTCTTTTCTTCTACATTAAGATCCCCCATGTCAATTCTTAATTAATAGTCTTTCAATATGCTCTTATTCAAATATATTGTTTAAACCTAAATACTTTTCAATTATTTATGAGCTAACAATAGGTTTAGCATATCATCCTTTTTAGGTTGGGGTTTAAGCCTTATTAAAGTATTATAAAGATAGTAGTGTTCAAGCCCAAATGTACGTCAAGAAAGGAGGTTATGCTTCAATTCCGAAGAAATGGTATGTGATGCAATGGCTTCCTCACTAACTATGACAAAGAAGTGAAAGGTTATGTAAGCTAAGCCTAACTAGGTGTTCATTGTTGGCACATTTGGCAAGAGCCAAAAAGCAAAAAATGTTTTATGAACCTTTCAATTTACATTTTCTTTTCGATATATTTATTAGTACAGCTTTAGTGAATTTTTCATTGCAATTAAAAAAAATTAGGTATTTAATGTGTGATTTTTTAAAGACTTTTCACACACTTATTTTACTTGCCTCCTTTTGTGTTCCTTTAATATTGTTAGTGTCATATGTATATTTTAAGGAAGAATGGTATTAAGCACCATTTTATTTTTTAATACTTTCTCATATTTGGATTTGGTATCAAAAAAATGTTAGTATTTTTTGCAGCATGTGCTTAAGAGGCCAAATATGATTTTGACCATACTAAACTATTTAAGTCGCTTATTTTTGTTTTCTTATGCTATATACGTAGTGCATGCTTTTTTTCTAGAAAACTAGAAACTTATAGTGATTATTCTTATCTTATGGTGTCAAATGTTGCATGAGTAGAGCTTACAAAAGTCATATGAATGATATCAAATAAGCTCAAGTGTGCGGAAGATTGCTCAGAACCCAAAGGGCACTATAAGTTTGTTCTCAAGGCATTGTTTTCTTTTTTGAGTACTTATGTAATTGATAAATTATGTTTTATTAGATGTTGACCAACAACTAAACATCAACCTTATTTCAAGCATGCACTTGCCATTCATTTTAGGCATTGATAGAATTGAATAAAAGACTATTTCCTTTATTAAGATGAAAGATTTCTATTTTAATAATAGTTAAAATTCTTAGAGGTAAGGCGCTCAAGAACTTGAGTTTTAATACATGCCAAAATTAAATTTTAAGCTAAAAAGAAAATTCATATTCATGGATACATTACATCTAAAAAAATTCATGATTTTATCAAAAAAATATCTTTAAAAAGGAATTAGTACAAAGTGAACATCTGTAAATAAAAATTACTCAAAGAATCTCTATTTGATGGTCCTTTAATTATATAATTGGTCATCTAAACTTTTGTATTATGTGTAATGAACCACTTAGTCAGGAAACAAATAAAAAACAATGGTGAAATTGTAAGATGGAGATTTCTTAAAGGCCCAATAAACAACTTGATCAATAATCTAATGTTCAATCTAATGCACAATACAATAAAACATTCAAGGTTTAAACCAATAGAATGAACGAAGTTGATCATCAACTTCACTTTTTATAAAATGTCCCTCAAACCATTTAACAAGAATTTTAAGTTCATCGTGATGCCATTTTTTAACATAGAACAAATCATCTAGTGTATGAGAATTAAAATCAAGCTAAAACTAGGTTTTTATCAAAAGATAATTTGAAATTAAGTTGATAGTTTGTTGAATTTAGGAAATAAAATTTGAATGTAATGGATGACATTGGAGCGTCATGTGTTTTCTCACAAACACATATTCATTGGAATCGCATCAATACCCATTAAAAGTTGAAGCCAAACTTGAGCCCAATCATATTTCGATTAATTATCTTTGTCAACCATAAGGGTTGACTATAATGATATATTTTTCCCCATCATTACCTCTATTACTTTTTATCTATTCATCCAAATAAAACTCCATAATAAAATACGTCATCATCGATGTTAGTCCCTATGCATCAGTCACTATCGATAGCTTTCTTCCATCTCTTGATCGTTTACTACTCCTAGTCACTGCTATCTAGTTACCCAACATCACCTAGTTGCCCATCATCGCTAGGCCACCTACTACTTCCCAACAACCTACCATCTCCTAGCCACTTGTTAGAAACCACACTTTAATCATCATGAAACACCAACAACCGTCTTCTTCACTGCTATCCTCTTAGTCACATCATCATTGATATTAGATCATCATATTACATGATTGCATTATTTTTTTATATATTTTGCATCATTTTTTTATTTTGTTTTTAATATCATTAATCTACTTGGAGTTCATCCAACGAATTTTAAAGATTTTTATAAATTCTTAAGTTATTTAATAAAAAAATTATCCTCTTTATATATTTTGCATTTAATGTTGTCAATATTTTTAGATTTAATGTCATGAAATTCTAAATATCTCTTTTAGATTATGTAGTTATTTAACCCCATAATTATTATTATCTTTTTTCCATACTTACGATATTTTCCAAAGGTGTAGTTCCCTGCTATTTTTTATACATTAATCTTTCTTTCAACTATAAGTAAGAAAGGCTCTCTCATTATAATAAAGTTGTTGATTAAAAACTTTTTGCTTATTTGTGTGCTTTTATGTTTGTGAGTAAAGAGTGTGTGCCCAACTCTAGTTAGAGAGATTCTTACTTCACATTTCTCATAGGAGATAAGGTTCGAAGGTGGGAGAACTTCTATTTAAAGAGCTAAAATCCAATCAAATTCACCTTTCTCTCAACACACGTAAGTCTTCCCTTACTTTTTTACTCTTCTAAGCCAATCACCAAACTATCACCATCTATAACAAGGCTTGAGATTCTAACCTACCATCTTTTTACGCTATTATCATCCCCACTAATCCAAACCTCCAACTCATCACTCTTTTACATCATTGATACTTTAAAAGCTAACTCCACAGGAAATTTAGGCCACCATCATGAAAGAAGTGCACTCTTTCTATAATTTTTATTTTCTAGGTGATAATGTAAAGTAAAGGTTGCTCTTTCATCTATTCGAGTAGACCAAAAAAAGTTTTCCTTGAAGTCCATTTTTTGTTTGAGTGAAATTCAATGTGATAAAATTGGTTACTAAAACTTTACACTTAACTCTTAATGTGTTGCCACATACTCTACTTAATGATCTATGCTACAAATTTAAAGGTTAATATTTGTATAATTATAAAATATCACACATACCACTTAATCCAGAATAGTGTGTGGTATCTTTTAATATTTTTTATTAATTTATAGGTTCCAAATTAGATCATAGTAGATGTCTAATTTATTTTATATCAACTTTGGCTTTTTTGTTATCAATTTCTACTTATTATAAAACAATCGAACATAAAAAAATTTCTACTAAAAATTATTTTTACTACTTCAAAAAAATTTCCTTTACTTAATGTGTCCACTAAATAACTCTTAATTTGTTTTGGACAAATATTGTCTTAGAAGATAGTACGAAAGGGTTAATATGACTCTCTATCATCTTTCTTGAGAACCATATAGTTCTATGTATGAGATGGTATGGTAAAAGCAAGACAATGATTGCTAGTCATTTTTTTAGAAATACATCCATCTTAGCTTTTGCTGGTCTACACTCATGGTTACTTTGCCATTACAAATTACTTTAAATAAAACTAATATATAAAAAAGAAGATATCACTCATTATTCTCCTTTCTTGAAATCCTAAAGTATCAAAATTTTATATTGTCATAAGGCCAAAAATCGCATGCTATCTTTATCGGTAGCCCAATTCACCCAGATGGTTAGAAAAATTCTCTTAAATCAACAATGTGAACCAAAACAAAAAAAATAAAGAGATAATGATGGGCCACACCTAATAATCTAGTAAGGACACAAAAACCATAAAAGATATGATGATCCTTCTGATGATTCTGACCAAGGTAGCCAAAAGAAAAATCATAATCATACAAGAAAAAATGAACCTTCTAATGAGTCAGAGCTAAATGATGATCTTGATATGTCTAGTAAAGATGAAAGACTTAGGAGGCGTAAAAAAAGAGAGCATGTCCCTAATATGAAACTAGCTATCTTAACTTTTAATGATAATTCCAATGCTATGGTTTATATTGACTAATAGACTAGTATAGATGATTACTTCAACTAGTACCAAATAATTTAATAGAGAAAGTTTTAATTCATTAAGACTAAACCAAATGATACAACAAATAATTTTTGTAGAAACATAGAGTGATAATATATTAATAATTATGAGAAGGTATCCCAAACTTATAGAAACCTAAAGTTTAGTTTATACAATAACTTTGTTCAATTAATCTACAATACTAAAATATTAGATAAATGGCAAACGTTATTTTAAGGTGATAAATCTATTAAAGAGTACATTAACAAGTTTGAGTATTTTGAACTTCAAAGTGTTATAAATGAATCAGATCATGTGGTACTATTCTATTTTAGGTTAGGTTTAAAGAAATACATATAGGTTGAGCTTAATTTGAAAAATGTTATTACCATAGAGAACATTTATCATATAACTCAAAATATGAAAAAAATAGAACAACTTATTTTACGAGAAATGGCCTTCCTGTCCTTTTACAGGCTCACACCACAATTTCATATCCACCTCGTTCTTACACTATATTTACTGCCTCCACCATAATTTATAAATCTTATAAATTTATACTATCATCCACTTCTTTACACCCTTCTTCAAGCAAGGCCATTAAGTTCTAAATCACCCAATCTAGAATCTATTATTTTAAGGGCCATGAAAGCAACATCTAGCTATAAACTACTCAAAGAAAGTCATGGCTATAAACTTATATAGTAATAATGCATAAGAAGAGTTAATGGAAGAAGAAAATATAATGTCTAACAAGGATGTTGAGCAACAATTAGAAAATATGACAACTTTTGTGGTTAGGTGCACCCTTATAATCCTATAACTATAGGATGACCAGAGGAGCACCAACATCATCAACACCAGTACAAAAATTTAGGAACATCTATATATAATGATAATCAATATTGGTAGTTGCATCAATGCAATAGGCTACAAATTGATAAAAGTTTCTTTACTGAAACACACAAACCTCTACTCTATCATGGATAGATAAACCTCAATACCTATTAAGTAAAGATATTTTGTACCCTTGAAATTTGGAAGACCAAGGCATTTTTTGGATATCAATTTGAAGGGTAGAACTAACATGTGTTCTTTTATTTAAGAATGAAATGCCATGACATTATACTATTCTCCACCTCATCAAAAATCATTAAAAAATTAAAATTAAAAAATATACAAACAATTTTAAGCTGATGAGTAAAAAAAAGGAAAGATAGATTTTGTGCTTGATCACACAACCTTAAGTTAAGAAGACCCTTAATTAAGAAAACTTAAATTTTGTTTTTTATAATTAAGAACTTAGTCACCATTATACTAGACCCACTATTTATTGTGTGGGGCTTTCTAAATGACATTTTGATATTTTTCTAAATGATTTACCTGACACTCTACCATATATGCATTACATAAAACTAATGATCGATCTAGTTTCGAAGGTGGGCCGACCCAACCTTTCTTATTATAGATTAAGATAAAAGACTCACATAATGTTAGCTCATCAGATAAAAAATCTACTTAAAAGGGGACTTATTTAAGAAAGTATTAGTTCCTATGCTATCCCTACTCTTTTAGCAAGCAAAACAGATGGAACATGGATCATGTGTGTTTATAATCAAGCAATTAATCAAATCACAATGGAATATAGGTTTCATATTTCCTATTTAGATGACCTCTTAAATCAGATGTCAAGTGCCACCATATTTTCTAAATTAAACTTAAAAAGTGGCTATCTTTAATTAATGATTACAATAGAAGATAAATAAAAGATAGTGTTTCAGAATATAGTTTGTATGAATGATAAGTGAAGCCATTTGGGTTATAACACGTGCTAAGTAAATTCATCAGATTGATGACCTAGGTTTTAAAACCATACTTATGGTAATTTTTCATACTTTATTTTGATGAAATTTTTGTCTATAACTAGTCTATTTGTGCAAATTATGTTGCTCTCTATAAAAGAAATACTTATTTATCAATCTAAATAAAAGTGAATTCTTCATGACCAAGGTTGTCTTCTTATGATACATTGTGTCTTGTAAAGGGTTGTCTACTAAACCTATCAAAATCAAGATATTTATGAGTGGCATATTAAACAAATAATTTATGACATTAATAGCTTTTGCATAGATTACAAATTGTTTTAAGTCTGGTAAACTTACACTGACCAAATCTGTAGGCCTAACTTTTAAAAATTTGGAAAAGATTGTGACTAAGGCACCCATTCCAAAATTACTTGATTTTTTACTACCTTTAAAGTTGTATATGATGGACTAGAAGTAAAGATAGGTGGTGTCTTTTGTCAAAATAAATATCTTATTTTCTTCTTTAAAGAGAAACTTAATGATGCCAAAAGGATGTGTCATATATATGAAAAGGAACTATAAGGCATTGTTTAATCTTTAAGTCATTAAAAATATTACTTGTTTTTTTAAAGAGTTTGCATTTTACTCTAATCATAAGGTGTTAAGGTTCCTAAATACCCAATGAGACTATAATTATACATTTGTTATCAAACACAAGCCTAGCTTAAGAAATAAAGTAGTTGATGCATTTAATCAATGTGATAACTTATTAACCATTTTTTCTATAAAGGGCCAAAATTTTATAAAACTAAAAACCAATATCTTGATTATTCTAACTTTGAACCAATTTATCAAGAAATCAAATGAACTCCAAACACTGTATCTTGATTTTTAGCTTAAAAGGTAGTTACTTATATTAGAATAAAAGGTTATGTATGCCAAATTCAATGCTTAAAGATTTTTTTTTTTTGGGAAATATATGTTAGAGGATTATCTAATAATTCTTGAAAAGATAAGACTCATAGAAATATTTTAGATAGATTTTACTGGCTTAGAATGATACGTTATTTTGCATGTATTGTACCCCAATGTCATAAATGCATAACTACAAAATCTTCAAATGTAGGCCAAAGACTTTACAATCCACTACCTATACCTAACAAGCAATGGGAGTACACAAATATTGATTTTGTATTTTGATTACCTAATACCTCAACAAAGCATGACTTATCCTTGTGGTCATTGATTGTTTCTCTTAAATGGCTTAATTTATCCTTGGTTGTAAGACCTTAAATGAAAACCATGTAGCCAAGTTTTTTTTAATGACATAATTAAATTACACAATGTTCCAATGATCATAGTATATAAATGAGATGTAAGATTACTAGTTATTTTTTGAAACTCTTATGGCATTTATTAGGAACAAAGCTAAAACTCTTTTTAGCCAGCCACCATTAAATTGATGGACAACCAGAAGTATTAAATCATAATTGAAAAAATCTTTCATATAGCTTAATAAGGTAATAACCTAAGCTTTCGGAGCAACTACTACTATAACAAAAATTTGGATACAATAATTCTGTTAATCATAGTATCAATCTAAGGCCCTTCAAAATTTATCCTTATAATAAACACAAGTCATTGATTGATCTTGTTCCCATACTAGTAGACTTTCATACTTTTACATCTACTTCTTTCTTTGCTTTTCATATATTTTTATTACAAAAAATAACATATAAAGAACCTTATCAAATTAATTAAAGATATAAGAAACTAATAGGTGCTCATAAAAATTTTAAAACATTTTATGAAAATAATTATGTTATAATTAAAGTTAGCTTAGAATGGTTCTCCTTTGGAGCTTAGAAAAAATTAAAAACACAAAGAGCTGGACCTATTAAGATTACTCCAAAAATAAGAACTAATGTGTATATACTAGATTTGTTAGAACAATATGAGATTAGTGTGTCCTTTATTATTAAGGATTTAATCTCATATAAGGTGCTATATCTAATACCTAATAAGTCATTTGAGTTTAATTCTCTTATGTTAAGCTATTTCTACCGCTACATTAACTCTAACAATAAGTATGGAAATTATGGAGAACATTTTAGATCATATGACAATTCTATCCAAATATTGTATACTAAGAAAATTTTTATTTCATTGCAAACCCACATCTCTGATCATGAACTATGTCCTACATTTTATGTCTGATATTATATCATGCTACACCTATTGAAGAACGTCTATACGTATCACTTTGTTGCTATCATGCCAAGCTCTATCCCACCTATGGAGGAATTCAGGAGCATCTTACGTTAGCTCACAAACGCACACTAAATGGCATCACACTGGACCAATTCGAACTGAAAGCCATACTCTAGATAAATCTTATTTTGATTAGTCATCTTTGTCAACTATATGGGTCAACTCAAGTAATCTAGTTTTTCTTATGGTTATCATTACTACTTTTGCTTTTTTGTCTAACCATACTTTATAATAAAATATGTCATCATCGATGTCACTTCTTGCAAATGTATTGCTTCCTATAAAAAGGCATTCATCATTTCTAATCATTAATTGCTTCTGATTGTTACTACCTCGTTGCCTAACATCGCTTGGGTGCCTATCATCGCAAAATTGCTTGTTGTTCCTTCGCTGCCCACCATCGTAAGGTTATCTGTAGACTACCATCCTCTGGCTACTGCCAATCATCATCATCCATCTTGTCCACAAATGACATTCTGGTCATATCGTCATTAACATCTGATAATCATATTACACAATTGCATAATCATTTTTGTAATTTTTTAATGTTTTATGTTTTACATTTAATGTGGTTGACCCACTTGGAGTTAATGTCTAAAAGTCCTAAAAAACCTTTTTAGAATTTCAAGTGATTTAATTATAAAATTATCTTTGCCCATATTTTTTATATTTAAAGTGGTTAACCTATTGAGAGTAAATCTCATGAAATTCTAAATTTATTTTTAAATTCTTAGGTGATTTAACTTCAAAATTATCTTTTTCCTTTTTTATGCTTATGATATTTTCCAACCATGCGTTTTACTTTTTTTGTTTTTTTCAAGCATTGGGCTCTCTTCCATCTATAAATTGGATAGGTTCCCCAATTATATTATAATTATTGATGAATAAAATTCTCTTATTTGCATGCTTCCACTTTTGTTAGTAAAAAGTGCATGCCCAGCTCTAGTTGAAGAGATTCCAACTTTTCCTCCCTTGTGAGAGACATGGATCGAAGGTCAGAAACCTTTCACCAAGAAAGCAAGTAAGCGAACAAATTTCAACTATTGCAAACATCTGTATGTCTTCACACATATTTTTAACTTGCCTGATCTAATCACTAAACCACCACTCTCCTCAAAGAGGCTCCATATCCTTGCCTACCATTTCTTATTATTTTAATTAAGCTTCCTCACTAACCCAAACCTCCACCTCATTGCCCTTTCCCACCTTTAGTGCTCCACATGTTAACTCCAAAGAAAACTACAAGCCATCATTACAAAGAAGCTACATTCTTTCGACCATTTTTTTTTCTAAGCGGTAATATAATATTGGAGTTGCTCTTTCTTTTATTGGACTACTCTACATTGGTTTGCCTTATAATATTTATTTTATTTGTGTGAAATTGGTTGTGATAAAACTGCTCAGCTGAATTTTATACTTAACTCATAACATGTTGTCACCTAATCTCCTTAACAATTCATGCTACAAATTTGGTGGTTGATCTTTGAAGAAATATAAGATGCCACACATGCAACCTAACCTTAATTAGTGTATAATATACTTTAACATTTCTTAATAATTTGTCAAGAGTTTTTATTATTGTAGACTCTAAATTGGACCTTTGTAAAACTTTAATTTGTCATAAAATAATGGAATATCTTATAAGGTGAATAGATTAATAGAAAGGTATAGCATTTAGCTTAATAATTATTTTCGAAATTATTTCATTGTACCCTAACTTTGATGCAATCACTATGGAAACATAGAGGTAATAATTTGATTCTATGGGTGAGCCAATATACTTACTGCAATAACGATTGCTACTTAAACTAAAATGAAATTTTTATTATTTAATACTCTACTTGAAAATTTTATTTTAGTTGTTAAAATTTGAAAATGGAAAAATTACTTTTCTTTGCTTACTAATTCTTTTTTGGACCTCTAGCATTACTTCAATTTCTTAATATTTTTTCCCTGGAGAATATTAGATGTGCATTTTGGAAGGGCTTAGAAGAGCCATATCACAACATTCATCATGAAATTATTGTTATACATTCTTTGGTAAAAGTGATTCAATGATTATTTTATGACTTATTATTTAATAACGCAAAAAGGATAATTTAAATTTAATTAATTTCCCTTATTTTAGGATTATAATTCTTATGTTGTCTTTTTCCTCTTAGCATGGATAAAGATAACAATCTAGTACTTTGTTTCAAGAATGATAGAACTCTCTTAAAGCTTAGTTTTGTGGTTTGTTAAAGTTATGTTTGACCCCATAGAAATGTAATGCATGTATGTTCTTGTAACCAAAAAGTAATGAAGATAATATTTGGGCTTATGAAAATGCAGAGAGGACTTTATGCTTTAGCCTATATAAAAAGAAATTGCAAAACTTTCTCTACTTATGAAGGAATGGTTAGGTAGTGTTAGGCTAAACCATGACAACTTAAGGACCAATGAAGTCCATAGTTTAGTTGGGAAAACAACATAATATTTTTTAGTGCTTTTCTTTAATACATATTTATGTTTCTGATTTCTTGATTCGCTTCAAATGTTTCAATCATTAGATGCAACATTTGATGATCCATTGTAATTCTCTAAAAAAGATTTAAAAACTTTAATAACACAAAATTCACCCCGATCATGGGTTTAGTTATTAGACATCTAGTGAGTTGAACTCCAAACCTTACAATAACTACCATAATAACATAAATATTATAATAGTTTTCATCAAAGAATCACATGAAACTTAATGGTGGATCAACTATAACTATATTATAAATCCTTATCTTATAAAAATTAAGAACTTATAAACACACATCAATATGAGCATGTTGAATCTTTTTTGCATGCAATAGGATGAGCATTATAGTTAAATGCATGTATCAGTATCAAATAATTTTTTATTTGACAACACTAGATTTATAAATTATATTGTTAAATGACCTTATTCATGGATTGCATAAGGGAAAAAATAACTATATCATTACTATTCATCATATTAATTATGAAGTTTTTTGAATAAATGATTCATGTTAATATTAGATCATGCTTTTCATAGCTTCGCTTCAGTGCACTTATGCATCACGTGTAATAGTTTTCAAATAACATTAATATATCACAATACAAATGTATCACACATTAATCATCACTTCGTTGATTTAGACACTTGTTTGAGTTGATTGAAAGTAAGCTAAAAAGACCATTAACATTTATGCAAAAATTTATGTCAATTACAAACCTTTGTTATCATAATGTTATGAGGAATACGTTCTTGGAAACATAAATAATATGTAGTGTAAATCCTAAAATTTCATAGTGTTGGATACCAACATCTGATATGTAGGTAGAGTCATTCATGTAGGAAAGCAATGTGTAGGCGACAACTATTACTTGGAAGTGCATTATGAAATGACAACTTGCGTAGTAGTTGTGTGACGAGTGATCTCATATGTTAGTGGCATTGGAGTGTTAAATAATCTTCTAAATTTAACTTCTATATGGTAGGTCAATATAAATTTGTGTTAAGACTTAGTGATGTATGGTATGGTTATGTTGTACAATAATTTGTTTAGAAAAAAAAAATCTATGATGACTTTTACAAATTGTGAGGGAAAAAGAACTTCTTAGTTCAAATACAACAATTTGGAGGAAATTATGAGTTCCCATGTTCCTAAAGATAGGCCTCAGTTCTCTCCTATAATGGGGTTAAGAAAAATATGTCTGGTTTGAATCATCTTCAATCATCTAGCATCATTTGATTTAACTGGTGGTCTTTCTTTGGACTTTAACTAAAATAACATTTCTAGATAATGTTCAAGTA
Source organism: Vanilla planifolia (assembly GCA_023846275.1). Taxonomy (NCBI): domain Eukaryota; kingdom Viridiplantae; phylum Streptophyta; class Magnoliopsida; order Asparagales; family Orchidaceae; genus Vanilla; species Vanilla planifolia. The sequence goes on from JAIUJO010000045.1 coordinate 2,533,830, forward strand.
CATTCTTCTGCTACTATAACATAGCATTTTCATACATTCATAATCATACAAATCTCATGATTTTCTTTTAAAACTTTTAATCTTAATGAATTAGTGGTATTTATTACATATCCATAAAATTTAGATAGGGTTAATGTTTTCAAAATTTTATTATAAAAACATTCTTAAAAATTCCATTAGCTCTACTTGTCAGCAAGGAAAGATTTTCAAACAGGTCATTCTAATGAGGGAAAGACTTGTGACTTTACATCAAAGCAACGTGTTGGCCTAGAATTGAGTTACAAAGTAAGGCCTTTTATTGTTGGAGATTTGAAGGATTTACTCGAAGGTTTGAAGTGTATTATTAAGATAAAAAAATCTTGTATTCATTTTAATTGAAGATTAGGAATAATTTTTTAATAAAAGAATGTTTGTTTGAAGCCTTTTCATTATCCTCAATTTAAGTAAAGGAGTGATTATATACCTCGGGCTCTAAAATTCTATAAAGGTGTATAGTAAAGCCAAGTCATTGAATATCCTAAAAAGTCTAGTGTGACTTAATTTGTTGCAATTTTCTTCTTATTTTCTTTTTATGAACCAAAAGGCTAAAATTCAAAATCAATTATGATTAGGAATTATAAAAAAAATTTGATTAATCCAAATTCTCCACCATGGGTTATGCCTAAGGGCGAACAAGTTGTATCAAAGTAGGTTGTTGCTTTATGTAGAGAATTATTGATTCCATAGGCTTAGCATTGTGGAGTAGATCCTCCATAGGTATATTACATTATTTAATTAAAATTTTGCAAAAATCTCATTTAGGAGCATGCTTAATTGCACACCAATGTCCAAAAGTCAACAATTTTCATTTCGAAAAAATTCTTTCCAACTATTTTGTTCAAAATGTTGAGTTAAAGTTGAGGAAATTATTTGAATAACTCATGTTATTATTATGAATATTTCTTATGAACTTAATGGCAAAACGTTATTCAAAAGGCATAAATAACTTTTTTTGTGCTATATCATAAAAATTTGCATTAAAATGTTAATGCAAAGCACTTTCTTTAAGGTTATGGGTGTGTTAGATGGGTAATTGAAAGAGCAAGAAATAAGGTAATAAGAAGGAAAGAAGAAGAAAGAGAAGAAAAGGTCGAGAAAGGAGAGCCCCAAAAGTACTGTGTCCCTTTCTTAGAAAATAGCTCATGATCAAGGTGGATGTTCTTCATATAATAATGTTAATTATAATGTTTTAGTTTATGATGAATCATATTCCTCAATTGATGAATGACATTACAAATTTGGAAAACATGGGAAGAGATATGTTTTTGTAATGGAACATTTTACAATTCATGAAAATAACAGTAATGATCTAGAAAAGAAGTATGACTAACATATGAAAAACATGAACCATTATCATTGATGGTTATTTGAACATTTCTTTCATTAGTAAATTATAGTCAAAACAATGATGACTATGACTTTGTTCTTTTAGAACTTGATTAAATTTTCAATTATTCGATAGTAGAAAATAAATTGCTCAGAAATAAAAATTTGGATTAGAAGAATAAAAAAATTCTATTGTATGATTTGTATGAAATGTATTCTTTGAAGGAAATATTTTTAGTTTATACATCATATATGCATATGCATGCATCATCATAAACTCTTGCTAACATTGAAACTAAAGAAATTTTATCAATGTAAATGGCTTATCATCTAGGACCAATTTCTATGAGTTACATATGTATGATCAAATGTATTTCCCAACTATTACTATAGTCTAAATCATATTTTATTAGACTACAGTTTGAGGAAAACCAGTTTTTTAATTACATGTAAATATGTCTGGATTCCTAGGTGACATTGTTTTATATGACTTGAAATAATTCAATCATTACACAATACTTCTTATAGTGAATCTCAAGTTTATTTGGATTCCTAAATACAAAGCTTAGGTTATTGTGTAGGTCTCCAATTTTAAGCTCTTACAAAGATTAATCTTAACTTTGTTTGCTTCAAAATGACAAACCTTATTACTTATTAAGAATAACATCATGAACTATTTGATTTTGAAATTAATCTATGAGTAGAAAACATTATCCAATCTTGGTCCTTTAAATTATAGGCTAATTCTAAAATCTATTTTAAATATAATTTTTATTTCAATGTTTATTCGCAATTTTTCGTTACATGTCATAAAACTTTGTGAAACTATGTTCATAATGATTAGCTTCATGAATTAATTAAATATTCAACTTCTAATATCAAACAACAAATATTTAAACATAGAATAATGCCTTAAGATTTCAAGATCATAATCAATATTGATAAATCATTCATGAATAAAATTAAATTATTTTATTAATTTTGATACTAAATGAATTAAGCTGTACGAAATTGATAAGGTTTCATCCTTTGTTAATAAACCTAAGCAAGGAATCTAGGTGAACGAGAATTCTAAATCCTTAAATACATATGTTGTGAATCATGTTCGAATTGTTAATATTCTAAATTCATACGTATTTTAAGGAAACCTGAAGTTTTTATATACCAACCTATTATTGTTCACTGATTAGTTATGGAACTGAAATTATTAAGAATTAGTGTCTAGCTCATGAAAAGTCATGTAAAAGGCTTGATTATAGTACATTGTACAATGGCTAATAAATTAACTTATGATTCACATAACAGTTTGGTAATATGAGATTATTACTAAATATTGCATGGCCCTAATCATGTTTTTTTATATTTACATTAAATATATGGAAAACAACATTGTATTATCAAAAATAAAATGTTCAATTGTTATGATAGGTAGGTAGCAACTATATAAACAAATAATACTAGTTTCAAGCAATAGTAAAGCAATAGAGACCCTTGTAGGAGAGCACTAGATCATATTTTAACTATACCAAGCCAATTGGCCAGTAAGTCCTCATAGCTGGTTTGGAGGCCTCACCTACATCAACTATTCATTTGTTCATGTTGCCAGTTACAAAGCTAAGCTTTCATTTGTATGCATCAAAAAATAAGAGTGTCAAATTCTCAACTAAATATTATTCTCAATGAAGAAGAAATTGGTAAATTGCCCATACAATTTAAGGTATAATTGATGAGGAAAGTTTCACACAAATTCCCCCAGATATGGAAACATAATCCTAATTGTATTTGACAATATCAATGTTCTAAAAAATTTTCAGGTTGGTTCTCTTGATAACTGAGATGCACTAATTAAATTAGCTAGATTTTTTGTGATGTTAGGTTCACTTAGTATGGAACATAAATCACTTTAAGCAAGCAATCAATAAGTGGCTTCTTGAGTTTCACTTAAATGTTGAATCATCATCAGCTCTAGTTTGGATTTCATTTGAGTATCTATTTACACATTTTTAATATGGTAGCATTGTACTACTTTGTTTTTGTAGTAAAAAAATTCAATGCATGTGGCAATTTGTACTACAATCCTTTTAAGATCAAGCATAGCAAGGATGTGTGTTGATGTGGATCTAGTAATGGAATCTCTTTGTTTCATCTATATAACAAAAAAAGTGAAAATTCAAATGGTTTATGGCAATTAATTCAATATGATAATTTGTTTTTGAATTGACTTTTATGTTCGATGTCACTGCTCTCTTCAATATTAAAAAAATAAAATATCATCTAATATTCAAGTTTCAATTGAGGCTTCGAAAGTGCTAATAGGTGTGGATGAATAGATTCTCACTAAGCCACTATCTATGAAATTGGCTAATATTGTAAATGAGAAGTCACTTCAATCTAATTGTTTAATGTTAAATAAGGATGCTTATGAAAAAATAATAAAGCACATCACAATTGTTACACCCCACTGGAGGAGTATATAGAAGTCAAAAATGGTTTTGCTGATAAAATGGGTAAAATAATTAGCACATCCTCGAGGAAAATAAAGTTTGCCAATCAATTGACGTGGAACAACATGCAATTTTGATCCAGATTATTGATAATTAAATTTTTTTTAAAAAAACCCCAAAGGTAGAATAAATAGCATTGTTTGATTTTTTATTAAGTAATATCTTAGGATAAAGCTTATTTGAAATATCACTTAACAATCACTTATAGATTTCAACAATGACTAGCTTAAAAGAACTACTAATTCTTATCCAATGTAATTTAAGGAGGAAGATGTCATCCTATTTTTGAATAGTCAGTAAAGAAAGAGTTAAAAAGCATCTTAAATTGAGCAACATTCATAGAAGTTCTTGATTCTATCAAATTTCATAACAGATAACTTTTTCTCTTTCATTTACTCAACACAAAAAAATTAACTCTAATTATTGTCATGGAATCTTTGATTGATAATAAAAAATAGCATATACTAACATTAAGGTATTGTGAATGAAAAGAATCCATTGTCAAACCTAAAATGTAGGAAGTATTAAATGAATTCAATGATTACATTAGACAATGGTGCATAATAGAAAGCTTCATGTGGCATTGACAAAGAAAGAAAAGGGAAAATGGGTTTAGAATATTGGATTGATAGTTAGAGAATCAAGCTTTCATTGATCAATTCTCATCAGTAGTAATGCAACATTTATGTAGAACTACATCAAATCATGCATGTCCTTTTCAATCTTAAAGGATCCTACTCCTTTGCCAATGTTGTCAAAACTTCAAAATGTGTCTGTGAAGCATCTAACAATCACCCAAAATGCAAAACATTTGTAAAATTCTATTTTCATTAAAATATTTTCATAAATTTATTAAAAATTCACTTTTATTATCACTTATAATGTTAAGTTATGACACAACACCTTTTGGAATTTAGTTATCAGGATATTAAATTGTCAACATCATTTACTCTTTTGCCTTAAGAAAAGTATCTATGTATACTTAGAAAAGTGTTCTAACACAATAGTTCATATTTCTTACAATCCAAGCTCATGGGGTGTAGATGTCAAAAAAATGCATTTGCAAAAGTTCTGAGAGTGTTTTAGAAGTTACACCCTTTATTGTTTTAAAACTAATTTTTTTCTGCACCTAAACTATAAGGTTGACATGTATGACCATCTACAAAAGTCAATTTGGTTGAGATCCTTACTGAGTTATGTTTAATCAACTCTCAAAAGGTATATGTATTAGTATGACAAAGTATTGTGTGCCAAACATTAGGTCATGAATATGTGATACAAAAATTTTTTTTTGAAAATTATTTACTATTTTCAAATCCTTTTGCAATAACTGTTATATATCCATCCTACTAATTTTTCATATATTAGCATCAAGTGAAACACTAACACTACCATTGCATCATTGATTTATACTAAGTAAATTATAATTTTAAGTTTGAAAAAATAAAACTTTATTAATAAAAAATTAGCATTTCCATTGGTACATACTCTTTTCATGAATTTCATTGAGTTGCCACTAAATACTAGTTTATATCAAAATAGGCTTCTAGTGGGTGAAAAGATTGAAATTTCTAGTCATGTCTCAAACACCTACAATCTAAGAACCATATGTGTTGCACTACTTTCAAAAGGAAACTTTTCTATAATTGTAAATTAATTTATCTGATTTAGGAAACAAAACTAATTTTGACCCAAAAAATTTATGAATAGATAAACTATAATTTTTCTTAACTACCAAGTATTTTAGGAAATTTAGATTTAATATTAGATTTAAAATTAAATGCATGTGATGTATTGTGTGGTTGCAAGAAATGATGAAATGCAAAATTATTATTGTAACAATGTAAAATTTTGACAGTACTATTACTAAAATGAACTTCAAATCTTGTAGTATTTGAAACAAAAATATTTCTATTAATAGGTTTTCATTTAATAATGAGAAAGCAGAGTGCAATGATTTGAAGTCCTTAAATTATTTAACTAATGATACATGCTCCTTAATTTTTCATGTTTATATATCGTTATCCTTTTAAATGTTCATTAAATATGTTTTAACCTTATCTCTAAAAAATTCACAAAGACATAAATGTTCACTATTTTCTTCTTTAAGTTTCTTATATTCTTTACATAAACTTTCATATTTAGCACAAAAATAAATTAATTGTTAATGAAATCTTTCATTAGAGTAGCATATCTCAACTTAACTTATTGTTATTCTCTCTTCTTCTTCTTCCTACTGAGCCATCACACAAAATGGCCTTTCATTGTTCTCTTCCTCATCATTTATGCTAGTCCCCTCAAGGTCACTTCAAGTTCTAATCAAAGTTTTCTTGTTCTACTTCTTGCTTTTCGTCATTTCATTATTCTCTTTTTCATTTCTTTCATATACCATAAACCATGATGCTTTGATATGTTTTTGTATGTCAGATTTATGGAAAATGATCTCTTTTTTCTCATCTCATCTTTGACCTCTGTTTCTTATATCTTTCTATAGTACCAAAAATTTTAGAAAAACATTTGGAAAGTAGTCCTATACAATCTACATATATAGTTTCCTCCTTTAAAAAATCTTCAACTTTATATAGTTTTATTGTTTGCTTTTTCTTTATTTCTTTTTTTTTCTTAATCAAGCCTTATTCTTCCTTTCTCCTCCCATTCTCTCACTCATTAGTCTTGTGGTCACCTAAAAAATCATCCAATATCATGATAAAAATGTTTGTAGCAATCTTGATGGTAGTGGGGAAAGGGTCACACTCCTTTGGCAAAATTCTAAGGATCTTTTATTTATTCATTTAAAGATATAGGCTTTCCCAAACTAGCCAATCTTTTAGTAATTAAAATAAAACTAACAAATTTACTTTTAATAAACTCATTGAAAAACATTCTGGAGAACTCATAATTTTATGTCATAATATATATTTTAATTCCTTTAACTACAAAAAATACAATTATTTGTTAACATTAACATGAGGCAAATTTCAAAAGTTATTTCAATATTCATATTTCTATTAAACTCTATAACATTGTAAGCATAATTTTTAAAATTTACAATATTATCATTCAGTTACATTTTATTTTTTTCACATTTATTTTACTAAATGTTTTAGAAACTATTGCACCTTATCAATTTTTTAAAATGTGAAATTTGAGTGAAATTTGTAGTACCACAAACATTTCAGTATCTACTAACTCCAAGTGAGTGGTAATCCTAGCCTTCTAATAGAGATTGTAATGACCACAAAAGTGTGATAACTTTTTACAAGATGCACATTCACCAAAACTTACTAATGTATTCATTTGAAACATATTTGTCCTTGGAGAATTTCATCTCACTAGATTAAAATAAAGGTAATGAGGGCCACATGATTGAATTTAATCTAGATAATTACATCAAAAGTTGTGTAATTAGATCAATATAAATGAGAGACACCTAATTAATTTTAATGTGGACAATTAAATAAAAAATAATATGGTTAGATAATGGTAAATGACAGATGCATGATTAATTTTAGTTGAAATTATTAAATCATAGAAAATGAAAAATAAGATATCTAGATTAAAATTTATTTTGTTTAGAAGGGTAGATAAAATGTTGATAGTCTAAACTTAAAAATTGCTTGATCAAATGGCTAAATTTAAAACTACACATTTTTGAAAAGAGGAAACATATTTAAATGATCATGACAATTGTGTGATCATATACTTGGACTTGGATCTATGTTTTAAAAAGGAAGATAAATTTTAGATCATTCAATCTAACTAAAATATTAAATAGTGCACATTCACTTCCACATTTTTGAAGTGATATGCAAGAAACGAAATGGGAATTTGGGTCACACATTATTTATTTGCAAGTGAGATAATTTTATATAAGATTTACTCGTGTTTATACAATAAGTCCAACATTAAAGTTTACCTACCCCATGGCTTGCTTTGAAGATAATGACCCTTTCTTTCTAATAACTACATAAAGGTTTAAAGAGTGATTTGCGACAAAACAATACAACAGCAAAATGACTTAAGGATTCATGCTTTGACTCGACACATAGGAAAGATTAGCCTTAAGTCAATTAGAGTAAGTTTTTTCTTAATGTACTATTTACATAATTGAAAATCGATTTTCAAAGATTTGACCAAGGTAAGATGATTTTTTTAAAATGATCAAATTTTTTAATCTTATGTTTTTTAGGATGAATAAATTTAAATAATGCCTACAGCCGAAATGAAATTTGATTTTATTGAATTATAAAAATTATTTCAATCATTCTTAATATTTTAATAAAAAAATTAAAAGTTTCATAAAATTAGATTAAAAACAAATTTCTCAATAATCTATAACTCTAACAAAGTTTATATTCATAGAATCTAATATTTGCTCTTTTATAAATTCTTCCATGAACATAGAAATTAGTAATATAAAATCTAAAAATTTACTCAATAAAATCAATTAGAAATACTTCAATTTTACGATCAATTAAAGCAACATAACTATTGTTCAACTCCACAACATTTATAGTACAGGGCATATTATTATGTGACCTGTATAAATGTTGAAGTCAAGGCCCTTTGTCAACTTGATTGCAATTCTAGTTCATTGAGCATTAAACTTTCAAATAATTTAGCTATTTAGACATTAACTACACACTATTCCTTAGCCATTTCTTTATTGACTACTCATATCAATAGAGTTTGACATTTTAACTTACATATAGATCACGCAATGTGATGGCCCTTATAATAAGTAGAATGATAGTAAATCTACTTGAAATATCAGTATCAAATGATTTGTTTTACAATTCTAATCCAAACTATTGTGTAGAAGACATGCTTCAAATGAAAAACTACCACACTAAGAGATCTTTTCATAAGCTCCAACATGTGAAAGCTGAGCCACTCTTAAGTAGTGTCTCCAATAGATATTTACTTATGCTCAATTATGGATTAACCCATGATTTAATTTAGTAATCTCTATAATATATTGATCTACGTGACCTTGATTCACAAGATTTAAAGCTCTCAATAAAAAACTTATTAAATAATACAATGATTTTTAATTATGAAAATATGGTGTAAAAACCACATAATTAAAATAAGAAACAATAAATTTTCAGTACAATTAAAAGTTTTTGTTGAAAAATTTCTTGAACAAAAGGAATAAAAATAAAAGAAATGAATGAAGATTAAATATTATCCATAAATAACTATCTTAGCTTTCCTTAAGTACTATTGTACTGCCCTGCCATGATCCATTATGGCAAGCATACTTTTTGTGTAATTACAAGTATTATGTAAGTAATTTTTCAATTTTTGATAATTATTTATTTTTAGTTTACTTTTTTATATCCAAGACTTCGTAGTTTCTAATAACTAATTTTTTACACTACAATTAATTGAAAAGCTTTTTCATTGTACATCATATTTAATATTTGATTTTCTTAAACATTTAGATTTGTATTTCATATTTTGTTCTAAGGTAGAAGACTTGTAGTTTTTCATTTAAATATTTTATTATATTTTTTACATTAAATATTTTTTATTATGTTTTTATAATTTTTAAGAAAATTTTTCTTCTTTGTTTAGTTAATGTTTTTGTTAAACTTAATTTTTTTAAATATAGTTTTTTGATGTTTTAGTAAAAATTTCAATAAAAATATCATAAAGTTAAAAACTCTTTTGCTGTAAATGCTGTTTTAATATTTATCTATCTCATATGAAATAGATTATTGTTTTACTATTTTTGATATAGTTGTAATAGTTGTGCATTTTTTTCTTTTCCTTGTTATCCTTAAACATATATTTTTTATATTATTTTTTTTATTTAGACAATATTTCTCTTAATTATGAACCCTTTATGTTTTTATTGTAATATTTATTTTAACAATTTAATATATTTTTTTTGTTTACTTATATTTCCTAGTATGCTTTCATTTAATTAATAAGATCACTTGTTCCAATATATTGTAAATTAGAAAAGATTAATTTGAAATTTAATTTTTTTAATAATTTATATGTTTTTACTTATGTGACAATATACTCTTTTCATCAAATGTTATGATGCTTTACATTTATACATATAAAATAATTATTTCAAAACAAAAATTTTTATTCTTTAGTCAAATATTTGAAACAATTAAAAATTAGATGACAAAGATATTAATTAATTAGCAAAAATTAATTACAAATAGCATTAATTAATCAACCTTTAAAAAGATAGCATTTAAGGTTCTTATTATTTTAATGTATTGGTCATTTTATGTTCATTAAAAAATTAATAAATCTTTTTAAAACTTTGATGTGCAATTAAATTTCAAAATTTTAAAATTTTAGTTATTTTGATAATTATTTATCATAGTTTTATTTGTATTACCTCGATCAAGTTAATTTTTATTCTCTGATCACAAAGAAAGCTCCTTAATTGCTTATAAGCTACATGTTTTTAAGTTTTTTTCATTTTGAAAACTTTTTTCGTTTACTCTTAAATATATTTTTACTTAGTTGTAAAATTTGTTAAATTTTAATTATAGAAATTTTTTTATAATGAGAATCTACATAACATTGTAAAATTTTACTTATATTTTTTGTGCATGTAAGTTAGTTTCGTAATTATAAAATTTCACAAACTATTCAAATTTTACAAATTGTGAACATTGATTACAATATTTGAAATATTTACAATTCAAAATATGTTTATGTATTACTATGTTTTTTTACATGTTTTTAAGGCGCAAGTAGTTTCATAATGCAATATGATTTTATATTCTTTGTCCATTTTGTTGTTTCTTTTGCAAAACTGGCATTTGTTATTGTTATACTTTTAAGATCAATTTTGTGAAGTAACACACAATGTTTTTTTTTAAGTGGTCTTGCAAAAAGAAAGCATTCAACCACAAAATACACAAAAAAATTTAAATATTTCATATGAGAAATTATGTTCACAATTTACTTTTTTTAATCCTATATATTTGTCATTTATATCTCACACATGATTTCAATTATTTTGGAATCGAAAAGTAAATTAAATAATTAAATAATTTAAATTTAGCTTATAATATCAAACAAATTGTGCTTCATTTATAAAATATGATAAATATGAAATGGAGACAATAAAAAATGTTTTAGGTAATTTAAAAAAAATTTAATTTCTGGTTCGGAAAACACTTGATAAGAATCTTTCTCATAATAATGTGATATTTGTAAGCAAGTTAGTATAGCAATTAGTAAGAATAATGATTTAAGATAAAAAAACATTCAAATTACCAAAAATTATGAGAGGATTTTAAACAAAAAATTGTTTCATAATTCCATGAATAAAAATTGGATTAAGATGACTAAAAACATAAAGCTTTTTCAAAAATTACAGATCATTGAGATTAGGGGGCATTGAAAATCTTCATAATATATGTATTGTGTATCAAAAATAACTTGACATAATTATCAAAACAAATGAAATATGCAAGTGAAAAAAATAAAAAATTTATAGAAAATAAAAAATTAAATAATATTAAAGTTCTAATATTTTAAAATGTGCAAAATTCACCCATTAAATTTTGAAAGGATATTTATTTTACAAGATATTTCAAATAAAATATTTGATGAACAAAAAGGAAAACTAATATGTATTACAAAATAGAATAAATGCAAAAATTATAAAAAGAAATGTAAGCATAAATTCATTAGAGAAAATGAATTATGTAAAATAATAAAAAAAAATTATAAATAATATTATGTTGTGATAATTAAGAATACTTTATAATTAATGTATATAATTACAAATAAAATTGTGGAACCTAGAGTAGCGCAAAATGGTATGGAAAGTGGTTGGATATCAATGATCATGCAAAATAAAGTCCAAAGTTTAATTTGTTCTCACAAATCGCTATTGATTGCTATTGTTTCAAAATATGTATCACAATTTAGTGATGTCAGTTAACACACAAACATCTAATAATAATGGTAAGAACAATTCTTCAAGTCCATTACAAGTTTTATTAGGAACAACCTAAGAATCCCTATTTGTAATGCTTATATTTACTTTTTTTGTTATATTTTGTATCTTTTATGTATTCTTATTTATTCTAAATTATTTTATTTATGATATTACTTGTTAAAATTTAATTATAGTAATTATTTTAGCTTTTTTGAAAACAATAATTTTAATACATTTTTTACATATTTATTAGTCAATAGAAATTTTTATTTAAATATAGTTTTTTATGTACCAAATATAAAAATATTTTAAGAATTTTAATTTTTTAAAAAATTTTTTAGTAAGCGCAGTATTTTCGACATCAACAACAATATATTTAAAATATTGTTATCTTTTCATGTTAAATAATATGGACGCAGTTTTCATTATTTTTTACATTTTGAGCATTTTAAATTATACGGACAGACTTTCAATCTTTATTTAAGTTGTCAATTTAAAAATTTTAAAAAATTAACACTTTGATAATTATTTCACAAAAAAATTATTTATTGCATTTAGACTAAAACTTCAACCATTTCCGTTCTAAAAATATTGTGCAATTTGAAATAGTCTTCAAGAATTTAAATTTTTCCACACCAAATGCTTTTCTTAAAATCCTTTTATTATAGTTGCTAAATGCATTGATCTGTTATTAAAATGACATTACAGATACGACGTTTTATGGTTACGTTGTTTACATAATTTTTAGAGGTCAAATTTTGTAATTTACATATTATTGTTGTTGTTGAAATGCATTTTTCTTTATGTTTATAGTTTCGAAATTTATTATTTTTCTTATGATTGGAATTTTTTGCGATTTTCATATTTGTATATTATTTTCTTTATTTCTTTTAACATTCTATTTAAATTATTACTCTCTCATATATTGAAACTATTAACATATTAATTAAAAAGTAAAATTCTTACTTTATTTAATAATTATTATTTATAAATTATTTGAAAGGTTTGATATACTTTATGGCATTAAAAAAAATTGAATATATAAAATATGGTTTATTGATTTATTTTTTTTAGTTATTATATTTAGCTTATGGTAATATATTTTGAATCGTTGTACTATTAAGAGAACCTCTTTCCACATATTATCAAATAACTTTTATAATACAAAAAATTAATAAGATTATACTTTTCCTTAATTGCAAAATTTAATTTAAACTAAAAAAAATTAAAATTTCACCTCTTAAAAAAATAATTTGGAAATTTTTTTTTACACTTTTTTATAAGTTTATTCAATAATAAAAAAAATAATAAAAAAAAAAGAAAATTCTTAACATGAAAATTCTTTACATTAAAAATAGGTACATTACTTACTAAAAAAAGCTTGAGAATATGTTGTTTATAACATTCCATTATATAGGGCATTTAAAAATATGAAAATAAAAATTAGGCATCATTATTATTAATTATTTAAATGGTTTATATTGTAAATATAATTTTTTTTTAAAAAAGTAATCTATGGTTCCAAACAATGACAATATGACAATGTAAATTAAAAAATTAAAGGAAATAAATCATAATTGCTTTGACAAAAAAAATAAAGATATTTAAAATTATCTATCACATTTCATTGATAAAAATATACAAAGATATATGATTTATATTCAAGCAACTACTACAAAAAATGTTCTTTAGATTGAGAAAAAAATGGTTAAATAAATGCACTTAAATGTGTTAAATAAATATTAAATACTATTAAATAATAAAAAAATTTACAACCATAAATAAAATAAAAATATTTGAATTATAATGAATTTGTTTGTTTTATATTAACAAAAACATAAATAACTATTAAGAATGATAATATGATATTTCAAATAAAAATTAGATAAATATGTCTACTTTATGATGGATTAAAAGATGATAGAAACGACATGCCTATCCTAAGTAATATTTACAAAGAGTCTAGTTTGACTAACTAACATTATTTGCAAAAAGTTACTAGCAATACAAAATATAATCAACATTAAGGGAAAATAGGAATTAACATAGCAAGAATCTGTCCGTTATCCATGACAAATATCATTCAATGTCTGTGCAACACAATGACGTCCAATTTATTTTATTATTTTTTTATGAACATTTTGTTTATTATTTTAGATTTTTAAATTGATTTAGATATTAATTTGCCTTCACTGGACGTTTTGTAAACTTTTCACAAACAATACTTTTAGCATCTTAAAAAATTATTATTATTTGTATATGTTTTAATTTTTAAAATCTTTTATTTGTATTGTGAGTGTTTTTTTCTTAGACAAAGAAAATATTTATTATTCATGAATTTTTTAATGTAGTTTTTATTTTTTATTGTATTAATGTTAACTTATGTTTATGATATTCTTTTTATTTTTAATATATTTTTACTAATCATATGATATTTCAAAACTAATTATTTGTCAAAATTATAATTTTCTAACTTATGATTTTTATTTATGAAAAGTCACTTGTTTTAAGAATTGCATTAAAATAAAAAATTCCTTGAAGCTACAAAATATTCAATATTTTTAATAATGATATTAAACAAATATTTTTTTGAGATTCAGAATTTTTAAAATGAGAAAGATTTTCTTATTATTGTATAAGTTTTTTTTTGGTGTCTAATGTGTTTAATGTCTCTCATATAATGTATTTACCTAATATATTATCTAGAGGGTATCATAATTAGTTGATGAAATGGCATTCATGTGCTTCATAATTATTTTCTAATTTAAAGAGATGCATAGGAGCAATATAATTATTTAATGTTTGAAATTTTTATTTAGATAGGTTTTTATTAAAGTCATAGCCATATATATTTGAAAATTTCAATATCATTTTTAACGAGTTTATTTTAATAGAATATTTCATTTATGTATTATGAAGATTACTTTTTAATATTTAATATTTTGAATCCCGATTTGAGTTTATACTTTCTAAATTTAGTATGTGTAATTAAATATTTTAAATAAGTCTTTATCTTCACAATTTCATTTTCTGGGTAATAGATTGCAGTTTTTTAATATATTTATTCACAAAGTTTTTCTCACACATTTTGGATTGGTTAGCAATATGTTGTTCATCATAAAAACCAATTAATGTCATCTATTTTTTGTTATGAATAAAACTAAGTATATCTTAAGGTTTTTTATATCAATATTTATTTTTTAGGTTTATTTATAGTTATAACTTTTTAAATTATATGGAGGAGTACGAACTTATTCATCATCATCATAAATGTAAAAAGCATTTGTTGATGATACATATAATTTTAGTTACTATTGGTTTCTAGTTTATTAAAAAAAGTTTATTATTTTTATACTTTTTTTCTTTTGTCTTATTTGTGATTATAGAATTTTTATGTGAAATTATTATATTAAATATGCATATTATGCAACAATTATAAGCAAAAGTCTATTCATTACGTTTCTTTTTTAACTTTATATTTTGTTTATATTTATATATTTATATATTTATTATGCTTTTATTGTTGCATACAATATTATTTTTATAATATATATTTTTTTTATATATTTCATATACTTTTTGTTTAACAGCAGTAATTTGCAATAATTATTGGGATAATGTTTTCCAGTTCTTTAAAAAATTTTATTAAATTTAAATATTCAATAATGTTGACCACTTTAGCAATTGTTTCTTTATAATTTTTTCAAAACATATTATAAATAAAAAAATTATTCAAAATAATGTATGACTATGTTTTTCAAAAAATTTTAAACTTTAAATTTATTGCAGTTACAATTTTTATAATTTATTAAATTATTAACTCCAGCGTTTTTGCATAGCTTGTACATTAATCTCACAAATATTTTCACATATATGAAAATATATTTAAATTTTATGAGCAACATAATATGCTATACATCTAAATTTTTAAATTTGTATGAATATGTTTTGTATGTTAGCATATATATAAATAAATAATTTTAATAAATTTAAATACCATTTGTAGCATTGTTTTTCATATAATTTTTTTAATATAATATATACCTTTACTAAATATGTATTAACATTTCAAATATTATTTCACTTAAGTTATTTCTTATTATTTCATAGTTGTCTGTGTCATTTAAATTATAAAACATAAAATTTTCTATATTGGAAAAATAAATATTTAAATTTTTCAAATGTTTAATCTGAATTCGACAACAAAAAATCTAGAAAATATAATAATTGTTCATCTTACAAAAAATATTTCACAACAAATAATGATATTTAAGCAAATAAAAAGTATTCATATTTATTCAATACATACATACATATATATATATATATAATGAGAATCAAATAAGCTTTTAAGAATAACGTAAATAAAATTTATATGCAACTAAAATGAAAAAAAAGTTGATATTATAAAAACCTAAAGTTCTTAGAATAATTTTCTTAATTTGTTGCAATGTAAAGCAGAAGCGTTTACAAATGTAAAAAAAGTATAAAATAAAAGAAATAAACTTTTAATAGAGTAGAATATTAAAAATTTAAAATATGAGAATAATTTTATGTTATATTAAAAAGTTTTTATAGTAATAAATGAATGACAAATATGTTATTAAAAATAAAATGGATACAAAGAAAATTGAAGGAAAGTATAGAGAATAAATAAAAAAAGAACCATTATTAAGGCTACTCATTTAAAATATCATTTTTTAGAGTAAGGATATACAATTGCCACTTGGTATTATTGTGTCTTCTCGATGTCAATGACATCCCATTTATTCTTTCCAAATTTGTGATGCTTTCTCTAATCATAATATTTTTTCTAAATAACATGTGCATATTGTTTTCAATGTGCCAAGAAATCCATTTCATTAATGACCTTTTGTTTGTTTTAACAATTAATTTTATTTGTTACATATCTTCTGTTTGTGATACTTTATTTACAAACCATTTATGGAAAGAACATAATTTTTTTAATATTATACTTGATTAATTTCATGACTTTCCTTTCTTCTTCATTATTTGTTTATACCAACTTATCATAACTTTGTTTTGTAAGTAATTTTTTTAAATTGACAATGTATATTAAGATTTTTTTAATTATACTAAAAACATTAAACATTTTAATGTCATGCTTTCTTTATTTACATTCATGTTTTCAAAAACCTAAAAACCTATTTAAATTACCATAATATATTATTTCTCGTAATCAAATATATTAGTATCCTATAGTTTTATACATTTTTTATTCAACATTATACATACATAATTCTTAATGTACAATATATTATAGTGGATTTGTTTTCTTGAACTTATTCAGCATTAGTTTAGTATATTTAAAAATCCTATTATTCTGATAACTTTTTAAAATAAATTTTTTTTGCTAAAATATTATCACTATTTATATTATTTAGATAATATTTTACTAAAATAGTTGTCATATAATTTAAAATCTTTGCTCTTTTTTTGTATTATTTTTTATAATCTCTGCATACATTATTTTTTATTATACAATCTTTTGAAACATACAAATTCTAAAGAATGTAATTTGTTTTTTATTGAGATGTATAATTAATTTTAATATTTCAAAATTTTTAAAAACAAATTAGTGAGCCATTAATTTTCCTATTATTATTGATATTCTCTCCAAATTATTCATTTATTTTTCTTAGTTGTTTAGTTTTACATAAATTTTAATATTTTAAAGTTTATTTTCAAAGACTAAACGAAAGGACTAAACTTCCTATAGCATTCCTTATAATTTGCAAGTGAAATTGTTCTCTAAAGTTCTATAAATAATGAAACAAAAATGAGAAGTTATTGCAAGAACAAATATAACTAAATGTTTAACATCTTTGAGATTTTCAACAGTTATAATATCACACAAAAATTGTGAAACAAATTAAGTTATCCAAGCTTTAGATTTCAAATATGTAAGAAAATATCGTAATCAAGAAATAAGAGCAATTTTTATAATATGATATTTAAATAAATCAAAATATGGAAAAAAAATACCAACTATATATTTTCAATAATATAAAATATTGAACATTTGAAATGCTAAAATTGTTTGTGTAAAATATAATATAAAAAAATTGGAAATTTAACATAAGAAAATAAATGACATAACTAAAAATATATATATCATTTCAAAACTGCCATGAATAAAAAACAATACGTATTTTGTTAAACAATTTGAAAATAAAATAACAAAAAAAGAGTAAGGAAAAAAATTCCAAAAAAATATGTGAAATTTTGAATATAATTGGCAAATTTTGCTAACGAAAGCCTCATAAGCCGACAACAATAAAAAATGAATAAAACAGCCAAGACATATTAAATTTTTAAAAAAAACATACAGAAGAAGAATAATGTTTTTTATAAGTAAAAAAATCCCAATACTACAAGATTACGTAAAATATATATACAAAAGATTCAACATTTTTTTAAACAATTATCAAACTATGCACTAGGCTATGAAAAACATTTCATAATAAGTAAATTGATGTATTAAAGAGAAGAAGAAATACCAATTACTATTATCATAATCCTTCTACAAAGCCAACTAAACATCATTGACTAAGAGGTATTATTTACTTTTAGTTACTTGTCTATACCATCTATTTATTACTTAATTATTTTACAATATTAATTATTCGATGAATATTTCTTATCAAAATTCTCATGTAGTCCATAAAAAGAATAATTTCTTGGTAATTAAGCAATGACTTTTTTTAACATTTTTATCATTATATTATTTTGATGGATATTTGTACTTCTAAATATTAACTACTTGAATTATTATTATCATAATGTGTAGTTTTCTTAAATTAAATTGTTTAGAAATGTTTTTGTTAATTTTTTGTGTAGATGTGCAAAATAATTTGTATGCTCATTATGTTGATGTTACTATTTTTACTTTTAGTTTTGTGTAGCTTATGTACAGATAATATTATCATTCTTAAGTTATTTATTAAATATGTTTTAGTTTTTGTGCCATTTCTATGTTTTGTAAATATAATAAATCATTTATGATACTTAAGTTGCAATAAGAAATATATTAAATTGCAATATGAAATATAATTTTGAATGTTTGCGATAACTAAATAGAAAACAACTTCAAGGCAAGTTATTCAAATAAATCTACATATTTTAGATTTTCTTTTGTTTGAATAGTTTATATATTTTTATTCCTTAAATTTATGATCCTACTAACATATTTTTCTTAATATATTAATATTTTAAAATTTAATTATAACATTTTTCACTTTTTTAGTTGTTTAGAATTTTTAGATACAACACAAAGAATCCATACTTTAATTCCTATGACCTTGTTTCTATATTATCTAATAAAAAACATATTTTTAATAAAACATTTTATTGAGCATTTTGAAGTCATTTGCCAAACAATTTTTCGAAATATTACTTATGGAAATAAAAAATTTAAAACATCAAATATTTTTTGCAAAATATTAAGAAACAATGTTTAAATTTTCAATATAATAAATATGTAAAAAAATACAAATATTATGTAAATTAAGTTAATTTGAGATTTCTAATACACAAGCCATATCCATATGCAGTAAAGAGATAAAAGTTAATTATAAATGTAAATTAACTATATTTGTGAAAGAAAATTCAATAATCAATTATCTCATCATTTTATTATGAGAAGTATATTTTTGAAATTAACAAAATATTGCACACTAAAAAATCTAAAACCATTTGTATTATCTAATTATTCATATTTAGTTAAATAAAATAATTATATGGGATATTAAAAAAAAAGAGTTGTGTAGTTCTAAACTTGGGAAACATACAAACATAAAGAAAATAGTCAAGTAAAAATATATAAAATTTCACAAATTTAAAGCATTACAAAATATTTTTAATATAATATTGATAAATAACGATATGAAAATCGTTTAACCAAACAATAATAAATATATTTTTGAAACACAAAAGTAAAAATAGTGAATATTATATAACATCTAAAAGTTTTAATCTATGTTGACAAATTGAAATAAAAAAGAGAAAATATTAAATAATAAATAAAATAAAAATATTAAAAATTACTTTATAAAATATTATTTAAAATATTTTAGTAATTAAAACAAGACAAATATTTTTTATGGAATGGATAAAAAGGTTACAATAATAAAGTAAAACACCACCAATGGTCATATACATAATGTAAGCATAATTCCAATCTACAAAATGCACCTTGTTATCTAGGTGCACAAAAGAAAAAGCATGCTCATGTATGCTTAAGTATCTTTTATGTCTATCTTGAGCTTTTATAATTCTTTAGAAAACGTATTGTACCCATATAAAGCATGCCCACACAAGTACTTGTACTGAATCATTTCTAAAATTGTAGATTCTTTTATTAAGTTCACAATCTCATTTAGTAAATTTGTTGCACATTACACCTTGAGAAAATTTTCTA
Organism: Vanilla planifolia; assembly: GCA_023846275.1. Lineage (NCBI taxonomy): Eukaryota > Viridiplantae > Streptophyta > Magnoliopsida > Asparagales > Orchidaceae > Vanilla > Vanilla planifolia. The sequence goes on from JAIUJO010000045.1 coordinate 2,554,066, forward strand.
ATAAATATGTTTTGTACATAGTTTTCAATATATTGAGCATTTTAATATCTTAATAACATGTGTATTCTTATTAATTTTAGTTTTTTAATTCTAATGCAAGGTTTTTTCCATTATTAAGAAATTCTTATTATTTTTATTAAAATATTTAAATTTTTCTAAATAGCTCAAAATAAGGATGATACATTTTTTTTGTTTAGGTTTCCATATTTCTTAATACACTTATCATTATAATACTTTTTCTTTAACTATAAAAAAATTAACTACACTTTTTTCAAAAACTTATTTTCTTATATAAAATTACTCAATCATGATAGTTTCAATAATTTTAAAACTCTTTAATGATACATTGTTTTAGTAATTGTTATCTTTATGTACAAAAATGAAGTTGTTTGAATGAAACACAAATAGTTCTAACTTTTGAACACTTGATGGATATTTTTTGATGAATAATATTTTTATTAATAATTTTTTTAATGATAGTTGAATAATGCACCTGAAAAATAAAATATTAGTAAATCAATTAAAGAGCTTGATCAAGTGATCCATCATGTAACTCGCTTGTGAAAATAAGTCAATAAGTGTTGGTAGCTTTACTCAAGTGTCGCCGAAGAGGTACATCAAGGAGTCATTTTTTTAGCACTCGGTGGACTAGTTCCTAATCTAATGTTCATCATGTGCACTTTATTATTGTTAGCGTTATAAAACTTATCCCTTTAAGATGGTATGGCAAATATGGTTAAATTACGTTACTCATGAATATAGAATTTAGCTGACAATAAACCATTCATTTCATACATGTTATACACATATAAATATGCCTTAATAGATATTTATTATGTTGGTTTCATTTGTTAGATAGATATTTGCCATTCAACTATCTTATGATGCGATCTATATTTATGGAATTAAATGAAACATTAGTCAAATGTGACCATGAGAGATTTGCAAAAATTGCACTGTTTGTACTACTTCCATATTCTTGCCATTGTTCGACTAAATGGTTCCCAAAGAATTGTTTTAAAGTGTGTAATATTATAGATTCATAAAAAATAACGTCGTATGTGTCATACAATATTGTCATTAGAAGATTGGATAGCACTTAATCTAAGAAATATTAAGTATGCGATATAAAGTTTATAGTGTCATATAAGTATGACAACATTTTTTGTCAATGTACAATCGGTTGTTAAAAGCTAAGTATTGACAACTTATATAATAGGTGATCTAACTTATGCGTGCTTATGCGATCTTAAAGTCTTACAAGTACAATCATATTAATTAAGTTGAAATATACATTGTCATAAGAGTATACAACATAGTCATACAAGTTTGATCATTCTTAGAAATGACATATAGAGAGAATTATATTATACCAATTCATTACTAATATCATACCTTTACGATATGAACGTATATGTGGTTTTATTTGAGGAATTAGGCATTTGCTGCAATTGTTTATCTTTTTGGTATTATTTTTGTTTGGTCTTCTTTTCATGCATATAGAATCATTCATGATTACCATCTTTAGCTTTTAAGTACAATGTATTATATGCTACATACTTACATCATATAATTATTTGCACGAGTTAAAGAATTTGCTGGGGTAGACTTATCTAATCATATATTGTAATATATTCCATATATAAATATGATACATTGAGATATTCAAAACAAATAGACTAGAAAGACAAGTCATGTAGGCAATCTAAATGTAATAGCTATCGTTGAGTATGATCTTATGTTTATAGTATTATAATCATTATCCTAAGAGCATGAAAGTCAATTTTATTCATTTAAGAATGAGATTTTAATAGTTTAATATCTTCATTTATGTATATTCTTTTTATTCATATAAATACAAATAATTTTTTAATGAATATGACCATGAATCTATTACTAAGCAAAGTTACATGTAAAATAAGAACAAAGAAATTCATTGTTTTTTCACTATGGGATCATCCTTTATCATATTTGGTTGATTGCTACTATATTTAATGTTTTACTTGCTTCATCAACTTTTCTATTACTTTGTAGTTTCATAGATTAATTAAGGAACATCTTTCTATAGTATTTAGTCATTTAGCCGGCTTATTATTTTTTATGAATTATATAAATTTTGTTATATTATTTCTTCAAGCATTGTAGTAATTCTATAAACTATATTTCTCACTTTTTAGTGACATTATTTGTACATGGCCACTATCGAAAATGTAGCTAAATTGAGTGAGGTGCCACTTTTGTGGCCTTGCATAAGAATAGAGAGTTTAGTCAAGTTAACTCCAACCAAGCCATCAGTAAAATTGGCGTGTTTTTTGAAGGTTTTGCTTCAAGCAGCTACAATAATAGGTGTTGTTAATTGATGCTTATTTTAGTTGATTAGGCGTAGATACAAGCAAACATTTTATTGAATCACCTAAAAATTATGTGTACCTTTTGCATTTAATTTAATTTATTTATTATTGAAAATAATAATGTCATGACATAATTATTTACTAAAATTGAAAAACTCTTTCTAAAGTTCTTTTATAATTGCATTCATGATAGCCAAGTGATTTGTTTTGTGAAATACTTGATTTTAATTTAATTGAATTTCAACAAAAGAATTCTTTTACTAAAAATAAGTAAGCATTGTAAAATTTATCTTCTTAAAAGAATAATTAAGATTAAAAAGAAATTCTTATTGTGAATTTAATTGATTCGGTATAAACAAATTTATGTTGAATTGTCAAAATTTTATTTTTATTTTTCCTTCAAAAAAGCATTTTACTATTTTTTTTTAATGAGATGATGTGCCTCAATTGAATTAAATTTTATTAAGCTTAAATTCGTACAACTCACCTACTCTTGTGGACATTGTGTATACAAATTTCGAACTATAAATATTTCAGATGTTTTATTATTCGATAAAGTTATATTAATTTTTAGTTTATCTTTTTCTGTGTTGACATGCATTTTTAAAGATATAGATTTTAAATATTTAAAACCATAATAATTTTCTATTTATAATTTTTATATGATATTTTTTTAATAACATAATTTCTATTAATTGAATTGTTAAATTGCTCTCATCAAAATAAACTATAATTGGAATTTTGATAATATAATAATTTTTTATGAATTGTACAAATAATTTTTAAGATTCAAAACTCATTTCAAATATTTTTATCTATATTAGTGAATTTAACTTTTTTTTTATTTTTGTTGCAATGCGCTAACATTTTTGCATTATTCAAAAAGTTTTATTTCTTAAATTTTTAAATTTTATTTTTCTAAATAGATATTTAATGTTCTTATGATGCTATAATTATTTTTTCTTGTAAATATAGATAATATTTTTTTCTTTATTTTAAATATTTTTAGCATTTTTATTCACAGATTGTTTAAACATATAGGTCAATTTCATGTTTTTTAAAAATATCTTTTAACTATTTATAATTGTTTTACAAAATTAGTTAATTGGGTCATTAACTCTTAGATTTTAAGCTTTTGTGTCTGTTATACCTTTTTTAACAAGTTAAGCTCTTCGTAATGGGCATGAATACACAAAAACATTTAAAAAACAATGATGTTATATCATCTAATTGCTCTTTTTATTGTCATTTTTTTCTAATTAATCACAATATTGAATGGAGCAAGTTTATGGTTTCAATATACATTCAATTAGCGTTATACGTAATGTTTTGAATATTTATTTTTATTTAACATCTTATATGCATAGTTTTTATATTTTTAATAAATTTTTTATTTTGTTAATTTAATTTTTCAAGTTTTATTATCAAAATACTTTTTAAAAATATTAAAATAAAAAAATTAAATTTCAATATTTAAGTTATAATAAAAATATTTCTTTTAAAATTAATTATAAATTGTATTATTTGTTGAAAAAATTTTAAAAAACAAGAAAATAATTCTATTGATTTAAAGAACTAATTTTTGTTAATGAAAATGTTATACTTCTTAATTATTCTACCATTTTTTTGTTTTTTTGGAATGTGACATATTCATGACTAATTGATCAAGATAATGTTTTATTATTAATGCAAATTATATTTTATATTCTCGTTAAACATTACAATACATGAGTTTTTTTTTCTTTTAATGACTATACTATGGTATTCTATTTAATATATTCTATGTTTCCCTTTCTTTAATATCTTATTAAGAAACATTTTTGTGGTTTAAATTATCCTTAATTAATAGAATTTAAATATTTTTTCTATATTACTTTTTGGGTGAATTATTCTGGCAATTTTTATCATTAATCCTTATTTTGTAATTATATTTTGAAATATTTGTACTATTTAATCATAGCACATCTCTAAAAACCTAATATTATATAAGATAAACCATAAGAAGGGCTAATCTATGTAGTGACATGCCCTCTCTACGTTTATCATAAGAATGGTTGAAGGTGAGCCAAATGTCTATACTTTTTCTATAATCATTCACAACTATTATCCCTTTAGTATAATATAATTTCAACATTTTGTATTTCTATTCAATTGTCAACTTGTTTTTTCATAGATGTGTTTATAATTCTCAATATGAGGTAGTGGTAAATGAACTATGCCATTAATTTTTAGAAATTTGAGTATGTGTTTACTTGATGATTTTTTTGTTTGTAGTTTGTTAAAATTTTCTACATGTTAATTGAAGTTTGTTTATCTTTGATTATTAACAAAGTATTTTGTTACAAAACCATATATGTATTTTTAACATTATCATATTTTAGTGATTTGGCTATGTTGTTGAGTTTTTTTAGTTTATTAATTAATATTTCAGAATTTATTTTAATCATTTCAAATTTTTTTTACAATGAAAAATTTCTTAAACTCATTGGAAAAAGAAACACTTTCCTAAAATATAATTTTGAATATTCCTTATAGTTTTATAAAAGTTTAATTTGTTGTTATATACAATTAATTTTAAATGTTAAGGGTTTTTTATAATCTAACCAATTTGATGGATTTTTTTATTTCTTGTATTATTTTTTAAACAACAAATTTTTAATAATATATGATTATTTAAATATTTATTTAAATTATTTGTTTAATAGTGTAATTACCTTTTGGAATACTTTTCTACAACATAGTAACATTCAATTAAATTATTGCAATCCTTTAATTCATGTATTGTACAATAGACAATATTTTTTAATATAATACCTTATTATATTATTATACTAATTCCCTTGAACATTTAAAATTCTTTTTCTCAAGATAATTTTCTTTTTATATATTTATGTTCATTTTTATTTGTAAGAAACTTAAAAATATATTTTTGTAATATGTTTGCTATTAACATGTCACCCAATTTATTTTAAATATTTAAATATTTTTGCAATCTAACTAACATATTTCTATTTATTTTTCCTTTTTTTAAAAAATTTTATGTCTACATGCATAATTTTTAAATTTTTTTGTAATACTAATTTTTTGAAATTTTATACTTTTCTTTTATGTTGGGGTTTATATTTCTTGTTGATTATCAAACTATTTAAACGTTAAAGTGTGAAATTGCTTTAATAATTATATTTTATTACATTAGTATAAACTTTCTTTGTGTATATCAACAAATTCTTTACCATTATTTTTTAAAGATGACATTTTTAACAAATTCTTGTGAAAAATATCTTTTACTGTAATCCAAGCTTAATGAACAAACAATTATGAATCAAATTCTTTTAAGTATAGACATAAAAATATATTTCATGGCTAAATTTTTAAATTAATCATAGTAATGAAAACAATAAATAAAAATAGTTTCATTAAGCAAAAAATAAGAAAATATGCAGAATAGTTAAGAAAATAAATAATATTTTATTAATAATATGATTAAGACTTTTAGGAAATAGAAAAGGGCAGAATGAGGTTCACCAAATGCGCATGAATATTAAATTATTTAACATAATTTTTCAAATTGCAAAAAGAAGTTTTCACAAACAAAACATGAAGAATAGTCAAAGAATAAAGAATAATGAATTAACAAATTCTTAACATATTAAAAATGTAATATTATTAATAAAAAATAAGAATACAAGTATAAAATATATGCTATTATAAATAAGTTAGAGATATGTTTTGCACTGAGCAAAAAAATACTAAATTAAAGCACGGTTTTCGTATATTAGGAATCTTGTATGACATATTATAGTTAATCTAAATCACTACTGGCATGAAAGATTTTCTTGTCCTAAGTGTGAAAAACCATAACCTTATGTAAACATAAAATTTTTCGGTTATTATGTAGAATAGTTTTTCTTTTTTTTTTCTCTGATAACATAATCAATGTAGACCTTATTCTTGCTCAAATAGATAATATGTACAAGCATATAATTTTTTTCAAAATAGGAAAGTGAAAGCATCCTTAAAAAACAAATTAATGATATTATTTTCTTAAAAGCAATTCTATTCAAAAAGCATCATAATAAAGAATTATATTCTAACCAAAACTATATAAGATTATTTTGTTCATGATTGTACTACAAAGAAAAGGGTATTCCATGTTTCTAATTAAGTAAATATATTAAATAAATCAATGTTTTAAAAATAGAAGTTTGCATTACTTATTTTTTTGATAATGGATATCTCTTTTAGCTTATTAGTCTTAGTTAGAATAGTTTATGGTCTAAGATAGCCTAGCAAAATATTCCTAAAATAATTATTTGATGCAAGAAAATAAAAGATTGTCTACATTACACATTTTGATTACAAGTAAAATAAAAGAAGTGTCATACTTTTGCATGCCTTCAATTAAATGAATAAGCAACCACTTACATTATATGCTTCATGACTTAAGGTGTTGCGAACACATGTCCATAAACCTGTCAACTACCCACAGTACTTGGTAGGATTGTGAAAACAGTTTATATGACTCCTAGATAAAGTATTTACTACATTTCCCTGAAATATAATGTGCAGTTCATCACTAGCTTCATGGGTGATGACGTCTCCACTGAACTGACCAGTACCGAAACCCAAATAAGTTGATTTAGTGGATAATTCAAAGCATTGCAAAAAAATAATTTGTTCACCTTCATAATGGAGGACAATCAAAGCAATTTTTTCATGCATTATGCTTTTGAAATTGTAGCATAAACCAAAATTGTCTAGTAGCACAATTTCATGATTGAATGATCCCATCACCTCTACATGTTTATAAAGATAGATATTATACTCCATTCTATCATGCAAGTTCAAGTTAACACAATCTATGCTTGTTCTAAGAATAGGATCGAAATCTAGTATATCGATTATGATTCAAATCTAATGATCCCAATCAAAAACTCTATCTAAATAGAACCAATCAAATCTCAATCATCAATCATTACTTTTCATAATCAAATTATCTAAATCCTTTTGATCAAGAAGCACATGCAATATAGCCTTTTAGTTATTATTTCAAGCCACTAGAATATTTTATTTAAATGATTATTTTTTTAATAAAAATATGAAAATAGTATAAATAATAAGATAATTTTCCCATTTTGAAGTTGATAGAAAATGTCTTTGAATAACAAAAGTTTATAATAATACGGGTTGATGAATCTTTTCACAAATTTACCAAATTTTTCAAGCCATGACATCAAAGGTGTTTGTTGTTTGTGATAATTTTCAATTCTATTCACTACTTCTATTAGTCAACAAACTCCTTAAAGTGGTGTTCTTCTCAAATCAACATAGTTATTAATTTTATTATTGTTATTTCATTTAATTAAGAAACTTATGTCTCTTTAATCATTTTTAATTTTATGATAACTATTATGTTTCTTCTTTTGCTATTTTATATCATTGTAAAGTCGTTGTGTCAAGTTTCTTTTGTTTAATTATTGTAATGGTTTAGCTTACCATTCTCCTAGTAGAAGACTTATACTGAATATTTGTTATAACTTATTTTGACTATGGTTGGATGAATGCTTGTTTAAGTCATATCACCTAGAAATTATTTGTAGATATTTAAATTATTATTGATTTTTCTATTTCATAATTTTTATAAAGAAATTATTATTAAAAAATAATATCTTTTAAATTAAATCTAAAATTTATACAAAATCATCTCGGTAAGAAATAGAAATTTATATTTCTAATTATTCACCCGTGCCTTATTAAGCCAAACTTCAAATGATATCATAAGAAATTTTCTTTTTGTGAGAAGAAATTTTTCAAGTGATCCATGCCTCAAATTATTTTTCAACAAGTTTTGACAAACATGGTTATAACTATTGGGCTTCACTCTTTTGTGATGATTTTTATCTCCATTGAAAAACTTGAATAAGTAATTACTTCAAATCTATTGATAAAGAAATGCGAGAAACAATACAAACTTCTTTCGATATTCTCACCAAAAAAAACTTATAAGATTTTTTTTAAAATTTATTTTGCAAAATAAATAAAAAAAGTGAATATAAAGTACAATTAAATGATAGAATCATGAATATTTTTTATTTCTTTTTGAAAACTACTAAATTTAATAGAATTATGAGTTCAAAAATAACTTATAAAATTTCACATAATTTAGTGATGACTTATGAGGGATCATTTTAGAAGAATGAAATAAAAAGGGCAATAAGAAAAAGAAGAAGGCATTGAATATATTTTTGAATTAGTTCAAAGTGATTAATAGAAGTGAAGAGAAAGGAAATAATGAAGAACTCTTTTGTATGATGGCTAGAGAAGAAAAAGAAAAGAGTATCTCTTCAAGTCAGGAAGAAAATTACTAGAAAGGAATATAAGATATGAAATTACTTTATGTTTGCAAAAAGTTTGGAAAGTTTAACAAAAAAATTAAAGGATTTAAAAAAAGAATATAGTGAATATGTAATTCATTATAAAAAATTTAGAAAAAAAAGGTCGAGATGTGTTTAGAGAGTATGGAAAGACACAAGATTCAATGAAAAGTTAATAAGCATGTAACAATAGTTAAGGAATTTAGTGACTTTAAATACTTACACTCTACTTACTCTTTTTCAAAAACAAAAGCTAATTAGTGGAGAAGTTTTTGTTCAAAGATCTTATATATATGAGTATGTTAACAATTTATATGCGATAATCATAACTTTACATGGCTCTATTGCATACTACCCAATTTCCTTTTACTTCAAGCTAGATTAAAATCAGCATACAATTGAAATTTTAAACATTTGCATAGAGTGAAATAAAATTGTAACATAGTTACACATAAATGTGTTGAACCCAAAATAGTTTTGGTCCTCAAGTCTAACAACAAAAGTCATGTATTATGCATATAAACTTTGATTATTAAATTTTAACTAAAAAAATTAGTAAAAACATGAATGAAGAAAAAATGAGATTTGAGAAATAAGATTCAAAATATTCAAATGAAATAAATAGAGAAAAAGGATGTCGTGGAAAAAACCTAATAATTTAAAACTTATTTAGGATTATCATAAAGAACAATTTAAACATGAAATTTTTACTTATTTTAGAATTAATTTAATTTTAAAAATTAATTCTTCTTTCAAAAATTTAATTAAAAATAACACAATATATCTTAAATAACATTTTGTTGTAATTGCTATAAAAAAACTGAAGCAGTTTGAAAGGAATTATGTGAATTAACCATAAAGTATCCAATAAAGTGTAATCGAAAGTGGTTTTCTTAAAAAAATAAAGTATCTCATTAATTAATTGAAAAATTCATAATTTGTTAATTTTATTAAAAATTTACAAAAATTAGATTGAGTCATTATGAATGATAATAAAAATGAAAGAGATATCGTTCTCACATTAACCTCTAGATATGGTGTTTTGTTTGTTGCTAACAAATCTTAAGTATTTTGAATAAATTTGTTGAAGTTAATTTTTAGATTTTAGAAAATCCATATTTGTGTTCTTAAGAAAACTTGAAGAAATGGAGCAATGGTGAAATTCCATGAAGATCACCTTAGTTGGAGTGACAAACCTCTAAGAGGTATATTTTATATTTAATCTTATGTATTTCAATTTTATTTTAATTAAAACATTAAGTTTCATTGAAATACTTACTACAAGACAAAAAAATTAAGTTTTATCAAAATTGTTATTTTTAAAAAAAATATTTTGTTTTCAAAAACTTAATCTATTCTCTTTTACTATTTAAAAATTTCTTTTTATAAAGCTTAGTATTTATTAAATAACTTTTGTAAATCATACATTATAATTATAATAATTAAATACAAAATAATACTAATTATTCGCAATAAAAACCAAAGGTGTCTACAATGCTTAAAACACATTTGCTATCGCAAGAGATTTGGAATGCAACTCCCCAAATTCATCTGCCAGTTGCGATACTAAGTGCAACCATGAACATAGTGTAGTTGGGTCTGATAATTAGATAGTACTCTAGTACGCACATGTATAATGTATAAAGCAATACAATAGCATTGGTAATGACTTCTTGAGCAATTTATGGGGCAACAAACCCCAAAAATTTTTACTTTGAGGAACACATAAAGCACTATATGCAGGACATCTTTGTTCACCTTCGCAATATTGGACTAAAACAAAGCGTTCATTTCACGCAACATGTTTCCAAATTCTGGGGCTAACTAGAACCATCTGATCATGCAATTTCATGATCGAACGACCTTCATCTTTTTTATCTTTTCATAAAGCCTGATATCATTTAATAATCGCATGATCAATTTTTATTCCAAGTGTAAGAACTAAATTTAGCCATCAAGCCAAGATTTAAATCTATTGATTTGGATCCAATACGTTTTTTTAAACATCCCCATCGAATCTCATTTGTCCAATCATACAATTTTCCAAAATAATTAGGCTTGGTTCTTTCAGTTCAAGTGATTCATGAGCAATATCTTTTTTAACCAATTTTTTTAGCCCTTAGAATATTTTCTTTAAATAATAAATTTTCAACTGAAAATAAAAAAATAGGTGAATCAATAATTATTACTTTGCTTATTTTCTAAGTACTTTTAGTCCTCAAAAGATGTCTAGAAATAAACGAATTTTTTGGTGAAATAGATTGACGAATTTTCATGCAATTTAAATAAAATCTTCAAGCCAAGATATTCAAGTCGTTAGTAGCCCATAATAATTGTTGCTACTATAGCTGCTTCCTTCATTCGCTAAGTTCCTAATTGCAAATTTCGTTGTAAGTCAGTTAAGTTAATTATTTTTTTTATTCACAATTGGTTTAATTAAGATACTTTTGTCCCATTTACTCTTTCATAAAGAATAAGATTTTGATTATATTAATTTTGATAATGATGCCACAATAACTCGTTTCTTTTGTTTCATTATTATAAGGTTTTGCCTAACTGTCTTTTCGAGAATGTTTTATATTTAGTTCTTTTTTGTCAATTTTGTTATGGCTGAATGTAGAGTTTTTTTAACCTGACCCACCTAAATATTGTTCCTGCATATCTTAGTTATTATTGATTTTTAATTTATGTTATTTTATAAATTGTTTGAATTAAAAAAAATATTTTTTAATTACAATTAAAGTTTCTATAAAATACTTTTAAATTATTTATTTAAATTGTTTTTGTAGGAAATTTAAATTTTTATTTCTCATTATTTATCCCATTTTTGTAGATCCAAACTTCATCATATGCATATTATCAAGTCCTATTTAATAAGACAGAGGTGAATTGTTAGGAATAAAAATTATTTTTTAAGAGAATATTTTTTAAAAGTACTTTAATATATATTTTTTAATAAACTTGAGTATATCTTTAAAAGTGAATTTTTATAAATATTATTTTTATTTTAAAATATGTTAACTCTTTTAAAATAGGAATGATAGATGAATGTTTTTCAAGTGGTTTAGCCTAAAATCTTGCCTACATCTATGCCTAACAAAAAATAGCCAGAAAAACCGTTATAAATATTTTGCCAAATGACTGGTAGTTTAAAGTATTATAATAACAAAACAAAAAAATTTACTACTATGACTTTACAACCAAAAAAACTTTAAAAAAAACAAAACAATTAAAAGAAAAAAAATAATGCCAACAGAAGCACTGTTCTTGACAAATGTTTAGTGATGTACAAGTGTTTTAAATGAACCAATTAGAAATAAAATAAATTCAAAACTTAACTATTTTTTGAAGAAAGTAGAGATTATGAGTTTTATACGTGAATGGCATAGCCTAAGGATGTGTTGATGAGAATTAGGTGCTAATGGCTTGAATTTCAACACTTGAAAATTTTTCTTTAGATTTTATAAAAGTTTAATGAATCAATTTGGTTCAACAATTTAGCTATTTATAAACATTTTTCTAATTGCTGAAAGCATTTATAAAACAAATCAATAAGTTGTTACTAATAAATTATAAAAATCCTAATGTGTTGAAAAATGGCTAAAAGAGACATTGCCCAGGAATTGATCGACCAAAAAGCTTCTAGACCGTTTGATCAAGAAAATGCAAGATGAGATGGCTTAGACTAAGCAAGTACTTTTTTTTGTGTAACAATAAATCTAAATTGTTATCTAATTGCTAGATTAAAAAATTATGCATGGACAATACCTGAAATGTGTGATCACAAAATTTTATTGTTAAACAATGAATCTATATTTGCTTTTTTAAGAGACAGACAATTTAGATACAGGGTACATGAATGATGCATTATTATTACCTTATAAGAATTTTTTTATGCCACCTAATAAGTGCATTGTTTTGTGTTAGTAACACTCTGATTTGCTCAAAAGTGATTTCACTTATTATTTTTTAAGTTATGTATTGAATGAAAATTAATTAATTAGTTATTGTGTTATTTTCTCAATCTGAAAAGCCCAACTCAACATATTTAGGAGCGATGTTCAAACTTTTCATTTTCCATATAATTAGTAATAGGTACTCCTTTATTATTATTTTAATTATGGTATTAGTTTTACTAATTAATTATTACAATTATAGTACATTTTGAAATAAGTTATTGATATAATATTCCTAAAGATATGATCAAGAATAAAAAACTTCTTTAGATGGCTAACATATGATGAAGATTTTAGAATCTTAATTATTTTTCTAAAATAATTAATTTAAATAAAATATATTTTTTATGCCTTCAAAGAGTAATTTTAGTCATGCTTAATATTTTAATAAAAATAAAATGGTAATAACTAAAAAAAATTAAAAATATTTTGTTTTAGTTATTTGTCACTTCAATTAAGATGATTATCATAGAATTTCACCTTTGCTTCTTCTTCTTTTCCAATTTTCCCATGTACACAAGTATCATCGATCCCAAATCTTAAAAATTACTTAAACAGATTCATTAGTATTGTTTTGGGTTTATGAACATCAAACGAAGAACCACAATGAGGGGACAACACAATAATCTCTCTTACTTGACAACAAAACTTTCAAAGAAATTGATAAAGAAAACTATTTTTAAAAGTAATGTGCATGATAATTAGTGCTCTACCTACATGTACGACTTTACTAAAGTAATGCTCCAACTTAATTAATGCTTATTTTAATTTTTTAATTTCTATTCTCCCCCTCTTTGACATCACTTAAAGAAAGATAATCTATATTTAGTAAATTGTTTAGAAAATTAGAACTTTGTGAAATTAACAGCAAACCCATTTTTCCTTACGTCAATTTTGTTCCAATTATACCTTTATCTCTTCGTTTAGTACACAATTCCTTTTAAATTGACTTAATTCTTTCTTTATAACCATTAAAAAAATTAATTATTTATGCTACCCTATGTTGTGGAAGACTTCAAATTTATTACAAAGGCTTAATTGTTGTGATAAAATTGAATTTTAACATGAATCTTAACTTTATCTATAACTTATTCTTTTTAAAGATCATTCATAAATTTTGAAGTACAAAGATTTTCTTCAACTGCTTTCTTTTTCCTTACATATTTGATTTGAATTTTCTAAACATAATTTCTAAAATCCTATTTATACATCATAAATATATATATATAAATTTAGTTTTTTTAATTGGAATTGATTCATCAGAGTTGTAATGTATATTACTAGATTTTAATTACTAAATTTAAGAACATAAACCATTTTAGTTCTAACATATTTAAGATAACTAAGGTAATATTTTCATTTAAATAAAGTATTATTCCAAATGAGGTAAATCATTACAACAAAATATTAGAAAGAGGCTATTATGACCTTACAACGACATAAACTTGGCAATAGAATAAAATAATTTGATAATAGAAAATGTAAATTGCTACACATAAAAGTATTATGCTTAAAAGAAAGCATAATGAAGCACAAGTGTTTTAATTAAACGAATTATAGTTAGAGAAAATTAAAAACTTAGGTTATTTGACAAGAAAGTAGAGATTATTACTGTGACAATTGAAATGTGCACCACAAAAAAGAGTTAATTAGAATCGAGAACAAATTGTATCAATAGGATGACTTGAAAATATTTCTTCAGATTTTATAAAAAATTTTATTAGTCTATCATATTGAAGAATTTACATATTTATAAATATTTTCTAATGACTAAAAACACTTGCCAAATTGACCAACCAGTCAACATTATTTTAATTAAAAAACACTAAAATCAATTTAATTAATAAATTATAAAAATCACAACAACTAAAAGGCTCACAACGTAGGAGCTTCTTGATTGAAAGATACTTGAACCATTCAATAATGAAAATTTCTCAATTTGATGGATTAGAAAAAAAATGCTATTTAGAAATTATGATTATATCTAGGTCGTTACATCTGAATCATATACTAATAGTTAAATTTTGCTATTGGATGTACGTAAATCACAGATTGTGACATTGCAGAAGTATGTGATTGGACAAAAGATCAAAATAGGTGTCTTTAAGAGGTGGATGAGTTTACAATAATTCAATCACATGATTGTCCAAATGTGTAGTGAAAATCATTCCCATAATTTTTGCTACAATCATGTGGAATGGATATACATTTTGATACCATATGGAATAAATGATGGATTATCACTGCTCTATTAGAGCTTTCCAACGTTACACATTTTGGATATCTTTTAGGGTTTCCTACGTGCTACTTTGCTCTAGATTAAAGTTATCTTTGGATTCTTAAGTTATGAATCAAACAAAAATTATTCGACGAGTTTGAGAGTTATTTTATCAATATGATAAGCACTACTACCTATATCGAAGCACTATTCTCTAATTGATACTTTTGGTTCTTTTTAGTAATATGTATTTTTTGTAATTTTAATTAAATTATTATGTTTTTTACAAATTAAATTTTATAGTTAAAATACGTTTTTGCAATATTTTTTTAAACAGCTTTTTCAATGTTATGATAAGAATTGAACGGTTATTTGGATGGTGAAGATAAGATTAAGAATTTAGAATCCTAATACATTTATAAGATGATTAATTTTAATAAACTTTAGTTTTTGTTTGTTGTATGAGTGATTTCAATCATATTTAATATCTAATCAAAACAAAACTAAAAGAACTAAAATTAAATTTAAAAATAAATGTCTTTGCTAAATTCAAACAACAATTCCTTTTTAAATTCTCCCATGAACATGAATATTAATTCTATAAAATCTACAAATTCACTCAAACAAATATACTAGTAATTCTTACAGTTTGTTGTTATCAAGCAAAATTCCAAGACTATGTATCAATAACGTAACACATTAAACTATCTAATACTCTATGAAATGATCATAAAACTATTAACTATCATTTGATAGTGATATTATCTCCTTTGTACAGCAATTTTGAACCATTCCAACCATTTATGGGACCATTTGGTACCCACATGACATAACGTCTCATTTGTCTCAAGGCTTTATCTTTCCAAAAATCCCCTTACGATGCACTCTACTAAAGAAAGTTTTTTTTTACGAATATTACATATCTTGTGCGGCATACATATTGACTTCGAGCATTATTAATTTTTTCAGAAAGTTAAATCCACAGTTAAGAGGGGACTTTCCTTTCTTCATCAAAAAAACATCATATAATCACTTCATCAAACATGTTCATTCTCCTTCTTTAAAGGCACTTTCATAAATATTTCATTTATCTCCCACTTCCTAACCTTTACAAAAAATTTCTATTCACTTTCAACTATAATATCTATGTTATTAGTTGCTTTCCTCTCATAATTCTCTCTATTTGGTTCATAATTTTTATTTTGTTAAATATCCCTTGTGACAACAACCTTATAAAGACTATGCTTTCTAGCAAATTATATTTCAAATGACTTTTGAAACTTTTTTTTTGAAAACTTTTAAAAAAACTACTCCAAGTGTCATTTATTTCATTAAATAATTCATATATTTCAAACAACAATAAGCGATTTTCTTATTTTTCCTTAAAAGACACTTAGAATTAAATTAATATTATTTTTAATAAGTGTTGGTATTTGTTTATAGCGTATCAACTTCAATTTGAAGCAAAAGTTTTTTTAGGGTTTCTTTTCATTTGTTCTACAGTATTTGACTTCTTATCCATATTATTAGTTATTTCAAACTATAGTCTTTGTGGTCTTATACAAAAATATCCATATGCAAATTTCATTTCAACACATTCAAAATAAATTTTAAAATGAAGTTACATTTATTCAAAAAAATATTAAATAAATTTTAAAGTTTTTTTAATATTTTCTATACTTCTGTACATATAAGAACTTAATCATTCAAATTCAAAAAATGTGGGGATGCCTGTAAAGAATCTCTTCCTCTACTTCCAATATAGCTACTAGTTAGTATGAGTTCTCCATTGTACATTCAACATGGGATGCTCTTCCGCCTTATTTTCTTGATTTCTCATGTTAAGAACCCCATTGGCCTTTCATCATGAAACAATCTTTGATGGAGCACCAGGTTATATTTGTTGTATTGGCAACAAATTTATTAAAACTGGAAGACAAAATATATGATGTGCTCTTGCTAATGATAATGGAAAAAGTATGTTGTAAGTAATGTAACAATGTATTTTAATACTCTATGAAGGAATAAAATACCTTGACTTTAATTACCATAAATTTCCAAACAATATAATGCATTTCTTTAGACATACCTTTATTAATACATGATCCTCTTCTCAAAAGTCCACCTTCTTAATTTTCTTTTAAAGGTTTCCAAAGAGTAAACATATTCTTTTTTAGCTCATGCTCTGATTATGTGGATATTCTTTATAGTTTTGAAAATCATATCTAAATCAAGAAGAGTACTATTAATTTTTTTCATATCAATATAATGATAATTAATACAAGATATCACATAATACAATATAAAGTGTCATCTCTATGCAAGACTAATAATTATTATTGTACAACAGAATTAATTAAAAGAGAAATACCTATCAAAGCTATATTAAAAACCTAATTTTTATAACATTAACATATTCTTAACTCCTTTAAATATTCCCTTTCATTGATTTTTATTTTTAGCTTAGAATTTTGGGTTAAACATTAGCTGACTATAACATGCACCACACAACCTTTTAAAAAAGTATGATGTAACTTTGGAATTCTTATGTTATATATTTGTTTTTGCTATGCCACTAATTCTTACTCTTTTGTGAACATCTATTTCAACAATTGTTTTTCAAAACAAATGTTGGCTTATTAGGAAACATATGAACTTTTAGGTGGATAACCTAATTTTCATTTAAATTTAATGTAACATTTCTACATGCAAATATTTTACTTTTAATCTTCCTCAAATCATGAAGCAAGTTTAAGACAACAACTTCTTGCTATCAATATGCCACAATGACTAATATAGTCTAGTTCATTGAATTTGTGATGAATATAGCACATATTATTAAATTATCCAACTAAATACTTAATTGGGCACCCTTTATGTTATAAAACATATGATGTTTCTCTCCTTAAAACTATAAAATCTACTTTTTACTTTTCCCATTTTGATATAGGATGTCAAAACCATAATGCCATAATAATTGAAGCCTTTCTAATAATCTCAATTCTAAAAGGATTTCTTATCAAACCAATCATGAATAAAATATTATATGTATATTTCAATAATAAGAAGCCCAAATATGAAAACTTAAGCATAGTTTGATTGTAGAGTTACATTAGTAAGTAGATAGGTATTTGAGATTAGAAACCATGTTAACGGAAGCTATCTCAACACAATAATCTTCAAAGAGATAAACCAATTAGAAATTTATTAAACAATTTTAGTTGTAATAGAATCTACCCAAGCATTGTTTGATCAAGTTATGCATAAAAAAAAGAGACAGATTTAGAAGACATTGAACACTTTGGAAAACAAATATTGGATGAAAAACAAAGCTCCTGGTATGAAAAATTCTATAGATTTCTACTTAAATATTATTTTAGTATGAAGATGTGGACAAGATTTTATTCATCAAGGATTTTATTGAATAACTTCTTCTAGTCCAATATATTTTTTTAAAATAAACTATGACTTTTGCAAACGATTTGGCAAGCATGTGGGTCTATGATTTGTGATGAACATAATTAGTAAGGTTTCTTATTTTCTCAAATAGCAAGTTAACTAGGAAATGAAAGGTATCCTTGATATTAAATAAAGTATATAAATGAGATGTTACAACTTCAAAAATAAGGAAATAGTTGCATCAAAGGAGTTAGTATAGAATGAAAATAATGTAAGAGATGTAGTCTTAACTGACCTCTCTTTTGGAGTAAAAACTAATACCATTCTTTTAAAAGAAATTATATATGTTGCTTCTATTTTAAAAATTATACCATAAAATACAATTAAATCTTCGAGGAAATAATTGTTTTATGTGTCCATGCTAGATTATTTCAACTTGTTTGTGAGATTAAATGTGTTGGAATTAAAAGATAGGCCAAGTGACCACATTGTTGTGGCAAAAATGTGCATGCTAAAAAATAAAATGTAAATGATCCTATAGTTTTCATTCAAAATAAGGGAAGGGTTGTTGCTAATGGTTATAATTGTGTGAATGATTGGAAAAAAAGCCAAAAACTAAATTTTATCCCTTTTTAAATAAATTTTCAAGAAAATTTTGTGTTGATAGATTTGTGAGATGGTTGAAAGTAATATACTGATTATAAGATAAAAATTCCCAAATAGTTTCTATTTGTTCTTTAAATAATGTAAACTAAGTTATAAATGTAAATAAATTGATGAAATAATAAAAAAATAATTATGCTACAAACAAAGGTCTACTGTATTACTCCACACAAAGATAATAATAATAAAGATTAATGAGATGTATAGTAGCCAATCCTCCAAGGGCTCCAAGTTTGAAAAAAACTAGTGCATCTCCAAGTTAAACCTCTACATGACGTAATGGGTGCTATTGCATCAAATGGATAACATTTAAAAGATAGGTACTGTGTAGCTTAAGAATGGTGATAAAAACACAAATGTATCCACATAATGTTCAATAATAAGCAAATTAAGGGTACTATAAAAAAATAAAAGATCGAAATGGGAGTGGGTCATAGAAAAAGCTTTAATTGCCAAATACCTTGTGAATTGCTTGACATCTCACTATTCCCTGCTAAGAAAAATGAAAGGAGCTCGGATTTATGATGCTTAGACTCCCTACAAAGTAATATAATGCTTATTCAGGTACTTAATAAGGAGAAAATACAAAAGCAATATTTGTTTTTAGGGATTCTTTATGTGCTTATAGATTAGATGGGTTTAATGTTTTTTACAAGCATTCTTGGCCCATATTTGAAGATGACATTTATGATGCCATCAATGATTTTCTTATTAATAGCCATGTCCAAAAGAATGCAGTTGTGCTAATTTAATTTTCTTTCTGAAGACTAATTACAATGCACCTTTCGAAGACATTATGACAATTTTGTTATACTTTCTCAAAAATATACTAAGTCGTTGGTAGTTAGCATATGGTGTTTCCTACCTATCATCATCTCAATGGAGCAATCAGCTTTTACTAAGGAAATGGAAATCACTAAAGATATCTTACCTACATCAAAAATCATATTTTCATAAGAGAGGCTTCATAATTTAAATGAGAAGAAAAAAGCTAATAGCTTTGTTATCGAACTAGACTTTAAGAATATACTCAATAATATATCCTTTGGGAAACATGTACTACACAAGTTGAACTTAAATAGTTAATTTATTATTCTAGTCTTGATTATCTATAATATGAGCTAGTTGCTAGTCATTATTAACAAGAAATTAATTGGTTTCATTGAACTCTGCCATTGGGTAAAGCGTGGTAACCCTCTCTCCATATTTCTTCTTCACATTGTAGCTAAAGAACTAAGAAGAGGTTTAAACAATCAACATATATAAGGTAAAGCAAAGCACTATGCCACAACAAGTAGTTGCCAACCAAAGTGTCATTTGTGCTTTGTAGACTGTCTTTTCCTCTTCTTAAGAGGTGATAAACACTAAATAAAAAATATCAGGTTATTCTTCTCCAAACTATAGAGCACATTAAGCTTACAGATTAATGTACAAAGGATCTTTTTTATAAGATACGAAGATGCAAAACACAAGCAAAAGAATATTGACAAGGAGCTCCTGCTTGAGAAAATATACTACCTTCGAATCCCTTAACTCACAAGTACATTATTCAATGCTAGGAAAATAGTGGTCCACTTTTAACACAACTTTAACAAAATATTCAAAAAGAAATTACTCTCAATGGGAGGTAGTACTTGTTAGTCATGTCCTCTAGTCAATAGAACTTTATAAATCAAATTATATCTTTTTTCTCAACAATATTATTAATATTTTAGAAAGTGTGATAAATGGTTTTCTTTGGGGTAATAATGATTTGGTGAGCAAGCACCATTTTGCTAGTTATAGCAAGAACAGCTTTCCTATGAAAAGTATGGTTTACTAGTAAAAAAATTAAAGAACTTTAAGGTTGTATATAATGTAAAGCTTTTTGAAAAGCTTGCACCTCAACATTATCTATTTTATATACATGAGATGTATAAAATGGGAAGCATTCTCAATGACTTGGAATCAAATATAATGAATCATCTCGCTACTTTGTATTTTGTGATTCTTGGAACAAAATAGATAAAGATGGCAACAATTATTGGACCCACACAAAGGATAGTAAATTCACTATTAATTCAAGATGGGATAAGCTTAGAGTTTATTAATTGCTTTATTCATAAGTCACAAAAAAATGTAGAATAATTTTCAACCTTCCAAAATTTTTTTATTAATGTGGAGGCTCCTCATTAACTAAATACCTTTTGATAACAACTTATGGAAGTTGAATTTCAATTTATAAACTAATGCCATTTTGTGCCTATAGGAGCTCTCAAACGAATCTTATGGAACCCATTTGTAATGAATATTGGCATTTAACAAACACAATATCATGATACATGAAATGCTTCTATAATAATGGAAGTGTTCTCACACAAACTGAATAGCTATTGAGAATTTATTATTCTACCATTTGTCATATGTTGTATTATCAATAAGATAAAAATTCAGAACAATTCAATGGGCAAAGATTCCCTATCATTCTCTTGATAAAGTTAAACATAATACTTATGAAATTTAAAATGCTGCTTAATTTTGTAAAGAAGTTCAATATATCCCTCAAATTGAAAAATATACATTCCTTCTTTAATATCTTGAGATTAATTTAAAAATATAAAAAGTGGTTCAATAAATTCCCATAGTAGTGCATTAAGAAAAATGAAATTTATATGATAATCACATGTCAGATTGGAGACTACTTGGTGGAGCTATTAAAGCACTCTCAATTACATAGAATTTAAAAATATATAAATTGAAGCCATTAAAATACTATTTTTTTAAATTTATATGATAATCTAGGGTTGTAGAAACATCATTATATAATCAAGCAATTAGTCAACCCCTATAATGATTAAACAAAGTATTGGAATCCCCTGCTGTATCTTAGTCAAACTAAATAGAACAAATCAATTTCTTTTCAAAGTAGTTGAATTATATCGCATTTTCAAGGAAGGAAATGTAATAAGAAATTAATAGACTTAAATAGCTAGTAACTATAATTATTTAAGCTTGACAAGAAGAGTTATTCATATATTATATTGTGATCATAACGAAAGTCATACACCTAAAAATGCCTCCATAATCAAATTTATGGAATGAATTCACCTCGTTGTTATGGCTGAATTAGATTTTTTCCTATCACAATTACTAAGCATTTAGAGCTAAAAATAATGAAAAAGTTCATGAAAATCAAGAGTTTTATAATATATCTTTTATTTTAGCTTAAGAAATCTATTTTGATTAATTACTTTTGTTGACATAACTAATGTTAAGTTAATCATATTCTAGGAAAAAGGAATGAACTTATTTGGTGTCGCTTATTTCATAGTAGGCAAATTAATTTCCATGTAATGTCTCAACTTTAACAAATGATAACTATTCTTCTTATATCTAAGATCATTATTTTTTCTATAAAAAAGAATACCAATCCAACACATTCCAATATATTCCCATCAAACTTTAACTTGATAATAACAAAGATACAAAGGAATGGTTCATAAAATTTTGAGTGCATGTGCTAATGTAAATTGAATACATAATATATTACTATTATTATAATTTTTTGTAGCATTAATACTATAGAAAATTGTGAATTAGGAAGCTACCCATGAAATTTATTGTTCTTTTTAGGAACAAGATATGCAAGGAATGAGAAAAAAGCCATCTATTTCTCAACAATTTTTTGCAATTTTTTCTAATAATTAATATAATTGTTCATCAATTTTAATTACAAAACATGTTTATACATCATCATTATCTAGTTCTCCTTAATTCAATGGCCAGTACATCCTCCAAATCAACCTTATGTAAAGACTTGTTCAATGGCACCACTTAAGTATGATGGATTTAGACAATACATTAGACTCTCTATTTATTTGGAATCATTGAAGACTTTCTTTTGATTCTTTGCACCTTTATCATGTTTTTCAATTGTACAAATGTATTCATTAATGTCTAAACGAATACAATGTCATTTATCCACTACTTCAACATGTATGGAGTTCATCATAGTATTGAATTATATCTTACTTCATAGCAATACAATCATGAAAAAGTAGGTTTCCTAACATAGAACTTCTAGATTGGTCCAAAACATTTTAATAATGTATCAATACTCTATTTGGATTACTTCAATTAGGAACAATTTCTTACCATGTGCATTATGATTCCTTAATTAGCCAAGTATAACATTTTACATCGATTACCATCTTCTATGCACATTTCTTGAGGCTCATCAATTAGGTCTATCTTTTGTGCTTCCTCTTTGTGTCAAGGTCATTTATATACTACTACACATTGCAAAGGATTACATAAAAATGTTGACACTAATTTGTTTTTCTTACATCAGACAATCACAAAATGCATCAATATAGTACTTGATATCTTACTTCAGAGAAAGATTGTCATCAACAAAATATGTGGCATGGCATAGACTATTTGGATTTCTATATAATCCCTTTGAATTGTGTCAAACGGTTTAGTTACAATAATAAACTAATATGTTAATGAGGCACATTGTCTCAGCTTTTGCAGTTTAGTTCGTCAATTAGCATGGTTTAACACTTCATCAATCTTTTCATAAAATGTTTGTCAATATGGTTCTCATCAAACAATATTATAGTTCCTTAGACCATGACCAGTCGTTGCACTCTTATGTGTGCTTATACAATTTCAATGCATAACATATATGGAATCAATCATTCTCACTATGGATACCTTTATGCATTGGAATAATTTGAACCAATAGATTGAATTAGTAATATTAATACTTGAAAGTGACACTGCAAATCATCGAATGGTAAATTATTAGCATTTGACATTCTAGAACATCAACACATCAAAAGAATATGGATGCTCATCCTCACACACAAATATCAACCATAGCCTTTAGAAGTTTTGATAAAAATAATAATGTATTTTTTAAGTAATAAACTTTAACTATTGTCACTCTATTATGTAGTAATGGTGGAAAAGTTGATGAAATTATTTTAGGAGATGTCAACTACTTATAATAAAAAGAAATAGAACTATATAACTTATGTTTAATATAATCATCCACTAGTGAAATTATATATCATTATCTTATTATTCAAAATTTTGATAACCTGATTTCATGATTTTCTCATTGCCACACCAACAAAGCCATGTACAACCTTATTAAGGAAACTATGAGGATCATTTATATTATCAACGTGCCTTAAGAAAGCTACATAAGCTTTTGATATCTATATTCATGTCATGCTAGACATCATATGTAATAAAATTAGGCATTATTTCTTCTATGAAGAGAAAATTGTAGAATTGTTTTTGATTTAGAATTATACAATTAGTCATAGTTCACACTCTAAAAAAATCATTGAGTACTTATGTTCTTGCATTTAAAACACTTTGGTCAAGTTGTGACATAGTAACATTCTACCCATCACATAGAGGTTCCATTAGAGGCATAGTCCTACATGGACTTAGAGCTATTCCTTGTTTGACACCTCATCATTTAGTTAGTCTCTGATATCATTCCTATCATTAGGGACAATTATAATTAACCATTATTTATTGCACTTTGTAATTTTTTTTCTATTTTTTAAGCTATTTGCATTTATAATTTAGTCAATCATTTGGAGATTCATTAGTAGCTTTTTGGATACCTCTATCTTTAAATGCTACCTAGGATATCCTTATAGTAGAACGATAATCTATGTGAAAAACTTTTTTCAAAATGACTTTAAAAAGGCTTAAAATTGTGTGTTTGGTTGCATTTTTGTTTTGGTTGCTATCATCCTTCTCTTTTACCACTACTAGTGTTGATTCATGTGGCCAACTATACCCACTCCGACTCTTCAAACTCATTCATCTACTCAACACACTGACCAGTGTTTAACTGTAATCCATGAATTTTCTTGACTGGTCAATATATCTCAACTTGTTTGCTCATGCAGACCCACATATTAAACTTGAGGTGTAATTGTGTCTCTCTACCTGTGTTGCATTGACAGTGTAGGCCACCTACTTCACACTTATTAGATTGACAATCAAAACACACATGCCAATTTAGGAACTTCCTATGCCAAAATAATTTTGCTTCATTTTGAAGAATTGTTTAGGCTTAATTCAAATTATCCTTTTTATAATTTATCTTGAATTTTAGAATTCTAAAAAAATACTTAAGAATTCTAAAATATGCT
Source organism: Vanilla planifolia (assembly GCA_023846275.1). Classification (NCBI taxonomy): domain Eukaryota; kingdom Viridiplantae; phylum Streptophyta; class Magnoliopsida; order Asparagales; family Orchidaceae; genus Vanilla; species Vanilla planifolia. The sequence goes on from JAIUJO010000045.1 coordinate 2,579,191, forward strand.
CCACAGTTTTCCAATAGTATCCTTGCATATCTTAGCCTAACAAATTATCATTATAGCATTGAGATATTTATAAATAGTGATTCTCACAATATTATAAGTAATATAATTCGAATAAAATAAAAATGTGCTACCATTAAGCTAGTTTAATAGAAGCATATTGTGTATATTCTTGTAATAGTGTGACTCTACGGGTAACCTAATGAAATGAGTGAAAGGCTCAAAAAAGGGATATCCCATCATATTATCTTATATTCCAAAGAGCACCAAATCTATAGAAAACTTTTAATCATTTAATTTCATGTTTTGGGAAATTAATCATCTAATCCAAATTTGTGGTCTACCTTAGTGAGCATGTGATGTTCATATTTGCCACACTAAAAACTAGACTTGTGCACACTTACCCTCCAACTTGAGTATTCTAGATGTTGGTTATTAAAACAACTTTTCCTTTCGGTTAACATTCCATATGTTTACAATCTGTGCATGTCCTATGCTTTAGGGAAAGTTTTTACTTGTCCAAGGATACTAAGATTTTCAATTGTAAACCTATAGCACCTTTCGGTAGGCCTCTACATGGATATGTTCCATGAACATAAGAACTTTTCAGTTATTGATGACCTAAAAAAAGGTTTTAGCCTCCCATTTTATGTTACCTTGGTATCAATGAATGGTTAGCTATAAGAAATTTTCATAATTTTTAATTTATCATTAAACCAACATCTTTTAATTTTATACTTCTGTTTTTAATAGCTATAATTTACTAAACATTATATGAAATAATGTTTCAAAAAAATATTATTTTCAAGAGTAATGCTACAACATTTACTTATTTGTGTTCCTTTGCTATTACATTTCAATATTTTTTTTATTTTTCTTTGTCTTTATAATCATAAGTTACAAACTTTTTTCAGACAGTATTGTTTATGACTAGTTGGTCTATAAAATAATATAGAATGTCTGATTATTATTTGAAAAGAAATGTTGAACATTGCATGAAAAAACAATGATGATCTTGAAATGATTTATGGTTAACTTAAGAAAATATGAATCGTTAACACTTGATGATTATTTGAAGATTTCTTTCACTAGTGAATTACATGCAAAAAAGAATTATTTCGACAATCCCTTAGAACTTGATTAATTTTTCAATTATTTGATATTAGAAAATATGTTGCTCAAAAAATAAAAATTTTAATTTCAATAATAAAATAGTTTTCTATCGTTTGATTTTTAAGAATTCTATTGTTTGAACAAGTTTATACATGAAAATGACATAACATCGAGGACCACTTTGTATGCTTTACATATGTATCATTAAAGGTAATACCAATTTTTTCTATAGACAGAGTCAAATTTTATTACACTACTCTTTGAGGAAAACGATTTCTTCATTTCCATCTAAATATGCTCGAATCTATATGTGGCATTGCTTTAGATGTGAACTTATAATACTTCAAACTCGCCACACTTTACTACTCTAATGAATATAATGTTTTTTGGAGTCGTAAATACAATGATTTAGAAAATCATGTAGATCTCCCAACATTATAAGCTCTTACAGAGGCTAAAATTAACTTTGTTTGATTCAAAATGACATACCCAATTTGTCATTAAGATTAGCATCTTTAACTATTTTATATGGGAACTATTCTATGTAAGTACATGATATCATCTCATCATGGTCATTGACATTATAGGCTAATTGTAAAATCTATTATGCATATAAGTCCTAATTGAATGTCTAATCACCACTATTGGTTAGATGTTATTTTATTTAGTAAAAGCACAGTCATAATGATAAGCTTCAAGAATTGATCTTGTAGCCAACTTCTAACAGCAGGTAACAAACATTTAAACTTAGGATAACACTATAAGATTTTAAGATCATAATCAATAAGAATAATCATTTGTGAGTATAACTGAATTATTCAATTAATTTTGATTCAAAAGGAATTAGGTCACACCAAATTGATAAGGATGAATCTGTTCTGAATCAATATAAGTTGAATAAAGAATCTAAGTAAACTAGACATATATGTTGTGTATTGTTTTTGAATTACTAATAATCTTGATTCACATGTATTTAACACAATCTTAAATTTTTAAATCACAACCAATTGTTGTACATAGATTAGTTATGCTATTCAAAACATGTATGAATTACTGTATTTTCTCATGGCAAGTTTTCATGTAAGAAGGCTTTATTAATATCCATTTTATGTGGCAAATTATGTTAAATTATGATGCACACCATTATTTCATTGTTTAGGAATGACAACTTAATATTGCATATACAAATAATCTTTGTTTATGTATCTATTGAATACATGAGTAACAATGGTAAATAACAAAAAATTAAATGGTTAATGGTTGTGGTGGACAGTCTGTTATAGGATTGATGGATAATCTTAATTGCTAGCAAGAGTAGAGTGATTGGGACACCTGGAGGTGAGTTCCTACACTCAACCTTATTTTAGTTATACTAAGCCAGTAGGTCTGCAAGGCTTTGTTAAGGTTGTTTACTAGGTAGCTAACCTTTCACTAGTACACATCAACCAGGGAGAACCTTCAATTGTCAAGCAAAAATTATTTTCAATGAAGAAGAAATTGAAAAAATTGACATGCCACTCAAGCTTGATTTAATGAGGAAAGTTTCACACATATTTCCAAATATGGAATCAATGCTAGTGGAATTAAGAAAATCAAAATTTTTAGTGACTAAAAGGTATCATTTTAAGATAACTAACGACATTTACTAATTACATTTGATAGTTTAATTGTGATGTTCACTTCACTAAGCAAGGAACATAAGTGACTTTAAGAAAACATTATTTAAGTGGCATCATGAGGTTTATGTGAATGTTCCTTGAATCAACATTAGCTTTAATTTAGGTTTCATTTGAGTTTTGTAATGAAGTAACTCTGTACTTCATAGCTTTAGTAGTAAAAAATACTATAAAAGGGACCATATATATACTATAAACCTAATTAGAATAAGCATAAGCATGATGTGTGTTGAAGTGGATATAGTGAAGGAATTACCTACTTGAATCTAGATGACAAAATATTTAGAATTTCAAATACTTTATGGCAATGAATTAGATATGATAACTTAGTTATTAAATGAACTTCTATGGCAATGGTTGCACCTCTATTGAATGTAAACAAAACAAAATGTCACCAAATATGCAAGCTCAAAATAAGCACTGACAAATGTGATTTAATATAATCTTAGTAGGCCATTATTTATGATTTAGGAAACATTTTAAATGAAAAGTCACTGCATTCATATCATTTCATTTTAGATACGGATGTTGTATGAAAAAATATTTAGGCACTATCAAATTGTTCCACTACAAGGAAGGAGAATAAAAAGTCACAAATTGTTTAGCTGACACAAATAGTAAAATTAGCACATGCTTAAGAAAAAGAAAGTATGCAAATGAATTTTTGAACCAAATTATTGATAATTAAATTTCTTTTGATAAAAACCCAACGGTAGAATAAACAACTAAGTTTAGTTTTTTATCAAGAAGCATCTTACGATAAAGCTGACCAACAAATTGACTTACAATCACTTTAAGATCTTAGCAATGACTAGCTTAAATGATATACAAATTTCAGTTTAAAATAGGCACTCAAAGGGAAATATTAGAAATGGTTAAAGAGGCATCTTAGTTTGAGTAAGATTCATAGAAGTGCTTGATTTTATTAAATTTCATAACAATTGACTTTTATTTGATATCATCCTAGCTTGTAGTATAAGAGATACAACAAATAAGACCTATGTAAGGTGGTTCTTTTGCTTCTACTCAAAATAAAGAATAATTCTAATTACTCTCATGGAACCTATAGCTGACAACAGGTAATTGAATAATCTATCAGAGACAATAGAATTTTATTGCTACATTACCAATAAATATAATGGGGTATTGGTATTATGAATTAAAAGCATCCATTATAAAACCTTAAATGAGGATGAGCAGTTAGCTCACTTGCTCATTAATAATCCAGGGAAACAAAATGTTTCCTATAATACTTATGTGTATGCTGAATTCAAGAGATAAATGAAGAACACTTTGGTACATGGTGGCTAAATTGCAAAGGAAATTAAAGCTCCATGGAAAGAAATAGTATACTTTAATGAAATAGCTACACTAGACTAATGCAAGAGTCCCTCCAATCTTAGGTCAGAAGTAATGAGTGAATTCATTGATTATACTAGTCAATGGTGCAGAAGAGAACCCTCATTCATTGGGTACTTATTTACATGTATAAGGAATGAAAGGGGAAATAGTTCTAGAAAAGGCCACATTGGTTGTTAGACAATCATGCATAGATTGATCTTTTCTCAGCAATAGTAATCCAATATTTATATAGAATTGGACCAACTTATTCACGTTTACTTAAATCATACTCCTCTGACCAAGTTGTTAAAATTTTGAAATATATGAGTTAAGTATCTAAAATTCATCCAAAATATAGAAAATATCAGTGAAATTCTATTATTATTAAAATAATTAGAAATTTCTCACTTCTAAATTCAGCTTCATTATTGCTTTTAATGGAAACTAAATTATGTCCAAACTCCTTCTCTAATTTATTTATCAAGATATGAAATTATCTACAAGATTTACTCCTTTTTCATAAGTAAATAATCTATGTATACCTAAAATAGTTAGCTAACACAACATGTCCATATTTATTGTGTTCTATACTCATGCATTGTATGTGCCCAAACCATTTATTTGGGAAAGTTCAAAGGGCACAAATAATAATTTACAAAAGACAATTTAACTAAACCTTTTATTATCTTATATATAATTATTTTTTTAAGATATGTGTGCTAGCATCACAAAGTCTTCTATGACATAAATTAAAGTCATTACCATATGGCACAAATGTTCTGTTCAAGAATCATTTACTTTTTTCAAATGATGTGAATAAGAGTTATTTCTTTTAATTGTAATAAATAATATATTTCCATCTTTACTAATTTTAATGCAATCAGATAAAATACTACACATTTTTTGGAAATTATAATTTAAACTTTGAACTAATAAACTTTAGAAATAAAAAAAGTAGAATTTTCGTTAGTAGTTATTCATTTGAGTATTTCTTTGAGTTGTCAATTAGTACTGCTTTTCCTTCAACATATGCTCTTTATGGGGTGAATAAATTGTCAGTCATGTATCTTAAACATCAACAATCAAAGAATCATGTCTTACTCATTTTTGAAAAGAAAACCTTTCTATAAATATAAATTAATTGTCAGACATATCAAGCCAAACCTTTTTAGTGAAGCATATTTTTTAGTGGATGAACTACAGTTTCCCCTAACCACCAAGAAACCATATGAAATTTATGTTAAATATGAACTTTAATAATTGCTACATGTGCTATATAATTGGTTTGCATGCTATAATGATATGTAAAATTGTTATTGTAAGCTTATAAAATATTAATATTTCATTTATCCATATTAACATTAAAAATTCCAGCATTTGAAATAAAAATATTTCTACTAATTCATTTTTCAATTAGTAATAAACAAGTATATTTCAAGGATTTAAGATCATTAATTCTTTATGTAATGATGCATGCAGTTAATTATCTATGCTAATCCATCAATAGCATTTTGCATGTTCATTAAATAAGTGTTAGCCTTATTTCTAATCTGTTCACAAGGACTTAAACATTCACTATTCTTTTCTTTTAGTTTATTATATTCCTTAAATGTAGTTTCTATCATTCCACACAAATTAATTGTTAAGGTAATCGTTCATTATAGTAACTTATCTCTACTTCATTAATTGATTTTCCCTTTTCTTCTTAATCCTCTTGAGCCAACATAAAAAATATCCCTTCATTGTTCTCTTCCACATCACATGTGTTAGTCTCCTCTAAGTCACTTCAAGCTTTATTTAATGCTTTCTTCTTCTACTTCTTGCTCTACTTCATTTCATTCTTTTCTTTTTAAATTCCATCTAACTCTATAGGACTTGCTGGTTTAATATGTCCTAGTTTATCACACTCATGGAAAAAGATCTCCTCATCTCTTCTCACTCTCTTTTCGGACCTTTGTTTCATATATCTTTTTGTGACACCAAACATTTTAGAAAAACCTTCCAAAATTACAGCTATGCTATCATCATCTATAGTCTCCTTTTCTAAGATATCTTCCTTTTTTTTAGCGCTATTGTTTACTCTTTGTTCATTAATTAGTTTTCCTAAATCAAGCCTTTGCCTTCTTTTCTTCTCTTGATCTCTAGTTCCTTACTCATTAGCTCATTTGCAAGGTCATCCAATGTTATAATAGAGAAGTTTGTAGTAATCCTGATTGTTGTGGTAAAAGGTTGATACTCTTTTGGCAAAATTCTAAGGATCTTTTTTTACATGTTCATTCGTAGATACAACACTTTCCAAAACTAACAGATCAACTAATTATGTTAATAAATCAAATAAACATTCTTTCAATAGATAAATCAAATAATCATATGTAATCATATTAACTTTAATTTCTTTAACAAAAAGATGTACCTTGTTAGGTTCCTTTAACTTGTAGGAAATTTCAAAAGTAATTTCTGAACTCATAATTCTGTTTTGCCTAAACAACTTTCAAAGCACAAATAAAACTATTTAAAATGTTATGATTCAGTTAAATTCTATTTTTTTTCCTTGTATTCATTTTTATTAAATTTTTTTTGTTGTAATACACCCTATGAAATTTTTTAAGTGTGCATTTCCCTTTTTACTAACTTCATGTGAGTAGTGGCCTTAATATTTCAATAGAGATTATGATAACCACAAAAAATGGTACCTTACAAGAGGAAGCTATTAGTTCACTTTTGGCATTGATGAGCGAAGTTTTAAATGTTTCGTATTATATTCTAATACACTTGTTTAGTATAAAATAGATTTACATATAAAATAATAAGATATGTAAATTTTAAAATACTGAACAAGCGGTATTTAAAGTCCCTTTGAGTGTTCAATAAGCTTCAAGGACTAAAGGTTTGTTCATCAAATTTAAAAAGGTTTTTTTGTTATAAAATGAAAGCTTATAGATTTTATGATAGCCTCATTCATTTTAATTTCAATCCATATTCAAATATGAAAATTGTTTAATCTTCTTCTTGATTTAGTAAAGAAATAAAATTTATTTTTTTATCCCATAATACATTCCTTGCTTAAATGCTATCCTTGTCAAATTTTATGTCAGTTTGTTTGCTAAACTTTGATTAAATTAAAAAAATCTAATTATGCAAAGTTTTTCATAATTTAAATTATAAGAAAATTGCCACATCCCAGCTTGTGCCCAAGTGGAAAGCCCTTAGGTTGGGCTAGCCAGAGGAGGCACTCACATGCTTCACATCAAGAAATAGTCAGAAGTAAATTAGTTTGAGTTAGTATGGCAAACTGTGAATTCTTAAACTAGATAGGATAAGGCATTGGATCAAGTTGTGTAGCACTCGAACCTAGTATATAAGTGGATAAGGGGGAGCCAACTTTAATGAGGTTCGAATATTAATCCCATTTTAATGCTTATATATCCTAAATACTTTTCCAACCTAACAATATTGAATAAAATCACTTGTGCTAGCATATATCCAATGTTGTGATCACATGGTGGAGCTGGCCTCTTTTTTGTTAAATGATGATTACTAATTTTGTTGAATTTTTTTTTATTTATCCTCACATCTAATGGCCACAGCTTAATCCAAGCTTATTAGATGTCGAGAACTCTTTTCATCTTATCATTATATCATGCAGCTCATAATTATCTTGATTGAATCTTACAGTTGAGATCTACTTTAGCTTTATTGTTGTTGAATCAAATCATCCAGATTTCGACCAACATTTTTGGATGGCCTAGATCACATCTGTCCTGATCAAATAATCCACAACTCATCCACTTATCCATTCAATGTAATGGCTAGTTATTGAGCTATTGCATTAGCAATTTTGAAAAACTATTTTAACCTATTTTGTAAAAGCTTTTTAAGCTGTTTGGCTGTAGCTTTTCACATATCCTATCTACACTTTGAGATGACTATAATCAATTTTTTTATAAATACCTAACAAGTATAATTAGAATAACTAATTAACATAAATCAATTTTTTAGATGTCAACAAAACACTGCTCAATATTTTGTTGAAGTAAATTCTACTAGCAAGAACTACGCCTTCTCATTCTCAAATCATCAATTTTTTTTCCTAAGCTTTGCTTATTTAAACTTTTAAATTGTCATTTCTCTTGTAAAATTTAACCTCATTATATTTTATTTTATTAATCAACATGTATAGGAAGCTATACTAATTTATCACAATTTAATCATCTGACTGTATTTTTTTCTCGTGGGTTAGGTAAGGAAAAGTTTACAAACACTTGTGGTCAATTTGATCTCATAAAAAATCAAGTTTTGTTTAATCTCACAAAAAGCTAAGATATTGTTCAACTTGCAAAGTTAGTAGGTTGTAGGTGAATCATAAAAAAAAGTTTAAGTGGTAACCTTTTATTAGTGTGTTTTTTCTCGATCTCAATTGGGGGTGGATGAAGATTTCAATTTAAAGATAAATATTTTAAAATTATGGTGTTATATGTTAATTTTTATCTTTATTTTTCATTATCAAATTAAAAAATAATGTTTACGGGCATCATATTATTTGATCTATATCTTATGAAAGGCAAGGACTTGTGTTTAGATGATTTAAATTCTTGATGTTTAAACATTAAACCTATCCTTAATTTAGCTATTTAGTTTTAATTATTCACTATTATTTAGTAATTTGCTTACCATCTACTCTTGTGATGGAGATTAACATTTTCACTTACATATAGATCGCACAAAGCGATTCCCCTTACCATGAGTTTGATGAATGTAAACCTATGTGCCATACGAGTATTAAATAATTGGTTTAATAATTTTTACCCAAAGTATGATGTAGAAGATATGTTCTAGAAGGTAAACAACTACACTAAGAGCTCTATCAATTAGCTCAAAAATTTGAAGTTAAGCCATTCTTAAGTAATGTCTCTAATATTCATTTAGTTGTCTTTAATCATGTATTTACACATGAATCAATTAATTGAGCTCTATAATAGATTAATCTACGTGATGTTGAGATATATGATTTCAAATACTGAATAAAAGAAATTAATTAACAATGTAGTGATTTTTTCCATCAAAATATAGTGTAAGAAGTAATGTTTCAACATAACTAACAAAAGAAATAATTAAAGTTGACAATAATTAAAATTTGTTGTTGAACAATTACTTGAATAAATAAAATATAAAGAAAAGAATGAATGTTGATAAAATTGTATACATAAAGAATCATCTCAACTCTTCTCTTACTTCCTTGCATTGTCATACTAGAATCAATTATTATCTGCATATGCATTACATAACATTTACACACACATCTATTATCTAAATCATCCTCTACCTCAATCTACATATCTAAGTATGTGTTTCACTATCGTGAGTCATGTACTAATACTTGGCATGCATCACCTGGTGCAATGATTTGTCCCAACAAAACTAATAAGCATTATCTATGCTTAACTAAATTATTTTTGTAGATAACGTAATGGCCTTTCATTAATTAATGGTTAAATTATTTATTTAAATTTTTTTCACTTAAATTATAAAATATTATTTCATTAAATAAATTAATATTTTGCACCTTTCTATTTACAAATTTATTATGGTTACCATGACACGAATCTTTTTTGTAAATAAGATATAGACTTAAAGCTTAATTTTTTAAGTGTTGAATTGTCTTGATTTTTTTTGTATGTATGTTAATAATTTTGGAATTATTTTATCTGTAACATTAACTTTGTTTAACATGTAATATCATGAAAGGATTTCTTATTTTATGTTGTGTCAATTATTCAATTTTTTTTTATAATATTTAAGTATTATTATGTTTTTTTTTCTTATATCGGTAATATTTTTTTATTATTTATTTTAAGATATTTCTTTAAAAATCTTAAGACCTTTAATTTATTTTAACTAATTTTTGATAATACAATTAATTGAAAAACTCATTCGTTGCACATAGTTTTTAATTTGTCTTTTTTGAACTATCAATGTTGTATTTCATTTCTCCAAACATGGTAAATGTCTTGAATTTTTTCATTTAATTATTAAATTATATTTTGTACATAAATTTTTATTATTTTGTAAAATTTTTTTTGAAGCTTATACTTCTTTGTTGAGTTAATTATTTGTTAAAATTATTTTTTAAAAAATAAACTATTTATGTTTTGGTGAACACTTCATAATATAATCATTAAAATAAAAATTATTTCAACATAAATTTTTTTCTTAAGTTTTATATATCCTATATAAAATAAATTTATGTTTCACTATTTTTAAATAGTTGTAAGTATTATGCATTTTTTAAATAGCTTCATTTTTACAATTCTTATTATTGAAATATTATGTTTATAATTTTTTTTTATTTTAAATTTTTTAGCATCAAGCATTATTCAACATATTTGAAAATTTTTTGTTCTGCTATCGATGTATTTTTTTTGTTTTTAATACTTCTATATTATTAAAAAAGTTTGAATTTATAAAATAAACTTTATTGGTTTACTTTTTCAAGTTATATTTTTTAACTTAATACTTTATTTTCAATTATAGTACTATTATGAGAACATTTCAACAAAGTACGATGTAATCTTTAAAACTTTAAAGATCTCTAAAATTAATCATTTACTTAATTGCATTATTTAATTTCAATTAAAGAAATTTGAAGTTTCTTGTCCAAAATAAATATAATTATCAAATTTTTCTCCTTTTATCAACGAATTTTAAAAATTTTGGACCTTAAATCTTCATCAGCAATTTTAAAAAAATAAAACAAAATAATAAAATTAAATTAATTGAGCAATTCATAAACTGGTCCTATGTTTTAGGTGGTGGTAATTGCGAGTGATGAAATAATGGAGCAATCCACATGATTGAGATAGAGTGGTGCCTTGATTCTGTTTTTTATTTCAATGAATAGCATTGGCAGAGACGTGCTGAAGCTTCTGGTCCACTTTTGGGCAATGTGGTTTTAAAGAGAGTCAATTAGTCAATAAGTCAACGTGTTCATTGATCAAGTCAACATAGGTCTAGTGGATTCTGAGGTCTATGGGTTAGCGCAAGTCATTAGGGTGTGAGACAAGTGGCTTCAGTAGTGCTTGACGAAGATGCTATTAGAGGAAAATGACATTGGAGATGGATGACTTAAAAAAATTTCGATGAAATTTTGCACTAACAGACTTCTTGAGTTGCTGTGGCAGCAGCAAATATACGTTTGTGAGCCAACGTTAGATGTTATTGTTTCACTATTTGAGTTGATTCGGATTAGATGTTTGCAATAGTTTTATTCAATCACCTAAAATCCTTATATGCTACGTTTGATTTTGTTTTACTTTAATTTTGTTATTATTTTAGAATAACAACATTATCACATAAAAGTTTATCAAATCTAAAAATGACTTTCAAAAAGCTCCTTACAATGCCATTTAGGACAAAAAAAAATTCTTTTGCAAAGCACTTGCTTTTACTTATATTGTTTTTGAATAAAAGAGTTGTATTACGATAGCTAAATAAGTTTTTTGAAAACAAGGTTCTTAAAAAAGTTATTATTATTAACCAGTTACTATTGAGAGGATATTAATTTGTTTGGTATAATAAAATTTTCGTTCGAGTATTGATGTTTGATTTTTATTTAATATTAAAAATTAAACAAATTTTACTAATATCTTTATGATGAGAAAGCATGTCAAAACTATATTAATTTTGATCAAGCTTAAAACTATGTTTTATTTTTTAATATTTAGTATATTTTTATCATTCATATTTTTTTGCATGTGTCGAAATATATTTTTTAGTTATAAATATTAAAATTCTTAATATAATAAATATTTTTTTATAATATTGTATATATTATTTTTTAATTGCATAATACCTATCTTCTAAAATTATTAAGGAGTTCCTTATAATAATGCAGCATAATTGAAGTTTCCATATATAATATTTTTCTTGTGCACTATGAAAAATGTTTTTAACATCCAACATTCACTTGAAATATTATCATCCACATTAATCAGCTTAAATTTTTTTTAACACAACGAGCTATCATTTTTACATTAATTTATAACTTTTTATTTCTTACATATTTAAAATTTTATTTTTAAAATAGATATTTAATATAATTACACTGCTATAATTATTTTTTTCTGTAAAAAACTCAGAATTTTTTTCTATTTTTATTTTCTCGAAGATTAATGACTTTTTTTAACTTTTGCCTTTTCTATTCTCAAATTGCACCGACATAATAATCAATTTTATGTCATTTAAAATTTTTTTTTTGATTAATTATTTGTTTATTGCTAGTGATTGAATGGGGCATCTTCTATTAGATTTTAATTTTTTTAGTCACTTTTATACCATAGTCATATCACGAAGTTAGCCATTCTTATTCTTAGGATTTTTAATTGTTTACAATACTGGATCGAACAACTTTATAATTTCACAATACATTTTATTAAGTGTTATAAATAATTTTTTGAAAATATAATTTTAAATTTCAAAATTTTAATTAACATAAAACTAGAAAATTTGAAATTAAATGTAAATTTTATTTTTTGCACTAAATATGTTTTTTAATATCAAGAAACAAATTATATTGATGTAAAGGACTTATCTTTTATTAGTGAAAATCTTTATAACACTAAATTATTTTATCTTTTATTAATGAAAATCTTTATAACACTAAATTATTGATGTAAAGGACTTATCCATGATTGATTGATCCAGAAAGATTGTTATAATTTATAAAACTTATAAATAATATTTTAGTTCGAACTAACTATGCATAATTTGTTTTCTTTTCCTTTATAATTTTTTAAAAAATATTTGCATTGCTTGTAATTATTATTACTATCATAGTATTTTTAAAATCTCAAAACTTTACTTGTATTTAATAATATTGCATTTACTTCTAACACTTAATATTTAAATTTCTTGTTAAGAAATATTTTTGTTACATAAATTGTTTCAAATTGTTAAAATTTTAAATATGTTTCTATTTATTTTTCATTAATATATTTTAGAACTTCTAATTTAAGGACAAAAATATTTCACAAATGATGAAAATATTTCATGGATTATGCATACAAGGATACCACATCTCCAAATATTTAATGTTACATAAGATAAATCATATGAGGGACTCATCAATGGAATCAAATGCATTCTCTATAGCTATCATTAGAATGATTAATGGTGAGCCATATGTCGTTATTTCTTTCATTCTATCAAGACATTTTTATCTTTGAATGTATTCTAATTTTAACATTTTGTGCTTCTAGAATAATTATTGAGTTTTCTTTGTAAATTTTTTAAATTATTATTACAAATTTTTTTAGTAAATAAATTGAACATTTTGTTTCTTTAATAATGTGAACATTTGATATTTTCATGACTTTCCTTTATGTTTGTATTTTTTTGATATTCAACATATTAATAATTTTTTTATTGTTATTATTAACAAAGTATTTTGTTAGTGAATCCTATAAATATTTAGAAAGTTTTAATATTTTAATGATTTGTGTATCTAAATGATTTTTAAAATAATAATTTAATACTTCATAATGCTTTTTCAATATTTGCTTTTTTTGTTACAATGACAAATTCATAAGAGATATTTAAAATGAAAAAGTCTTTTTTGATAGATAATTTTGAATACTGACTATGCTTTTCATTAATTAAAAAAGACTTAAAAAATATGCTATTAGTAATATGAAAACTTGAAATATGTCTAGCACTGAGCCCAAAAAACAAACAAAACTTGGTTATCATATATCAAGAAACTACTACAACTTATTTATTACTAAGAAATTCTATTTACTAGATAACTATAACCAAATAAAAATCAAATAAAATTATTACATTCATGATTATACCAATTGAAAAAGGGTATTAGATTCATCTAATTATGTAAATATATCAAATACAATAATTTTTTTAAAAACTAGAGTTTGTGTTTCTCAAGTTTTTGACAATGTCAATCCTTTTTAGATATTGTTCCTAATCTATCTCTATAATATCTTAATTTAAAGATGATTAAAACCATTTCCAATGCAAGCACATAAAAGATTATGGCCAGTTCTTATTTCAACTCTATGTAAAATAACGAAGTTGTCTTGCTTTTGCATGTCTTGAAGTAAATGAATATGCAACCACTTACTTTATAATGCTTTTTGACTTTTATGAACAATAGCCCTCTAAAAGAACTTGTTGTTTTGGAACTATTATAACAAAAAGAGACAATATGATTACCTTATTTTCGTATAATATATCCTTATGATCCGTAATTCCTATTTTTCTTTATGCAACCCCTTTGCAAAGACTTTTTTTGTTGCTATATATGCATACATATATACATATCTAACATATTCTTTTATTTGGTGACTACTATTTAATCATTGAACTTATCCAATTTTTTTTAATTTATACACTTTCTAGTATGATCACATTATTTCATTAGTGTGACTATGTAAAATAAACATAGATATACCTTATGTACTTTGAGAAATAAAGCATGTTAATAATAAATCATTTGGTTAAGTGTAGTACATGTGTAATAAATGCAATATTCAGTTACAATTTATTTTAAATAGTTTCACAAAGTATATGGCATTACTATAATAATTAGTAATATATTACTCATCAATTAATTTTGAATTCCATATTATAATAACAAGAAAATATGGTATTTATTGTTTTATAATACCAAATAAAAACACAAAGTTCCATTTTGTAGATCACTTACATTACTTATAGTAAATGTTTTTGTTTTGTACCATCCTTTTTTTAGAAATCATGACAATAAAGTGCAGGATACTTCTTTCTTTGTTGTGTCAACCATATTTGAAGCTCTTAGGGCGTGTTTTTCTTTTATTGACACTTGAATTTGCTTACCTTTCTTTAGTTAAATAACTTAGATCATCTCTGACCCATCAGATTGTGCTTAAAATGATTTGTGAAACAATCTATTAATCCATACAATTATTTTATCCAATATTTTGGAGCACTCAATGGGTAGTAACACAATCATAAGCATGTAACATCAATTCCATCCACATTCTAATGCCAATCCATGATCCTATTTTAGAATCTTGTGCACTATAAAGTTGACCAAAATTCATTCAAAGAGGAAAAGACATAGAACTATGATAAAATACTAATATGATTTGTGCAGTTCTATATGCACTCGGTGTAGTATGGTTTAGCAAGGTAGACGTGAATTTCATGGAATAAAAATTTTGATAACTTATACAATATTTAAGGAAAATAGTTTAATAATTTTTTAACAAACTTGAGTACATCTTCTAAAGTTATTATTAACAAATATTAATTTTCTTTTAAAGCAAATTAATTTTATTTTAAAATACTTTGTGTTTTTTAATACTATATTTTTATGAAAATTATGAAAAAAAATTAACAAAAATAAAAAAACATACTTAAATGATTATTAGCTACTTTGGTTTATAATCAAACTTACACATACTCTTAGCATAAATCAAGTAAAACTATAATAACAAATATAAGCCTTTCACCATAAGAAGGTTCGGTTAAGCACTTATAATAATAAAAAAATAGAAATAAGCTATTATTTTTTTATAACATAATTAATATTGAAAAATAAAATAATTCACTCATAAAAATAAAAATTAATACAATTAGAAAACCAAAGATTAAAAATTCTTAATTTGATAAAAGTGTTTTAGTAAAATCTATTAGAAATGTTTTTCTCAAAACAATAAGATTAGGTGTTTGATGATTGAAGGACACAACATAAGGAAGTGAGAAAGAAATAATAGGTGCTTATGACTTGAATGTAACGACATGAAAAATTTTCTTCAAATTTTGCAAAAATTTCATTAGTCAATTTTGTTTAAGAGTTCATTGATTTATAAATATTTTTAATGGTTAAGAATAGTTTCCAAATTTATTGATTAATAAATGATAATAAATTATAAGAATCTCAAAAGCTGAAGATAACTGTTAAAAGAGTAGTTACATAGGAGCTACTCCTGAAAAGCTAACATAATCTCTTTATACCAAAATGCATGATCAGACAACTAATTGAATGAGCTCTACCTAGAAATTATGATTTGATCTGGAATGTTATATTTTAATTGGGATTTGATGTTTGGATTTAGTTGTTTAAAGGTGGATGTTAATATGATTATCTAATCACATAATTATGCAATCAAATGTCAAAATGACTCCCATAGTTTTTATCACAGTCATGTGAAATAGAGGGAGGTTTTATTCCCACAATGCATGAATGATGGATCATTATGGCTTTATAAGAGTTTTTTTACATTATGTAATAAGTGTATTTTTTTGAGTTAGCAACACTTGGTTTGCTTTAAAGTTATTTTCTCTATTGTTAGTACATTCATTCTCAATTAAAGCTATATTTGTGAGTAATAGGCTAATCAAAAATCGTTCGGAGAGTTTTGGTGTCATTTTCTTGATCCAATAAGCGCATCTAATCATATTTTGTTTGGTTTGCTTTGTGTTTGATTAGTTAAGACTTAAAAGCTTAACATTTTGTCCTAATGGGCTTGATTAGAGTGAATTAGACTTAATTTTAAAGAAAAATCATATAACTTTAAAGATAATCAATTAATGATATTCAAAGTACTTTGCAGTATTAAACAAAATTCAAGCATTCAAGGTATATGTATCAAATTTGTAAAGATGTTTTTTATTATAAAATAGAATATCAGTTTGTTGATTATAATGCACATCTTCATTTAGTTTAAAATCCTAATTTAGGTGTCTAATTTAATCAAACTTTCCATGATTTAAGATACTTATAGGATTTCATTTTTTTATCTATTCTTTTTTTTATTAAATCCTTATAATAGATCTTTGGAAAATTTTATGCTTATTATTAAACATTAGGCAAACAAAAAAATTAATTCTATTTAATTTTCTTGATTAAAAAACTTTTAAGCCACACACCAACCTCGCCTAGTACCAAGTACTATAATTGCAACCAAACCAAGTGAGCTTGGAAGCATCATGCCAAGAGACTAGCTAAAACCTTGCTTAGTTATCCCCAGAATTAGTTAGGGTGGTGCATTCATTAATTTTGTTGATATAAGATAGAGAATTGGTTGGGGCTGAACAAATAGGGTTCAAGCAAAAACAATAGCCATGAAATTACCTATAAGCACGCACTAGCCTAGGTGATGAAATCCCAAGCACATTTGTAATATGCACCCATGAAAGGTATTGTAAGGAGAAAACTGCATTTCTTTCGACAATGTCGGGCTAACATTAGTCCAATTATTTACCACCAAAAGTGTATGCTATTTCTCAAAATCGAACGACCAAGTTCATGTCTAGGTTCATTACATGGCTTTCATTGTTTCTACATTTCAAAGTAATATACCCATGAATTAGAAGGCCTAGCACTCTTCATGTTTGTACCCCATAGTTGAGATGTTTTCTTCCTTTGCAAATGATGAATTGCATGGTCTAGATCTCATCTTACTTAACTGGATGGGCAAATCTAATCTATCTTGCTCCAACAATCTAGAACTAATCTACTTTAATAGTCTTTGATCTAATAGTCCAAAACCTCTCTAATAAGATCAACAATGTTGGTTGATCCCGCCTAATGGCTAATTTCTTAGTCTTTAGTTGAGCCATTGTGTTTATCAATTTGAAGAAATATTTTAAAGGTTTTTTAAGAGCTTTTTAAGTTGTTTGGAAGTATTTTTTAAAACAATTTTTTCTTAACTTTATAATAACTTTGATCAATTTTTTTCTATATAAATCTAACAATTATTCATGAAAAGACTAACAAACATGAACAAATATTTGGGATCTCAACAAATCATAGGTCAGTATTCTACTATAGTAAATCTCTTGATATTAACTACAACTTAGTCCTTTAGAAGATGTCAAATTCTTTCTACTAATCTTAGCACTTCTAATCTTTCGATTTCTTACTTGTCTTAGTAGTTTTAAGCTCATTATGCCATCTTCTATTAATAAAAAAGCATCAATAGTTGCACAAACTTATATAATTTTTCTTCTTATTGCATTTTTTTCTTTTTTTTGGGTTGGGTATCCTAGCGCTTATAAAAGCCTGAGTTTAGTTTCATGTCACTAACTAACAAAAGCTTGTGTCATAATTGAACCCATAAAAGCTAGTATATTGAAGAACACATGTTGGTTCTATTTTAAACAAAGTAATCTAAAGATTTAATTCTATTATTTTAATTTTCAAATTAGTCCTTTTAATCATAGAAATGAAAAATTAACATATATAAAATAAAGGTTTCCACAAATATAAAATTCATTTTATTAATAATTTTTAAAAATTAAATATTATTTTAAAAAAAAAATTTAAAACTCATAAGTCACCCCCTCATGTGGCATTTGTATATTTAGGTGATCGATCATGTTTGTTTTAATTATTTGTTATCTTTATTAAATTATTTTTTTTGTGGTATAATAAGTTTAATTTCTATCGAACCATTTTGTTTGCTTTACAAAATATGTATTTGTTCATTTTCTTCTTAAATTAAGTTATTAATATGTTATAACTCATTATAAGAATTAGTGCAACTCTAGATGAATATCCTCATTAGTCATTCTATCATTCTTTAAGCATAAATATGTATTAATATTTGAAAAATAAATTTACAATTTTTATCCAATCAATTGACTTACAAGATTGGAATGCCTTAACAAAACTATAAGACTTTGAGATTAATGCAACAATGAAATCAAGTTATTTAGTACACTCAGTAAAGATCAAAGTAGAATGACAATTAAATACCATAACACTCAACTACCTTAATTTTAGTATATCTACAAGTGAATTTAATCAAGTTATGAATTTATATACTGCACACGAAGTTCAAAAAAAGTTGGAAGAAACTTATTAAGGAACTTTGTAAGTTAAAAAAGTAAAGATAAATCTGTTTACACATGATTATGAGCTCTTTAGAATGAGTTCAAGAAAAACTATAAAGAAAATGTCTATTCGATTTACTAATATTACTAATGAATTAAAAAATCTTTGAAAAATACTTTTTAATTTAGTTCTTTTAAAAAATTTGTAAGGATTCTACCCAATAAGTATTATCATCTTGCAATAGTAATAAAGGCATCCAAAGACATAACAAGCTCACATTAGATGAGTTACTTAGAGAATGATTAATGAAAAAGATGAGATGAATAGAAGCGTTGAAAAGAAGGCCTCCAAAAGTAAGCAAAGCATGAAGCAAGGTATGATGAACCATTACTTTTAAAACTAACAGAGATAATATAGATGTAGCATCTATATTTTCTATGGACTTGAAGGAAGACATAAATTTTCATGTCAAAGGTTTAGCTAAAAATTTTGCAAATAGAAATTTGTGAAAAACAAGAAGACCGAAGAAGACACCAAGATGCTATGATTGTGGCCAAACCAATCATATTATACAATCTTATCCATGACTCAGTTACATAAAAAGGAAGTGAAAAAGAAGAGAATGCAAAAAAAGAAAGATTTTCAAGCTACATGGAGTGCTTCAAAAGAATTAAACTCCATAACCTCAAGTAGTGAGGAGGCATGAATGATATGCTTCCTGATGAATGATGATGAATCAAGTACATCAAGTGAAGAATAAAAGATTAAGATAAGCTCTTGGGCTCATGAAGTTTTTGAAAATAATTACATAAAAGTTATTAGTGTTTTAACTTCTTCAATATCTTTGCATTAAAAATTAAAAATGTTTTGCAAAGAAAAAATGATCATTTTGATTATTTATGAAAACAGACTGAAAAAAATTATGTGATGAAAATGATTCCATGATCATTGAGAATACTTCTTCAGAAAAAGAACGAGTTTGGAAAAAAATTTATTCCATTAAACATAAAAATTTTTCTAATACTACACATGATGTTTAATTTGTTGAACATAAATATGTCTTTTTTGAATATGCTTAGTATTTCAAAATTACGTACTTTTATAGTTGCAAAAAAATCATACACTTCAGGATTATCAAATTATGGAAAATATTTCTTGTTCAAAATCTTGTTTCAAATGAGTAAGTCAAGGTTGTTTGGTTCCTAAGATTAGAGAATGGAGAATTTAAAATAAGTTATTTTCATAATCATTTAATAGAGATATAGTGTTTTTGAGACATTCATAGGTTAGAAGCAATTCACTTTGGTATTGTGCATAGTAATAAGGCAAAGAAAAATTTATATTTTATGATTAGTGAATAAAACTTCTATAATTTATGTAGCCTTAAATAGAGAAAAAAACAAAAATCTAGCTCTTAGAATTAAATAGTGGATGCTCAAGACATATGACTGGAGATTGATCAATTAGATATTATCCAAATAGATGAGTAACACTTGGAGACAAGTCTAAGAAAAAGATAATAAAAATTGGTCACTTATGATATTCTACATTAAAGAAAAAAAAGCAAAGCGATTTACAGTTAGAGATCTTCTCAAGCCAAACAAAACTAGTTGAAAAATGTATGAATCATGCCAAAAAGGATGGCAAGTTAAATATTTCTTATAAACATAAAAATTACTTAACTAATAGTTGACCTTTGGGAATAGTTTATTTATATCATTTTAGACTCAGACAATCAAAAAGTTTAGGTAGAAGAAAAACTATAATTTTTTTATTATTAATGGTTCTTCTATAGATAATTGGGTTGAATTTGTTAAGAGTAAGAGTATGACACTTGAAATCTTTATTAATTTCATAAAATAGACATAAGACAAAACCTAACTCAAATTAATTTGTATTCAATGTGATAGTAGTAAGGAATTTACATATGAGGGGCATCAATTTACATGTCTTTATTCACATAAATAAAATATTATTATCAAAAGAAAGAAGAGGACCTCGGTAGAGATTGGAACTAACACAGCTTGTTATGTAATAAATACAATTAATTTAAGGCCAATATTAAAAAAACTCTGTATCAGTTATAAAAAAATAAAAAACTTAATGTTAGTTACTTCCATATTTTTGGGCATAAATGCACCATTCCTAATAATAAGGGGTCAAACTTGAATAAGTTTGATGAAAATGTTTTCCAAGAAATTTTCATAGGAGCTCTTCTTTTTTGAAAAACATGTAAACTTTATAACATTGATACTTTAAAGATAGAGAAAATTATAAATTTAGTGCTGGATGACTTCACTCATAAGACAAATAATAAAACTTTAGATTAACAAATAAAGTCCTAAAAGAAGATAGACTTGAACAAAGATGAAGGTGAAAGAGAAAGTAAAATTTAAGAGGAAAGACTAGCCATCAGTTTACTAAAGATTAGAAATACCAACCTTCACATCCAAAAAAATCAATTAAAGAGAAGTTAATCAAGGAGTTATGGCTAGAACCTTTATGATAGAATTAATCAGGGTACATTTGTATCTTTTGTAGAATTAATATGTATTAGGGAAGCCATAAGGTTAAGTATTAGGTTTAAATAATAAAAGAAGAGTAATATCTATTTGACAGTAACTAAGTGTGGGAAATAGTTCTTAAGCTAAGTGATCAACATGTGATTGGAACTAAATGGATATTTAAAAATAAATTAGATGAAAATAGAGTGATCACTAGAAATAAAAGTAGATCTATTGGCAAGCATTGTAATTAAGTTGAAGATATATATTTTGAGGAGTCATTTGTATTAGCAACATGAATGAAGGCCATTAGAATTTTCTTAGTATGTTCATGTCATAAGAATTTTAGATTATTTCAAATAGATGTAAAATTTGTATTTTAAAATTAGATTATAAAAAAGATGTGTGTATAGAACAATCAGTAAGTTTTGAGACCCGTGTACATAGTGATTCTATGTATAAGCTAGAGAAGCGATTTTATGGCCTTAAGTAATTTCCTTACTTATGGTATCATAGATTGATTAATTACCTTATTGATAGTGGTTTTAAGAAAAAGAAAGATAATACACTATTCCAAAAATATTTAACTTGTAATTTGTTGCTTATACAAGTTTATATAGATTACAAAATGTTTGAAACAATAAATGAAAATATGTTTAAGGAACTTAGTGACTTAGTCATAGGAGTGTTTGAGATAAGTATAATAAGTGAAATGAATTTCTATTTTTGATTACAAATTTTTTAACTAAAATATGGGATTTTTATTTTACCATCTAAGTATTTAAAATATTTATTCAAAAGATTTGGGTTAAAAAATTTGAGATATAAGGAGATTCTAATAAATCAGTCAATCCAACTAGATTTAGATGTAATTGAGAAATATATTGTTCAAAAACTTTATGAGGAACTTGTTATGTCTTTACTATATCTTATAGTTAATCAATCAAACATCCTTTTTTGTGTTAACTTATGTGTAAGAATTAAATAAAGTCCTAAACAATACATCTAAAGGTGAAATTAATCTTCAAATATACAAAAACTACAATGAACATAGGTTTAAGGCATCCTAAAAATGTTCATTCATGAGATCTTATTGGTTTTGTAGATCTAGAGTTTATAAGCTATACTGTAGAATAGAAAAATAACTTAGGTACATATCAATTACTAAGAAATATTATAGTTTCATGGTCAAGAAAGAGGAAAAGATTGCATAGTCTTATTGACAATAGAAGTCAAGTATGCAACGACTGAAAGTTGTGGTGCTCAAGTGTTATGTTCGAGATAATAATTTCAGGAATATAGTTTAGAGCTCTCATATATTTCCTTTAGAATTGATAATACTAGTGCCTTGGCTTTAGCAAAGAACCATGTTCATCTCTGTAGGAGCAAATACGTAGTGTAAAACATCAATTTATGAGAGACCAAGTGGTTAAAGGCTTAGCAAAATTCACATATATTTCTACTAAACGTGAGTTGGTAGACATATTTACAAAATACATTCCAAATTACAAGTTTTAATTCATAAGGTAATAATTAGGTGTAATACAAATTGTGTAAAGTATACCTCATTTTACATAGTATTAAAGGAAAATACCATGGTTTAAATAAGTGTAGGAATATATAGTAAAAGGGAGTATGAATTAAGTTGGAGCACCAACTTTTCATTTTTATTACCATTTGTCATATTAATATATGTCTTTTATTTATATTTTCATCTCAATATTTATGTCATGTAATCATCAAAAGAGAGAGATTATTAGCACTTCTATATTTAATGAGTCAAGCTATAAATATTTAGTATTTTTATTCTAGTGGGCTTGTTTTGTATGGATTAGGTTTTGTTTTAATGATCAAACCTAACACCTTTTAAGAGGGCGAATTAGCGGTCTCTAAAATACCTTTATGTATTTAGTAATCTTCAAGCATTAAAGATAAACACATCAACTTTGAAACGGTTTACATTTTTTTTATAAAATAGAATATTAATTTGTTGATTATAACCTACAACTTCATTAATCTAACTTTCACATCATAATTTAAGAATTTAGCTTGTTCATCCTTCCCTTGATTTAGAAAACTTATAGGATTTCTTTTTTTTCAATATTTTTTTCTGATTAAGGAGATGTAATGTATCTTTGCTAAATTTCATCATAATTGCAAAAGTTTCAATAAACTAAAAAATTAATTATTTTGAATTTTCATAATTAAAAAAATTAAGCAACACCCTAAGCTGGCCAAGTGCAAAGCACTTGGTTGACAAAGACCAACTTGGCCTTGTAACGTTAGATAAGGAGACCATGCTAAATCAAGCCAGGAAATTATTTAAGGGGCGCCCTGAACCAGATTGGGGTAAGATAGAGAATCGAAAAGTAATAAACTTGAATTTTGTATGCAAATGGGGTTCTTATTAGCCCATCACCATGAAATGACCTATATGCGTATGAGTGTCCTAGATGATGAAATCCTAAGGATGAAAATTTGAGCCAACCTCAACTTGTTTAGCATTATAAACCCATGATGGGTATTATAACGAGAAAACTACTTTTCTTTTCAACAATACGGGAATAACTTTCCTCTAGAAACTCAATGCTAAAAGTGTGCTCTATTTCTAACCATACGATTTTTCACTGAACAATAAATGACACATTTACTATAAGCACTTGATCCTACATCAAAATTGAAGGGCAAAGTCATGCTTAACTCCCTTAAAAACTTTTTATTATTTTGTCCTTTTGAAATATTCTATCCTTGATTCAAATGACTTATCTTTCTTCATGTTTGAATCCTACAAATGATATCTTTCCCAACTTTTGCATCTATGAATCAAATGATTCAAATCTTTTCCTACCGAATCAGTTGGCTCAGATCTAATCCACCCTTATTTAACCAACCAAAACTCATCCACCTTTGTACTTTTTGATCTAATGGTTTAGAACCTCGTGGACCAAAGCCAATGGCACTAATTAATCCCACATAATGATTAATTCGCTAGACATTAATTGAGCCATGAAATTAGACATTTTAGAAAATTAATTTTATGCTGTTTCGTAGTTGTTTTTTTAATCAACATATATTTGGCGTATTATTTTGTCAAAATTGTTGCCTTAATAAGTAAAATATGAATTTTTTTGGTCGAAAACCTCATTTTTAAACCTACAAATATTTGGGTTTTAATTTTCCACAAGTCATCATGTTGGTTTAAAACAACGTCTTGTTGTAAATATGCCATAATGATCAATAGTAAAGTTCCTTCAGTTTTTTATGAATATAGCATATATCTCTCAATTATCCATCAAAATATTTAATTGAGCTTCCTCTATATCATATATCATAAGCTTTTGCACTCCTTAAAGAATTGGTATCTTCTTTTACTTTTTGTTTCGTGTTATAGTTTGTCCATACCATAATGCTTGAATAATTCAAACTATTCTACTAATCTTAATGTCTAAATAGATTTGCCATGAAACGAGTATAAATTAGACATCGTATGTATTGTGAATAATAGGAAGCTCAAATATGAATGCTTTGACATTTTTGGATGGAAGTTTTTTTATTAATAATTATGATTGGAATTGGACATTAGAAACCAAGTTAATGGATGCTATTTCTTTATGATATTCCACAAATAGATAGACGTACAAACCATTTAACAAAGGAATGTTAGTTGTGATGGAATTTACTCAAGTGGTTTTTGATGGAATTATGCATGAAAATAAAATGGTAGATTCAGAACACACGGAAGATTTTAGAAAAAAAAATTAGAAGGCAAACAAAAAAGAAAAATAAAGATATAGTTGTATTATTATCAACATATACTTATCTTATTCTTTTCTCAAAAATGTGATCATAATAAGCAAAATGTGTTTTTTGTGGTAGATAATGTTATTGTCATTTAGTTTAAATAAAACTCTCTACCTACAAATATTTTTGTTTTAATTTTACACATAACATCATGCTAGTTTAAGATAATAATATCTGGTTATCAGTATGTCACAACGACTAATATAATAACATTGCTTCTATTTTTTATAGATATACTATTTATATCTAAATTATTTATCTAAATATTTAATTAAGCTTCTTCAATGTTATGTATCCAAGAATATGCTCTCCTCTTAAAGAATTGGTAGATTCTAGTACTTTTCTCTTAGTGATATTGGATCTCCAAACCACAATGTCTTAAAAATTCAAGAGATTCTATTTATCTCAATGTTTCAATTGATTCATTATCAAACCATTTATGAATTTGATACTATATTACATCTGAATAACAAGAAGCTTAAATATTAAAGCTTAGGCATTTTTGGATCGAAGTGTTAGATCAAAAGGTATGATAGAAATAAGAGATTAAAAACCAAATTAATAGAGGCAATCAGTTTATGTTATTCTTCAAATAGATAGACCTAAATGAAATTTAATATA
Organism: Vanilla planifolia; assembly: GCA_023846275.1. Classification (NCBI taxonomy): domain Eukaryota; kingdom Viridiplantae; phylum Streptophyta; class Magnoliopsida; order Asparagales; family Orchidaceae; genus Vanilla; species Vanilla planifolia. The sequence goes on from JAIUJO010000045.1 coordinate 2,605,077, forward strand.
AAAATATTCACTGTAATGGAATATACTCAAGTAGTGCTTGATGAAATTATGCATAAAAAAGCATTAAATTTTGATGACATGGAAGATTTTGAAAAAAATTGTAAGGCCAAAACAAATATGGAATGACAAACTTAGTGGACTTCCACTCAAACCATATTTATGTGAATTTAGATAAGACTTTGCTCAACAAGAACTACTCTAACAAATTTCTTAGAGCCATACATTATGCAGATGTTGACATATTTGGATCAACCAATTTTGATTTATATGAGTGAATTATTAAGCTTATGTGTGTATGATTTGAGATTAACACAATGGGTGAGTTTTTCAATTTTCTTAGATCACACGTTAAGAAAGATGAAAAAGTCATCCTTGTATCATAAATAAAATATATAAATGATATTTTAAAATTTGAAAAATAATGATATTGTTGCATCAAAGGAGTTAGTATACAATAAAAATCATCTTAGTGATTTAATACGAAGTGACTTGTTTTTTAAGTACAAACCCATGACTCTCTTTAAAAAGAAATTATATATTTTGCATCAACTTAAAATCTTTTTCCTCAAAATTCAAGTGATGCCTTGAGAAATAAATTTTTTAATGTGGGCTACTGGATGATTTTAACTTGTTCGTTAGAATGAATGCTTTTGTTATTATTAGGTAGGATATGTCACCACAATATAGTCATAAGAAAATAGGTATTTAAAAATAAAAAAAATTATTCATGTGGTTATCATTCAAAATATAGAACGACTAGTGGCCAAAGGGTTATAATCAAGTGAGAGGGCTAAACTTAAAAGTAGCACTTCAACTAATCGTAAGGTTGAAGGCAACATGGTTATTATTACCTTTTTTCTATTACAAGGTATTTCAAATATACCAAATTAACATAAAGAGCAAATCCATAAATGTTATAGTTTAGGTGGAAGTGTATGTAGAATAATTGGGTAGCTATCAGCATTGTCCTCATCAAAATAATGTATAAAAGCTAATTAAATACTTTTATGATTTGCGACAATAACCAAAATCCTGGTATTAATAAACTTTGAAGATTTCTACTCAAACTATAATTTATCATGGGAACTTGGATTAAATTTTTTTCATCAAGAACTACACTAATGGACTTCTATTCCAAGCTTATGCAGATGATATCAATTTTGGATCAGACAACATGACCTTTGTGAATAATTTAGTAAGCTTCTAGGTGTAGGATTTTAGATTAACATAATGTGTGAAGAGACACATTTTCTCATATTGAAAGTTAAACAATATGACAAAGTGATCATTGTATCTTAAATAATTATATAAATGAGATGTTATAAATGTTTGATCTTGAGAACCTAAAACCTATTTCTATTTTCAAGAGTCTACAACAAAGTATTAAACAAAGACAAGAAAGGAAAACAAGTAGATTTAAGGTATACCAAGGGATGGTATGTTCTTTAATTAACTACAAGAAGACCTAAGAAAGCATTTTAGTGTGGGACTTTTTTAATCTATTCTTTGATTTGGAAACTATAAAAAGAATCTTTTGGTAATTGCTTGGCACAAAGGTATTAGTGTTTTCTCCTCGCAAATTTTAGTTGTTATTATCTGATTGAATAAAGCTACAAAGATTATGTTGTTTCAAGAGTACATTATAAAAGCATTGTAGGTTGTCAATCATTTTTTGGACACATCTCAAACACATGATCTATTGGAAAAACATTAAACTATTACTTGCAACCAATGAACAATAATATATAGTATTGGAATGATTTTTAGAAAACATTTTTAGGTTAAAATGGAGACTAAAAGATATTTCAAAAAAATACCCATAAAATATGGCAATATGTGTGTCATTTGCCTAACTCAAAACCTTATCTAGAACTCTAAGGTCAAACAAAGTGATGTTATGCACCATTTCATTAGGTGGCATATAGAATGAAATGTGGTAGACCTTTATTTTTTTTTAACAACATGAAACTAGTTCGCATCTTAATGAAGCAGCTTAGGAAAGATTTATTCAGTAGGATTAGAAGACTTTTTTAGGATGAAAAAAATTAAGAGACATTAATCTTGGTTTTAAGGGAGGTTCCTTGGGTGAAGGAGGCCAGAACCATGTGCTTTTATTGCTTGCAAATCTAGCTTCACTTGATAATATTTATCAAATGCTTTCTTGCAATACATTTAATTACTTTATGATAAACTTAGGATGTAACTTGTCATAAAAAAATAAGAGGTTGTTGGTTTAATGAGTAATAATCTAAAATATTTTTATAATAACAACCTATTTTAGTAGCATAGTCATTAATCATCAAGCTTTCCTTCTAGGTAAGATGGTGTCCAACATTGAAAGGAGTTTAATGTTGGATGTAACAATTTGTGAAATAATAATGGAAAAGAGAATTGTATGATCAAGAAGCTAAGGGTTCTTTTCTATTAAGACATTTTCCCTATGTTGTAAATTTAAGAAACTTGTCACTCAACTACACTATGCATGAATTTTCAAATACAAAATGAAAACTTTTGCATGACTAAATTCACCACATGATCTTATTTTATACAATATGATTAGCAATTAGAAAAAAAATAAACAATTTTAAGACTATACTATTTTATCTGAGCTAACAAGTGGATTTAGTAAAAATAGATGGAACAATTACCAATAAAGATTAAAACAATATGATCAAACAATTAAATTAGAGGAAAACCATTCAATAAAAAGGTATAAGGAAAACTCAAACAAATAAATTAATAATGTTAACTTGCACCTTATAGTAGAACCATTCAAATTAAAATTAAACTTTCAAAAATGTTCTATATAAACATTATATAATATGCAATGGTATAATGAACATTATGAATTGTGTATTTGTCATGTTCTCACCCTAATTAAGTCAAATTAGAAAAATAATACAATATACAAATATTTGTTTAGACCACGTAATTATCTTATTCTTGTAGACTGAAGTAAAATAATAAAATTTTTATGGTACAATGAAATTTTATTGGATTCTATGATCAACTTGATTTAACACACCATAGGAAATTCATTGAATTTATATGGTATACTAACATTCTTTCATGCAAACAATATTCACTATAAATGGATATCAAACCAAATGTTTATTATGTTGAATTATACAATCAAACCATATAACTTTTTTATGTTATGAAATTCTCTTATCGCATTATTCTAACTTGAGAAATTTTATTATCAAATCAAGAATTCTAATATAGTTTTTGAAAATAAGTAGCATTGAGTTTCAATGTTGCAAGAAGTTTCAAAAAGAAATTTTTTAGCCCAGTGCTGTCAATTCTTTTGTCCAATTGAACCCATTACTTTAACATATTCATAGCTAAGAATTTTTTATGGACATAATCTCCAATATATTTGTGGTGTTATAATATTTTATTTTAGATGAAAGATAGTTCTATTTTATTATTACAAATAATTTTTCTTCTAATTTTTCATATATAGTTTTGAAAATTTTAAAGAAATTATGATATTAACAAAAATTTATATTCTTGAATAATTTATATTTTTAATTAGTTAATTATGCATAAGTCTTCAAAAAGTGTAGATTTAAAGATATTACATGAATTTATTTTGTAAACCATTTGTTTCAATTTTAATATTAATTATGACACACTCTATTCTTAAAATATTAAAAGAGTTGACTAAATACAAACCTAGAATAATTTAAATATTTTTTGCATTGAAATGCTTTTATTCTTTTTAAAATATATATTAACTACATATGAATGTTTGATGAATTGATATAATAGACAAGATTTACTATCAATACCTTACTAGTATATTAAAGTTTATTATTAAGTTATTGTTTTTGTTCTTTTTTTTTTGCAATTAAGTGCATTATATTTTAACATAAACAGTTTCTAGTCTTTTGCATTTTTTGATAATTAATTTTGTAGCCTTTTTAGGCATTGTATTGAATATTTTTAATATTTTATTGTCATAATAATTTTATAATTTGTAAATCTTTTATGAGTTTTTAACTATCATGAATCTCATTTTATTTGAAAATCATCTTTTTTTATAGTATAATTTTTTCATTAAGGATTTCCTTTATCTTATTTTACTTATTCTCTTATCACATTATTTTTAAAGTTTTATCAAGCATATATTATTAAAAATATTTTTTTGTTGACGTCGAGTAGAAATACAATAAAAAAATGTCAAATAAGTTATTAAATGACTTACATTATGATTTTTTGTATTTTGGTAAAATTATTAGGTATTGTTAGATATTTGTATTCGATATGTCCTAATCAATTATTTCAATAAAAAAATATTTTATTTTCAATTTCATAATTTTTTAATAAATATTTACTTTAGCTAGAATTATTAATTTTAACATTTTTCTTTTGTAGAAAATTTTTTATTGATTAATTTGCTAGAATCTTTGACCTCTCAACAAATTTTACTATATTAGTATTTTTATCACTTATACATTTGCATACCGTGGCAAAAATGTTAGTTCATTTTTTACGTCTAAATTATTATTATATCTTTTAGTTAAAATGTTTGTAATATGAACTAAGATTTCAAATACTTCACGAGGTTGGCAATTGTAATTACTTTTTAAAATTTTTCCAGAAATACGCTTTCATAATTGTGTCACAAAATGAATTATTTTAATATGTAATGCAAGTTCTATTGATTTTTTAAAAATATTTTATTATTTTAATAATTTAGAATTTAATTTTTGTTCATTAATTAATATTTGGCGTTTGCACAAGCATATAGAAATTATATTATATCTTTTATGATTTTTTTTATTTTAAACATTGCGTGATTTTTTGTCTCATTCTTTTTATATCTTGTCATGAGAATTTTATGCAATAATTATTGGTATAATATTATTGAGTTATTTCGTAGTAAATCTTAAAGGTATTGAGTACTTTTTATTCATAAGAAACTGACAAATATTTTTATTTTTTTGAAATATTATTTTGAATTACTTGCATATATTTTAAAATTTTAATTGTGATGACAACATCTTATAATTTCTAATTTTTTAGGTCTTAAGTCTTTCTTAAGCTTCATTACATATGAGTTGGTTGTGTCTATTTGTTTCATACGTACACTAATTATTTGGTTCTTATTTATTACTTTTTTTTTATCAATTTTACTATAAACTAATTTTTTAATGTTTAATTTTTACTCAATTTTTTTGATAGTTTTGATAATTAAGTTATAAATAGTTTCTAATATATTTAAAATTTTTAAGCTTATTATCTTTTAATTTCAACTACAAAAAATTTTTACATTATTGTGCAACTTTATGATGTATCATGTAAATATATCGAATATTTTAAAAATATTTATATAATTATGATTTGTCTTTTTTTTGGTATTTTTTATTTAAAGTTATGATGTTTTATATAGCCAACTACACTTTAAATTACAAAAAATTTAAAATATTCAAATATTTTTAATGGCAACTGCTTAGTTATTATATTATAGAAATACGAAAACGCTGTATTGAAATATTATTCTTGTTACTTATCTTATTAATATATAAAATAATCTTGTTTTTAAAAAGTTTTTTATATAATGAAAATTCTTTCAATATTATATTATCCCAATAATTGACATACTTTTAACTTCTATTATATTTTTTTACAGACATGATTTGACATAGGTTTGAATTATTTAATTTATGTTATATCATTTGTGTTTAGATATTTAATTTCTTAAATTGTTTTGCTTGGATCACACCATCTAGATGTTTTAAATCATTTAAACTTTTTTATTTATATATTTAATATCAAAAGTTTTGTTTTAAATTTTTTTATTTGACGAATTATTAAAATAATTTCAAAAATTTATTTTTTTAATAAATTATCTTTTTAAAATTTTTTTAATGTTTTTTTAAATAATTTTTTAATATTATATTTACTTATAGTTTTTTTTTAAGGTTCGTGATATATCTCTTTGTATGTTTAATCTTTTAATAAGCTTTCAAAATTTTACTTTTAAATAATTATTTGGAGGTGCAAATCACTTCAACATCTACGACTTTCTTATTTGTAAGATTTCATTTACGACGCATGCACTAATAAATAATTATTATGATGACTTCTAATGTTTTAATATTTGATATTTATATGTAAAGAAAAATTTGCATTTCACAACAGATACAATAATATATCAAATTTTTGATATTTTTAGTATTTTTATATATTAGAAATTACTGAAAGTTAGTTTAAATATTAATGGTATAAAAATATATTTTTATATTTAATTTATTGACATAATGTCAATGTTGATTCGAATACATAAATTATATGTTAAGAAATTTTTTTTATTCTTCTTATATAAGAAAAAGGAAATTAAATTGTAATTAATCGAAAAATTTCCAACACATTGTATCGCCATTATGTTAAATCTTTTTAGAAATTTCTATTAACTGTCTTGCCTAAAGTTTTCTAACATTTAATTCTTTTATACTATTTTCCTAATTATTTTATTTTATCTTATGTATGTTTGTTTTTTATTTATTGAATTTTTGTTGAAACTACCTGATTCAATAAACATAATGATTAAACTTTTAGATATTAAATTCTTTTAATGCCAATATATCTTTGAATTGTTTGAAAATATTTACATTAAAAAGTTTGGAACCATTACATCACTATAGAAATTTGTATTCATTTCTAATGCATTTGTTGATTATTATTTATGCCCTTTTTAATGGTTTTATCATTTATAAAGCTTTTTATTTTTTTATATTGACAAATGTTTCTTGATTTAATTACCTAAATTATTTTTTAATATATTATACATGCAGGTTCAAAGTTGTATATTTATTTTGTCTTACAACATTTTTATTTAAATGGCATTTATTTGTTATTTATACTATGAAATATAATTTACAACCTTCTAGCATTTGATCAATTTTATAATGTTTTTTGCCAATTAGGCTTGTCTATCAATGTCCCAATATAAATGGATTTATTAAGTAAAGAAAAAAGAATTATTGTTACATTGAACATCAAACAAATCAACATTGCGAAGGAAATAAAAAAAAAACAGTTCACATAAAACTAGGGAAAGAAATTTTTTTGAATATCATGAAAATATAAAATAGTAAAAACAAAAAATATATCTAATTTATTAATCATATATAACATTCAAATTGTGTAAATATAAATAGATAATTTACATATCATTAGAAATAAAAGAAAAAGCCAAAATTAAACAAAAAAATTAAAGAAAATAAATAAAAGCAAAACACAAAACATATATTATTACAAAAATATTCAAAGCAATATATTAATAAAATGTGACATGAAGATATATTTTACCAAACAGAAGTGAAACCAAGTTTCTTTGATATCAAAAAATTAAAATAATGGACACTACTAAATATTTGAAAATCATCAAAATATTGAGTACAATTTGTCATAAAATATTGCACAGATATTAGAAAAAATAACAAAAAAAGATAAATTAAAATTAACAAAAATAATAAAACATATAATTTATTAATAAAGAATAAAAGAAAAGGAAGGATGGACTATCTTCGTGCTCCCTCTAATTGCTTGCTTGTACCAAAAATTTCAATGATAGAGAAATCAAATATTATAGTACAAATTTTATATTTTTATTCATAAAGGTTTTTAACATGTTGATAGTAGGAATCCATGTATCAAAATTATAACCTCCATGCATCAAAAAATTCCTTATACATAAAACATTGCAAAAAGAATAAATATTACAATTAAAAAAAACTATTCTTTTATAAATGATCATTATTAATCTTGTAATACAGGTTTTCTTATATTTTAAAACCCTATTAAAAAATTTCATACTTTATGTATTAATACCCTTAGGATGTTTCATTGAGTTTAACTTTTATTTTGAAGATGTGACTAATGGCTTTATCAAAATAAATTCATATAAGTGGGCAAATAAACATTATGCTTAGTGTTTTATTTTAAATTATAAGTAAGGCAACTTTTTACAGTAACACAAATTCACCATATTTTTCTTTAGATGCTTTAGTTAAATTAAACTAAAGATAGATAAACATAGGTAGATATGTTTTAGAAAGGTAATGATTAAAAGTTTTATTATTACATTAAGAAGTAGAATTAGGACATTATTTAGATATTAATTAGATTCACTTTGAGTTAACTTAGGTGGATAAATTTTAAAAAGTTCTTTAGATTTGTTTTATATTAAAGAAATTTAAAATTTCACATTTGAGCTTATCATTGATGGAATGTAAAGATGAAGTATTGGATAATGAAATAGATATTTTAAGCCATGAAACTTCCATGACAAAAATGCCTAGCACTTACTTAGAATAACTAAGTTCTTTCAAAATATAATATAATTGTAGCCATATAAACCCATCACACAAAATATTGTGTACATAAAATTTCCATAGTTTATAGCAATACGATATGTTTTAGTTTCTTTAACTTGAATGGCATCATAAACGTTCACTCAAATGGGTGTTAAAAGTGTACTAGAATTAATATTTGTAAATTTAATTAAGATAATCCCAAGTAAACAATACCGTTCTAATGAATAAAAATTATAGCTTCTTAAAAAAGTTAATGCTGACATATTAAGAGATTGCACATAACAATCAATTAGATTTTTTAGTGGATTAAGTAATTTAATACCTAATGTGTAACATGAATCATTTTATTTTTTGAGTATAATAAAATCCCATTTAACTGAGGAATAATTTGATATGAATTTGTTTAGAATATTGATTGGTGCTTCAAATCTTTAAAGGCTGATATGTTTTCATCAGATAACACTAAAATGGATAAATATTTTGCAATTTAATTTTTCATAAAATAGAATCTAATCTTCCAAAAATTTTACCTGATGTAAAAATGGTAAGAGACAAAAGGCATAAGAACCATATCAAAATATAGTAAAATTTCAAAGACAAATATTTTAAAACTTGCTTTCAAAATAAGTTATAGTAGTCTCAAAAAAGGATTTCACTTATTTAGTAGTCAAGATGCAAATACTTAGCCATGTTAATTATTAGTTAGGAGGTAAAGGAGACAAGTCACTTGAAACTTTTACTGCTATGGGAGCTCCTTGGCCATTACAAAGCATAATAATGTTGACATATACATGATAGTGAGGTCATGAGTGGAGTTGTTGAAACACTATGGTGCAAGAATAATTTCAAATAAATCAAACAAAAAACGTGATAACATAACACCTTCATTTAATTATAACAATATGAAGCCATAATGTGGCTTGTAGGAAAATGTTAAAATTGAGGGAAGAAAAGTAAAATGTAGCAATGCAACAAGTTGTGATTTTGAAACATATTGATTATTTTAATGACCCTTTATATGTCATTTTCAATTTCACCTTAAATAGAAGTAGTTAAGATGCAATTACTTTGTTATGTTAATTATTAGGTTGGAGGTAAAAGAGACAAATCACTCGAAACTTTTACTCTCATGGGAGCCACTTGGCCAATACGAAACATAATAATGTTGACATATACACGATAGTGAGGTCATGAGTGGAGTTGCTAAAACACTATTGCTCAAGAACAATCTCAAACAAATCAAATAGCAAATGTGGGGACATCATGCCTTCATTTAGAATACAATAATGTGAAGCCATAATGTTGGTTGTAGAAAATTTTTGAACTAAGGGATGAAAAGTCAAATATTGCTATGCAACATGTAGTGATTTTTGAATCATAATGAATTTTAATAACTCAAAATAAGTTTTGATCAAAAAAAAGAACCCACCTTTCGATAAGATTTTTAATTATATTTTTATCCACTAGCTAAGGAAAATGAATTTAGTTTTTTTCGCATGAAATTAAATTTCAATCTATTTTTATCCACCAGGTATTTGGTAGTTTACCTAATTTTTCTTTTGAATTTATGTTTAAAATTACATTCCATTTAAAACCCTACGATGAAATAAATAGAAAGATCTTTTTTTAATTTTTGCATTATATTTCTAGAAATAATGTTTCTTTATCTAAGGGAGTGCATGATCTTCATTTTTTATCAAGGTATTTTAGATGATTATGTAATATCTAAATTATGACTTGAATTTATCCCACCATTCTTGTAATCGTTTTCATTATTATCTTTCATCATAAATCAAATTATAGGAGTTCCTCTTACCTATATTACATTAGTAATGCTTGGCCATGTCCTTTGTCCTTTAAGTCTTAAACCTCACAAATCATTAGGCATTTTATTTATTTCAACTCGGCTACCTCACAAAAATAGTTCAAGTTTTGAAAGTAAGTGCAACGATAGTCCCCATAATGGCCAATGTATCACTAATAGTGTATAAGTGGTTGGCTTCAATAATGACATTACTCATAACAACCCTACTAGCATGAAACAAGGATTTAGTAAGCTATGGCACATCTTTGTCCATTAATTTTTATAAAATATGTTGTTATTTTTCATGTTTGGGATTTCTAGTTAAAAACGATAACTACTAATACGACATAAATTGGCTTTGTCTCATTTTTAAATAGCTAGAAAACATTTTCATTCAGTTTTTTGTCATTCCATTAATAGAATTAATATAACATTTCGCATAATTAATTTTTTTTACTCATCTAATAAATTTATTATATATTTCCTTCTAAGTTATTCAATATTCCTTCTAACTATTTAGAAGGACATGTAAAATATTGGTTGATGTCAACAACAAAAATGGTGAGAAATTCATTCTAATTATCGAAGTGAGTAAGCTTTGTGTGTGTGATTGCAATATAAGGAGAAAAAATTCTTGTTACGCTCTTCCCAATTTTTGTATGTCTGATATGCATATCCATATCATTGAAAATGTATGTTTGTATTGAAAGATGTCAATCATGTTAGTCCAATCTAAATAAAGATTTGGTTTGTTTCGTATAAGAGTTAAGATGATTTTCCTATGCTCATATTTGAATATTCATTCTCTCTATTCTACTTACTAAATAAATTTTCACAATACAACTACATCATGAGATGTAGAGTAGTAGTGATGACCAAGATTAAATGGATGATAATATAATCAACATAAACCATGTTAGTCATTTGCTTGTAATTCTTTGTCATCCTTCAAACATGTTTGAGCTTCCACATATAGTATGTTATGATGATAGCCAAGTTTTTCTTTCATAATGTTATCATTTGAAGTAGTGTTAAATGATAATAATACTGTATTTTTATGGTATTTACTTTGTTGCATACTTTGTTTATCCTTTAGTTATTATAGTTGTATTGAGAAAATCATCTACTAAGATTAGCAGTGCTCACCACCACTCACTACTATTCAAATATTTTTATGTTATGATTTTTTGTGCACATCAATGGTAACTCTAAAAAGTAGAAGTACCTTTCTTACAAAAATAATATTTGTATTATACAAAATAGGTAGAAACCATGAATATCATAATTCTAACTCCATGTTTTATATGTCATGTCTTCTATGACGACAAAATATATGGAAGTTATAATTTCTCCATATTAATAATAGCTTCGTATTTATTTGGAATCGATGTTCTAGCCATATATGAATTAAATTTTTTATTGTTGTTTTCTTAGCAAGAGTATGGATATATTATTATTTTCTTTATATAATATGCTCCACTTTATGTTTAGCAAGCTAGTTTTCAAACTTACATCATGGCATTTGCTAACTCCCATTATATATTTTCTCTATCTTAGAATAGATTGAATATCACACTACAATCGACTAAAATATATAAATTGTAAATTTCCACTTTGTTCTATTATTAAAGACCCTTAGTTATGGCCAATACCTCAACTTTTGTTGTTCTTTGATTTATTTAAATATTAAAAAAATATAAACTCATTTCCTCTAATTGTTCCAAAACATTTTGAACAATAATAACACTACAATTGACACATAACTTCTCACCAATGTTATTTAACTAGATAGAGATCTTTTTTTTGAGGGAACCACCTAATCGCTTCTACTTTTGTTTACCAAAATGATTTGTTTGACATCTTCCTACAAAGTGTGAATGAATGGAAAAAAAGCTTATAATGAAGCAACAATTCTCTTGAATATTCCATATAACATCATACAACAATTCGATTTAATGGCTCCAAGTTCTTAATTATGGTAGCTTTCTAAGTATTCTACGATATTAAAGTGGTAGTGTGATTATGTTATCTCTATTATAAATTTCATATTACCTTTCTTGTTGCATGATGTAATTCATTTCACGATTTTATAGGCATCAGGTTGCATAATGTGTAAATTATTTTCAAAAGTAACCCAAGCATATTTAGCTTCTTTATAATAAAGAAAACATGATCAATTGAGTCTTCATTTTGACATTTTTAGTCCATTCAAGATAGTTGAAAGTTTAGGTTCATTAGGTTATTTGGTAATGGCATAAGTTATTGCATATCATCCATGTTAACATTAACATTTTTAAAGGGTGGTTCTTCATAAGTGTAGTCTACATTTTAGACCTAGCTTTTTTGATCTCATATAAACCTTTGCAGAATCACAGCTAAACAACAGATCAAAAAAAAGTGACAATTTATAACAAATTCATTGAGTGATACAAATTTTCCTTCTTTATAGTGAAATGTTTCATCCTTTCCATGTTAGCTCATCTGTTGGATTTCATTTTTGATGCATCTAAGGAATTGTGCTTTATTGACATTTAGTTACACCGCAAACAATTGTTATTGATTATCTTCCAATTAATTTATTCAATCCTTTTTTAATTTATTATAAAACTATGTTTGGAGATTAGTTATCATTGCAGTATATAATGGAATTGAGGAAATGGCATGCTTGATGAGTATGTGTCCATTCTTGATAGATAGAAACTTATTTTTCCACTTAAGGAAATTTATTTTTTTAATTTTATCAATCAAATTTGTAAGCCACTTTCTTTTAACCTAAATATAAACTATAGTACAAATAAGCCAAAGGAAGATTTCTTTATTGCAATCTTGGCCCTTGAAAATTTGATTTACCAAACATATACTGCTTTTGTTTCAACAGATGTCCCCACTTTTAGTTTTTATATTTAAGAACTTTGTAGAGTATTTGAAGAGCAATATAAAACCAAGATTAATAATAGTTCTTAGATGTCCTCTAGTAATGATAATTATGTCGTTTGCATAAGCTAGGCAAGTGATAGATATAGATGTTCTATGTTGTCCATATAATATCATTCCTTTTTAAGAAAAAAACATTATTAGTGCTTCTTTTGAAGAACTTCATGAATGAGATGAAAAGAAAGGAAGGTGGAGGAATACCTTGATTAAGATAGATTAAAGGTTTAAAAAAGATACTTGGAGATCCACTAATGATGATTGATATCCATGTATTACAAAGACAATTAGTGAGCACCTTAATAAGCTTCTTATTATCATTGTAGTTGGTAAGTGTCTTATAAAGAAATTTCCATGAAATGTTGTAATTCGCATTCTTAAAATCCAACTTAATGATAAAAATGCCACTTCATTTTAGTTGTAAGAGAATATAATAATTACTAAAACAATAATATCTTCTATACAATTTATCTAAATTTATAAAATTTGTTTACTTTAGAGAAATCAACCTATTAAAAAATTTTAATATTTAATTAACGATGAATTTTTTGAATATAATTATCATGATTTTAAAATAATATTTGGGCTAAAAACAATAAAGATTTCTAAGATATAAGATTGACGAATATATATAATGTTTGGACCTAAATCCTGCAAAGAATTGGAGTTGCTATAAAAATTTATTAGCTACATTCAATGCAACATGTGAAATTTAATACAAATAATTAGTAAAGAAATTTCTATTAAAAACATATGGGACTAGAGTGCTACCTAAATTCATATTAAAATTCATCTCTTTATTTCCTTCTTGGAGATATCTTGCACTATTCTATTGTTTGTTTGCTTGTGTTAATAAAAAAAGGCTGTAGTTAAACATATTTTCACCTTCAATTACCTAAGAAACAATTAAACAGATTTTGAAATTGGTTGATTACAACTATCATTATTTGTACCTCTTTGTTCTTTTCTTCACTTCATCACTATTGTACAAAAAAAATGTTGTATTTTTTTTCTCCTTTTATTAGCCATCTTACACCTTCTTGCAATTTCTTATAAAATTCCACTCTTTCATAATCTCGTGAATAAGAAGAATTAACAAGATACAACTCGTTCCACTAATCATTTTCCTTAAAGAATTACTTATTTATGAGTCAACATATCCTTATGTAACTTCATAGGATTAAAGATTTTTGTAAATATTGATTTTTTTAATCTTTAAGGCATATTTTATGTCCAACTTTTTTTAAAGTTGAGGAATTCTACTAAAATTAGTTTAAAGAACATTTCTAATTATTATTCTTTGTTTAAGAAAATGTATATTGATTCAAAAACATGCTATAAAATTTAAATTGTTTGAGAAATGAAGGATGGATTTTGATGACATTTAGTAGAAGAGGCACTTGATTTGATCCAGTTCTTAGAAGGTGATGAATCATAAAAACTGAAAGCAATTTTTCTTGTTTCTCAATAACTAGCACACTAATATAGAAGCCTAAGAAAACACACAACTGGCTCCAAGGGAGTAGCAGTCATGATGTCCTCCATATTCTATTACCTTTTCTTTCCCATGTAAACGAATAACTAAAAAATAACTACTGTCTAAGATGACATAAAACTATGCAATCAACAAACTCTTACATTGGCTTTAGTTTAGCGGTTGGTAGGCCATTGTAAACATATAAAGATATGATTTCATTAAAATACTTACCCACCATCCTTGGATTTGTAGTGTTGCTGACAATGTGAAATGGCTTGTCCATAATATGTTTTTTCTAGATACCATGCTTTTATCTTATGTGTAAGTTTAGCTAGCTTTAGAAACCTATCATTAATGCATCATATTGATATGGATGAACTACTTTTCATTAATGTCAATGTTATAGTTGAAGTCCTTCCAAAGAATCTATATCCTTTTTTATTGATTACAATAACAATACTAAAAATTGATTTTAATAGCAAATCTTTACATGTTATCCCTATACGGCATAAGTTCCAATAAGACAACTTATCTAATAATATATATTTTAATAAATTGATTAATCACATAGCTAAACCCATTTTAATAGAACCTTAAATATTATAAAAAAAATAAATTATTCATTAAGACCAGCATTATCTACAATTTGGATAACCAAAAACAGCCTCTAATACTTTTAGGCTAGTTTGTTTTTACTGAACCTTCTATAAATTTTTTCTCATCCTTTGATATTTCATTGGATTAAACTCAGTTTGAATTTCAAACATATAGAATGTTTATCCCCAAAAGGACTTTTATTAAAAATCTTAAGTTCTAAATTATCATATCAGTGCTTAATTTTGTTCTATGAATTTTTGAATAAAAAACTTAGTCATTGTCCTTCTCAATTTTTATAATTTTCTAAGGAACTATAGTCATCCAATATTTGGCTTGTTAGATGGGTGCCCTTCCTTGTATATATCAATTATCTTTCATTAACATTAGGCATGTGCTCAACTATTATTATTTTTATTAAGACTTGTGGTTGAACATCCATAGTTGATTTCTTGACAAAAGAGTTAACAACTAAACTAGGAATTTTTGTGGTTTTAATATTTTCTTATTGTTGGTTATTTTTGTTAACATCTTGTTTGATATTTTGTCCATTAGTTACATGACCCTATTCCTCGATATAAACAATAAGACGATCCTAAGATTATCTAATTACTTTTAATGCTTGCCTTCAGTTAGTTCTTGCCTATGTTTGTGGCATCCTTTGTCAAATTTAGGTATGTTATCATAGTAGATTTTCTAAAAAAAGCATTGCTTGGAGCACCTTTAGTAGAAATTCTAATTATGTTTGGAAACTCTTTTGCTAGCACCATGCCAAGATGTACTCCACCTTCAAAGGGCCTTGTCATTGATGTTATTTAGTGCAGTAAAAATCAAAGAATTGGCAAGTTCTTCATTGTGTTCCAACCCAAGAGACTATTCCAAATTCAATTAAAAGAAATGGCAGAAGGCATACACAAATGAGATAGACTATTAATAATCTTAATGTGTCCAATGAAATTCACATCTTAATAACTAATGTACATAAAGAAACATGTTAAGGAATATTTACAAAATTTACCTTCAATTTAGCAAGTTCTCATTGAAACACAACTAAGTTAATAAATTGTTCTTTGACATCTGCACTTTTTTCTTAACGAAATAATCAATCATTTAGAAGCATCAATGCAAGAATTAATTAAGAATAAATTTTTTATTAGTAAAAATTCTTGTTTTATAAGTCATTTAGAAAATAGTTATGTGATAATGCAGTCTCACAGAGTAATTCATTACTTCAAAAATTTCATGTCTCTTGTAACTTATGAATATGACATTCATGCTTATTTTTTTTCATTACTTTTTTTCAAAATATTTATTAGCTTCATATGTTAATTTACTAATTAATTAATGCATTTAGATAAATTATCATCATATTCAACAAGCGAGATACCATCAAGTTATCAATTAGACTTTTCACCTTTGATTGACAAACTAAGCTCAAGTGTACATGATGTTACTTTCCTTTTATGCTTCTTTTGCTTCATATTCTCTTTTTAGTATAAACAAATGATTTCAGGAAATTTATCTCCAAATAACTTACCTAAATCTTGCATTTCATCATAACAAGAATAAAAGTTGTAGACATTTATCCCAATGCTATGAGACAAAGCAAAGTGTAAAAGATTTTTTCCTCTTGCATTATGTTGAATAATTATACATGACTTATGATCCCTATCATCAAGAATAATGTTAGGATGGACCAAGAAATTGAACAAATTATAGTTTACATTTGAAAGAAAAACTTTAAAAGCATTTTTCCATAATGTATAATGTTTCCAAAGAAATAAAATAGGTCAATACTGTTAATAGTTATTTGATACAATTCACCATAAAAAAATGCAAGAGAATGAGCTTGTACTAAGAACTTCTACATTTGACACAACCCTTATTACAACAGTTCAAAGGACTACACTTGTTATAAGAGGATGGGAGTTGTGGATATTTTAATTATTAGCATTAATCATTTTTATTATATGCAATTATTTTCATCATTTGAAATCATTCCTAAGACTTGTAAACACACTATTATTGAAAAAAATAATGAAAAAATTTTAAAAAAAAATAAATAAATCAAAGAATGATTTCAAATGAGTCTACCATAAACATAAAGCCTTCATTAAATAATAGTCAACCTAGCCAGGTGTCCAATAAACTAGCAACATTTGCCATATGGTGGGCATAGAAGAAATCCTTGCAAAAACTTCATCCATAAATTATGGCCATTTAGGTAGATAATAAATTTGCATAGCCACTGGTAAAGATTTGTAGGCATTCTTAAGTTAGTTCTAAGCCATTTATGAAAGTTTAATTTTAACTTCACAATTGGAAGGGATTAAATTAATTCTAAAGAAGCAAAACTTTTTTAAAGTTTTTATAGGTATAGTTAAATAAAAGCTTTTGAATTAGTGCCACATAACATTTCTTAATGCAATAAAATACTACAATGCCTTCATTAAACTAAGTTTACCACTAACTATTTTAAAACCCTTCCCAACTTCAAAGTCATGCACTACTTATTCGAAGTTTGTTAGTACATAATTTCCTCATCAACCTCATGCATCGACAAAGTTTGTGGGAATTTTTTTATTTTTCAAATGCTCTACACATGACCCACATTTATTGCATTATGCTCAAGTAAAGGGAGTTGTTTTTTAAGATATAATTTGATTAGGTTTTAGTTACAAAAGTAGTCATTTTTATGTGGTTGAGTCTAACTCACAATGTCTCAAGAATGTTTGACTTTAGCATTGTAAGAGAACAACTTTAAGCAGGTTCCAACTAGCAAAAAATAATAGTGGTTGTGCACTAGTGCAAGGAGAAAAACTACCAAGGTGAGGTTGTGTGTTTACCTTTTGAAATTGACATGTGATGCTTTCTTAACTTGCCATGCAATGGTTCACTTGGGTAGAAACACAACCAACTAAAACGCTCTTGCTATTTTTTGATTACTACCAATATTCTTTTCTTGTTTTCACTTGCCAAGAATGTGATTGCTATTGCTACAAAGTGTTGAATTATTGGGGCCCAATAGTTATTAAGAAAAACAATATACTAAACTTTTAAAAAATGCAATGTAAGATCTTTAGAGCATTGCACACACATTGTTTTTAAGAGTTAAAGTTGTTGAGGGACAATTAAAGTAGACTCTTCATAAGATTCTTAGTATGGTCATTAGTTAGTATTTTGATTCCCAAAAACAAGTCAAACATGTGTTGACACTTTTCGAGAATCATTGTATCTTTTCTTTATATGTGGAGTCAAGATATTGCTTAACATTATATTACACAATCAAAGATCATGCAAAGAAGGTGAAATGGGCCCAATTTCATTGATGCCTCCATTTGTTACCCACCATTGACTTGATTAGACTTAATAGGATAAATGCACCATGATTTAATAAAACAGATCAATGAACAGGTCTTCAAATTCTAATCTAGATCACGAGCTCATATGACTCAAAAACAAACCTAGATTAGCTCTGCTTTTCTCACCCATGTGGACCAACTTAAAAGTGGTACAATTTGTGGGTCCTCCAAACGAAATTGAATTTACCAATGCTATGCTTACCTTTCATTGCACTCTACTGCACACTGAACCTAATCTAATCCATGACCATATTGATGTCACATGGACCTAGTAAATTCATCCACAACATATCAACTTAAATTTGACCAAGACATCATCGAAAGCACCATGATCCGACTGCTACATCAACAACACTCTTACTTGGATCTGACTTGCAAAACAATCGGTGGTGTTCCAATTCGCTTGTTTAATTTGCAAAGCCAAAATATATTTCGATGACCCATGTGAACCTAGCTAATAAAAAAATGAAAGTGAAACTTTTTACAAACTTATTTTTGCAACTATCTGGACCATGGAAGCTTTGGACCAAAACAACAACTTTTTAGAGACCTATTTTGCAATAGCTTTGACCAAAGCTTTGGTAGCTACTTTTTAGAAAATATATTTTTTGAAACTAACTTTTCAAATTGTTCTTTGTTAAGAGCTAGGTACCATAAATTTTGTATTTTTAATCTCTTTTTTATTTAAAAGCTCTCAATAAAATAAGAGCCCTTCCAAAAGGATGATCCTTAAATGTGTAAAATTCCACTTTTTCAATTATGTATCACTATGGTTTAGGTTTAATTGCAATGAGAACTCAACCATGCTAAATCATCTAGGCTTCAAATATGGGGGGAAGAGTGTGAGGCTTAAGCAATGAGACAGTGTATTAGTTTATCTATAACACTACTACATTGCCTTCTAGTGGATGCTACGTAATGGTTCCTTTAACTTTGGTGTCTGATTTACTTTAATGATTCACTTTTATTATTAATTCATTTCCTTGCACATCATTTTCCCTTTTCACTTTGATAGTTAATGTTTACTTAGATTTCTACTACTACCTATTGCCACCTTCCTTGCTATTCTCATTTCAATTTCTTATTTTGTTTGAATCACTTTTATGTGCAAGTTACATAATTACTCTATCTTTTCTATAATTGTTATTGATGTTTCTTAAGACTTTTAATTTGCAGTCATGTGACCTTTATATTTTTCCTTCGATATAACAAACTTTTTTTTTGTCAAACCCCTTTCCAAATACCCATTCTTTCTAGCATAAAATTTGTAGTAGGCCATGCATAAGGAATGCAACCCATGTTGTGCATGGTTCCATCTTGAGTAAAGTTTCCTTGGATAATTATCTCATGTGTATTGCCTTTCTAGGTTTCACATTCTTATCTTGTCATTTTCATTTTTTTTAATCTATGTAGTTTAATCTCTATGTATTCATTATAGTTTATTGCACTAGTTAAACATTAGATCTTGCTTTAGAGCTCAATTGTACCAATGTTTGCAATGTTGATAGTAAAGCAATAATAAATTTAACATCCTTTGAATTTTCATTTATTAACATCTATTTTTAAAAAAAATAAAGTGACAAAGCTCAACCAGGGGAGTTTTCTTTTTTTTTTTTATCCTAAATGGAATAATTTATACAAATAATATAATATTGAACATAAAATATGGAGCATGCACACATCACCTAACCACAAGTGACCCTCCAAGATGTTTTAATTCAACTAATAATTTTGTAAGGAAAGCTAGAGAAATATGTTTTTAGGATCATCGAATTGGAACAAGACCTAAATGAGCCCATCTTTTCAATCCTAATATTTTCATTCACTTTAGTAAACTTCCTCTTATAATGAGCAAACCTTTCTTTGGTTGACACTAAGAAAATAATGATAATAAACACATAAAGTCTAGAAAATGTGACATTCTCATCCTTGGAGGCATAATAAACCTTAAGGAGTATATAGAGTGGAATGTTTCCTTGGACTGTTGCTTCCAATGGTTTAAACTTAATTAAAAACAAAAGGAGTTGTTTGCATGAATGAAACTGGCAAAATAAACTAAACTATCTATAACAATCATAGAAATCCTTTCTCAACAAAAGGGATCACATCTTATAAAAATAAATGTGCCTCTCATAAAAGAAACACTTGACCAAAGACATTCCAAACAAAAATAGGAAACTATGTAATGAGTAAATCACTCATTTTGGTGAGTACATTTGTATTGTGGTATTAGTGAAGACCTTTTAGTGATATTTTTCTGATTTTGAGTTGGGCTTAGAGACATATGAAGAGGGAACGTTTCATGCAAATCAATTACACCTTAGAAGAAGCCTATAGGATTTCCATTGAGTGTGAAACTTAGAAACATTTATCCAATCAAGAAGTTGAAGCATCAACCAAGTTAAACTTCGAGGTGACCAATCCTTGATGCTTCACAATTGGTGTAACAGAACATCGCACTACAAGCCCTCCCTATAGTTAAACTTACAAAGAAACCCACCCAACCTTTTAACCAGTCACTGAAAGGTAATTGGTTTCGATGTAAAAAGTCAAGTCACATGATAGCCCAATACAAAAATTGACAAGTAAGCTATATCAAAGAAGCCAATTATGGGGAATTGAACACCAATGTAGAATAATAGATCAAAGAATATGCTTCCTAATCTTACTTAGCCAATGAATACTTCAATGAGTATTGAGAGAACAACATTGATGACACGAGGCCATTATAGCCATGAGAAGCACCTTTACAAAACCAAAGAGAAGTGAAGCTTGAAGACATACAACAATTTTTCATATCATTGTTAAGCCTAGAAAAAATGCTTGTAAAGGTCATCATAGAAAGTGGTAGTAGCATCAATGCAATTTCTACAAATGGTATAGCATGCCTTAAACATTGGATCCTTCACTACCAGACACACACATTATGTCATTTAGGAAAAAAATCTCCATGTGTCTCAAGAAAAAATGAACTATACTAATTAAATTTGGCCAACAATTTGGAATATATTTTATGTCATGTTATTCCTATGACAATATGAAGTGTCATCTTTTTATGACCATGGTTACATGACCATGTTGCTATTATTGCAATCAAAGCCAACATTTAGACATTTACACATCATGACTAGAAATTTAACATATGCCCATCAACACCTAAAGATCATGTCCAACCTATCAAAAACCACTCAACACCCCAAATAAGTAAATGCTAATTTTGTTTAATGATAAACTAGATAAAGAATTTATTGATAGAACTTTTATTTAAGTCATAATAGTACCTCATATAACAATACCACCCACTATAGAATCCTTTTTATTTAGCTTCCCTAAAATTTTTGCAAATGAACTCCAAGGTTTGCCACCTCTTCATGACATCCACTTTTCTACAGACCTTATAGTAGGTGTTAGTTTACTAAATTTGTTAGAATACAAAATGAATCCGTGTAAATTCCTAATCCCTCACTTAACAAGTGCATGAATTATTAGACAAATGATTCTTTTGAGAAAGTCAAAATCCACGTGTTGTTCCAACCCCCTCAAGCTATAAAGAAGAATGGTCCATGGAGAATTCATTTCGATGATAGGGGAGTTAGTAAAATGATGCAAAGTATAGGTTCCTTATCCCTTGCTTGGATGAACTGTTAGAGAAAACTATTGGAGCCATTTTTTTTTATCAAAAACCAATTTAAAAAGTAGAAAGCACCAAGATAGAATTTAGTGAGGGAATGAGTGAAAACCTACTTTCAAAATAAGGGATAGATTATACAAGTGGTTAGTCATTCCATTAATACATTAAGTGCATTTATAAGAATAATGACAAAAATATCAAAATTACGAAAGTTTGTGATAGTTTACTTGAATGACATCTTGAACTTTAATTGTACCATTGAACTTAAATAAAAACTCTTAAAAAAAGATTTGTTCCGTGCTTAGGGAGAACACCTCTACCCAATAAAAAATGTGAACATTTGTTTCCCATCATGGGAACTTTTTGGGCTTGAAACCCTAAAAGATGATGTATCATGTTATGATGACAAAATTAAGGCAATAATTTATTAACTAACACCTTAATCAATCCATGATTTTAAGAGTTTTCATGGACTAAAAACCTTGTAAATGAAATTCATTAATAGTTTTATTATCATCACTACCCCAATAGTTGATCATTTTGGGAAGAGAAATTTTGAATGGAACCTTACAACTAAGAAAATATTTGTGAAAGTTAATGAAGCTATAACCAACAAATTTATGCTTCAACCTCGACACTATACATGACAAAGTGTCTACGTTTAATGAGTTGCTTAAGATAATAGTCAATGATAAGAATGTTTGTTTCACTTGGTATTTTTTTAAAACCATTTTACATCATTTGCAAATAAAGTTAAAACTCTCTTTTTCCTATCACACCTAACTTTTGATCAAATCAAATTCATAAATCATAGCCTACGAAATCAATTATGGTGTTTGGTAAGAGAAAACATAAATAATTTAGACCAACTTTTACCGCAAGCTAAGAAAGCCTATTATAGTTCCATCAATATGTCCATAAGATTGAGCCCCTTTGAATCCAATAATTAATATGAACCATTTAACCCTTTTGACCTAATCTTTTTACCCATTCAAGCACAATACCGTTCATGAGCATATTAATGAAATAATATATATTAGTAGTGAGCACTACAACAAATTTGCCAATGCACACCACAAGCATAAAAAATTCTTGATGACCAGAATAAAGATTGAATGGTTTCCATTATGAACTTTGTAGAAGTTACATGCAAGAGTAGTCCATCCATTCAAAATCTCGGAAACGGTTGAACCAAATGCATAATTCATGGAGCTACCAGATGATTACGACATTAGCAATACCTTCAATATCTCAAATTTATTAGCACATACAAGCTGTTGATAAGGATTTCTAGCGAGTTGTTTGAGTCATAAACTACACCCATTGAGCATGACCAACCGCTTGAGTCCTTACTAACACTAGTCAAGATTTGTATTGCCCAAAGACCATTAAGACATGTATCTGCAGTTCTAGACAATCAAGCTATTGTTTCCTCTTGTGCAAAGTCAAAATGGAGTCTAAAACTTTATTCTTTGATTAAAATTAACATCATGAATAAAAAAATTTACAAAAATGGCCCATTCAATCAATTTATTTGATGTCATTATTCATTGTTGCCTCTATCGCTCATCATTGCCTTGAATCAATTAGACTCAATGCTGACATGGACTACACTACATCAAAATAGATTACCAAATGGGTTACTTAAGCTCAATACCATGTATGAGTTTGCATAACCCACGATTTCACCTAGACCCATTAGGTTTTAACAACCTGCTTGATTGACCCAATAGTAGTAAAGGTCATGTGCCTTGCGAATAAACTTTGAAAATTAATGCTAAACTTACCCAACTAAACAGTCAATGATACATTGACCCAAATCTAACCCATGGCACCATGAACATTACACTGGTCCTACCAACTTAATCTATGGCATGACCATCCAAATATGACCTTGGACGTTGCTAACATCTTATCGATTCACTAAGACAATGTGCAACACATTGACCCCCAACATAATGACAAAATCCATGACATGTTGACCATGATCAAAACCATAAGGGCATTAGCTAGCCTAGCTAGCTTGAAATAAAAAATGTAGCTTTTTATATAAAACTACTTAGCAATAACTTTGACCACATAACTTTTGGTCTGAAATGATAGCTTTTAAAAAATTTGTTTTGAAATTATTTTAACGATAACTTTGGAAAATAGCTTATAGAAAATAGACTTTTTTAAATGAAATAATAGTTTCTTCAAAATCTAGATGGAAATAGTTTTTGACCACCAAATTTGCATTTTTATTTCTTTCTTTATTTTACTTTATGTTCTTGAGTTCTTATAAAATGGTAATTCTATCCTTTAAAATGGATGATTTTTGTAGAAGAAAAATTTCCTTTATTCCTTTGGGTCTTCTTGAAGTCTAATTTTGATTATACAAATAGACTGATATGATGACTTGTCAGTGGATTAATTTTGTGAGTATTGCAAGGTTCAAATGATGAGACACCAAGCTAATTTACCTATGATTATATGACATCACTTTCCCATTACATCTACATACTGGTACCTTTAACTATGTTGTTTCTTTCAATATATTGATTCCTTTTACTTCATTTTTGTTCTGTTTTTCAACCCTATTAAATTCATTGCTTAATGTTTTCTCAATTTTCTAGTCCTACTTATCATTGCATTCAATACTCTTCTCAATTTTTTTTCATTACTGTTTGAACAAATTTTATAGATAGTTAATTTGTTGCTCAAGATTTTTTATAAGACATAGTAAAGTTTTCCAATACTTTCAATCAACTCTATGTTTCCTTTACTTTGTTCTTTTGTTATCACAAAGATACTTTTATCAAACACCACTCAAACTACAACATCTCTGTGTTATTGGTGAGGTAACTAGCCAAGCATATAATGTGATCACAGGTTGCTGTAGGCCCCTTCTTATTTAAGATTGTTCTCGATGGGTCACTCTTGTCTGTTGTATTTTTTTATTTCTTGTGCTTATCTTCTCATTTTTTATATTCTTATTGCATGAAAATTAATCTCTAGGCACTCATTACAATTTTTACAACTCATTTGGCATCAATTAAATTTTCATTTTTAGAATAGATGTTGACTAGATTCTTATTGTCTATAGATTTGAGTTAAAAAGCTTTAGAGAGAATTCTATGTCTCTTCCAAAGAGGTTTTGGATGGCAATATATTTTGAAAACAATTCCTTGAATGCTCTTAGGGGCAAATCTCTTTAGAGGAACAAACATCACACTTTGTTTTTTCACTTGGGTGTGAATTCACTTAGATGCCTAAAAACTAAGAAGATAAGGGACAGGAAGGAAAGCTCAAAATATAAATCTTTGCTTGAGTTCCAAGAAAATGGCAAGTGAATTAAGTTAGCTATATCTTTAACTAATATAATCTTTAGGCACATCATCCTTAAGAGATTTGGTAAGCTAGCTATATAAGAAATTATTTGTTTTTTCCTTGGGGAATCCATATACTGGTAAGATGATTCGGTATTTCTAGCATACTTTTGACATAATAGAAGACTATAGTGAAAAAAATCTTATGTAAGATGGATGATAAGTTCACTAAGTGCGATCTAAATAACATTCTTAATACCAATATTCTTAAAACATCATTTTGGACAAACTTTAATTGTGCAAATTTCAATTGGGAAGGAGTTAATTGAGTTCTTGTAACTAATAATGAAATATCATATACAAGAAGTTAATTTTTTAACTTTGAATGCCAATCTTGATCAACATTTCTTGAAATGTACAATTATGCCAAAGGAGGGAGATAAAAAAGGAGAGACAATATTTAGGTTGATGAATATGATTGAAAAAATTAAGAAGCATAATATAAGAATCAAGTTAATGCAAGCCTTAGATGCTTAGTTCAACAAATTCTAAGATGCAAGTGGTAACAAAGGCATTGTCATAAGTCTGAGCCCTTAGTGTGCACATATGGAATGATTATTTCTCTAAAAACGTCATGTCCATATGGATCCCCAGAGTGAAATACAATATTCATATGTGCCTATAACTAGCTTTCTTTTATTTGCTTGATCCTTGTGGGTGTGGATGTGTGTATGTGTTGCTCTCTTTAAGCTTGCTTATCCTAACATTTTTGGCCGATGATGAATACATTATAAGGCTAGGCAAAGTGCACATCCTCTTAGCATTAACTTTTTAACAAATTTTTGCTAAACCCTATACTAATATTACATCATGGATGTTCGAAGAAAAATTAATACAAAAAAAGCAAACAAAAACATTTAGGAAGGGACAAGACCTAGTCTCACAAAAAATCATTATATATAGTAAATTATGCTACCAAATCCATGGTAATGTACCATTCATGGTAAGTATGGCAGACTAGAATTGAGTAAAAAGTAATAAAATATATATTAATATTAAAATTTGCCCATTTGGAGATACTTTTAGTATTACAAGTGAGCTATTGTAGTAATGTAAGAGTCAGTCCCTATGTTGTGCCCATGCTGTAAGGAATAAGTGAGGTAATTAAGTAAGTTCTAAAATAAAAAACATATTTTTCCATCTAAAAAGATAACACTAAAACACACAAAATAGTTTATAATATAGGTACGATTCGTTGTTTGCCTTCAACTACCAAGACGGGGTTAAACGTATATTGTGAAATAACTTGTAGCCTATGTAGGCATTGGTGGCTTCAAAAGTTCCTTCTAGTAAAATTCCTACATTGTAAAAAATCTAAGGATAATTTTGATCATGGAAGTAGATGAGAGTGTCAACTTTATTTAAAGTTTGTTATTCTTATATTAATGTATATGATAGAGTATATTAGCAACAAAATTGACTAATTCTTCTATTTTTATTTCCTTGTTATTGATCAAAGCAAAAAATTGAAAACTGATTGTTAATATTTATAGCACCATAAACTATCTTTAATGGTTTCATCATGAGGGTAGTGCCATGGGAACATGATATCATTGTTTATTCCACTCAATGTGTAAACATTAAGCAGACACAATAAATAAAAATGTTCACTAGATCAACATCTTTATCTTGCATGGAACCATAACTTCTATACCTAGTTCATTTGGAAATCTTTATTATAATTTAGATTCAAAAAGCTTTAATGCAGATATGAGACAATTGGTTTTTGTTTTTCCATGTAATGCCAAATTGGTGAGTGTCATTTAATCTCCTTAAATCTATTAGTTTTGCTAATCTTTTATTTTCCTAAGGAAGTAAAACAAAACCACAAATATTATGCCAATTCCATTATCCACTTCTACTTGAGGTTCTACCTCTTTTTTCTCAACATGAAGTGACAATTTAGATTATTTAAGATATTCAATATTTATGACTATATATGTTATTTCACCTTCAAATTATCTTCCTTAAAATTGTGACTGATTTGCTGGTGATTGTTCTCCTTGCTTTTTATATATTCCTCTTTAACAAATTAATTGTCACCTGAAATAAACAAACAAGCTATGCAAATGAAGGCATAGTACTTTAGTAAAGCTAATGCATGAAAGAATCTAGTCCAATTAACTCTGAAGTTATACATGCTATTTGTGTTTGTGACATGAATTCAATCCATAGCTACTTGATCATAGACCAAAAAATCTACAAACAAACTAACATATATTTTTGTAAGAGTTCAATGAAAACTAAACTCCTTAAAATCCTGGCTATTTTTTCATGCATGCCTAAAAAGCGTAATTCTATGCTTTACAAGACTAAAAATAAACTATCAAAATAGAGCAAAAACTATCCATTAAAATCTAATAAAGAAATAAAAGTAGAATAGTTTCTTCAACTTATTTTTTAGATTGGTTGGTAATTCTGTTTTACAAGTTCTGTATGGTGCCGTTTGATAAGGTTTTTAATGATATTGTTATCAATCAACTATCTAATATGAATTTAGATGTTTGGCAAGTTCATAAAATCAATACTAAGCTTAATGAAAATTCACTTTGAGCACAACACCACATGACAAATAATGTTTCTGTTAGTGGTTTGTATTGAAGTCAAACAACTTATCTTATGATTATAATTGAGTTTAAATAATGAATTTTATTTAGTTTTATTTAGTATATTAAATTTTTTTATTTTAATATTTTTTACTATTTCACATAAGTTCCTCATGATATTTTCACTCTTACCAAGACATTGTATATTTTTGCATGTTATCAATAAGAATAGTATTTTAATTTGTTTTTCTTTCGATTTTAGGTTTAGTATTACGATCGATTTAAAGCCCTATTGTGGAATATGGAGAAAGATTATTTTATATTAGCATCAAATTCTTACAAATAATATTTTCTTTATCTACATGAGTGAACATTTGTAAGTTGCAACCTGGGAATTTTAGGTCATGTTTTGATATCTAATTTATGATTTGAATTTATCTCCACCATTCTCACTATACTTTTCATCATTGCCTCCAATCTGAAGTCTTACTATAAAACTTCCCCCTACCCATCCTAAATTAAAGATATTTGGCCATTATGGCCATTTGTCATGTAAATTAGTCCTTTAAGTCCTGAGCATCATAAATCATTGGGAATTATATCACCCTGGATGAGCCATCTCGAAAAAACATTGAAGTTATGTAATCAAGATCAATGAAAATTCACATTAAGACCATGGCATCACTACAAATGTATATGTGGTTGTCCTTAAATACTACATTAATCCTAACATTCTTCTTGTTAAAAAAAACTCAAGAGCCCAAACCACATCTTTGTTGATCATTTTATATATAACATACTTTAAATCTTCATGTTTAAGATTTCTTGTTAGAAGTGGTATCCCATGACACATCATAAATTATCTTTATCTCAAACATAAATACCTAAAAATAATCTTCATTCATTGATATTGTCTTACTAAACATTAAATTATATTTTGCTTAATTCACTTTTTTTACTCATCAAATAAATTGATTATAGATTTCCTTATATCCCATTCTTTTTTGTTTATGACTATTTAGTAGGACATGTGAAAGAAAAGTTGTTGATGTTGTCAACTAAAATGGTGAATAATCCATTACAACCAAGGATGTAGATAAGCATCGTGTTGCTAACTGCAATATAGTGACAACATCCTTGTTACACTAATGCCAATTTTTGTATATGTCTGATGTGCATATCCATATCATTGAAAACGTATGTTTGCATCTTGTGAAAGATGCCAATCATATTAGACTGATGTAAAAATAAATTGAGTCCATTTAGTATAAGAGTTGAGATGCATTACCTACACTCATAAAAGAATATTTTATTTATCTATTCTTCTTAGTAAATAAATTTCACAATATAATCAAATAACAAAGTGAATAATATTAGTGAAAGCCAAGCACAATTGATTGATAATATAATAGACATAGATCATGTTTGTCTATTATGCATAATTCTTTGATGTCCTTCAAACTAGTTTGAGTATGCAAAGATAGTATATTATGGAGATGGCTAATTTTTCTGACATGGTGTTATGATTTGAAGAGGTGTTGCATCATAGTAGTATGGTAATTTGATAATATTTACTTTGTTGTGCACAATATTTATCCATCAATTATTAAAGTTGCTCTTAGGAATATAAGCACTAAGATAAAAAGTGATCACCACCCATAACTATTCAACTTTTTTGATGTTATGATATTTCGTGCACATGAATTGTAACTCTCAAAAGTACATGTGCATATCTTATGAAAATAATATTTGTATTGCATAAAATATGTAAACACCTCAAATAGCGTATTCCATCCCTATATATATATATATAAGAAACATATTCAACATTTTAATTGTCATGTCCTTTACGAACATAGGATGTATGGAAGTTGTATTTTGCCCAAATTAATAAGAAATTTGAATTTATTTATAATTGGTTTTCCATGGCATATACTAGTTGAATTTTTTATTGTAGTTGATTTAGATGAAGATGTGCTCACTTTATTGCTTTTTGTGTCTGTCTAACAAACTTTTTTCCTTACAAAATACAATTTCTTAACTCCCATGACTTATTTTTTGTATATTGGAAGACAATAAAGTGTGTCGAATAAAAAATATAAATTGCTAAATTATAATTTGCTAGATAATTGCAAACTCCTAATTATCACTGTTATCTTGACTTCATTTAATTTTTGATTTATTTCAATATCGAAATTTGCTAAACTAAGTTATTCTAAATAGTTCCAAATAATTCTAACTACAACAACACTACGATTGGCACTTACATTCTCACTCGTGATGTTTAATTACATCTACATCATTACTAGAGGGAACCACCTCATTGCCTGCATTAGTGTTGCTTGAGTCGTTTAAAATTGATTGATGATTCCAAAAATAACTTATCTGAAATCATCTTATAATGAAGTTTGAATGATGAGATAATAGTTTTTTATGAAGTTGCAATTCACTTTATTATTATAGATCACATTTTTTTCTTCGATTAAACTTTAGAAAGTTATTAACACCACTTGCTTTATAAATATTCTATGATGTTAAGCTAGATAACATGATTATGACCCCAATATTTCTGATTTCATATAACATTTCTTGTCGTATATTGTAAACAATTTCATGATCTTTTTGATATTAAGCTAATTTATGTTTAAATTATTTGAAAAAGTAACCTATGTCTAGTCAACTTTTTATAATAAATAAAAGCATCATCAACTAAATCTTCATTTGGACATTATGATCACTTTGAAATAAGTTAAAATTTTAGGTTAATTAAGGTTTTTTAAGTATGGTACAGGTTATTCAATGTCATCAATGTTAACATTAAAATATTTAAAGAATAATTAGTGCTCCATAAATGTGATCTACATTTGATAATTGGCCATTTTGAAGTGAAGTAATCCCTAGTAGCATATTGCTCGATTACACATGATAAGTTAGTCACCACATCTAATAGTTCATTGACTCAGACTACTTTGAACCCTGGTAATCAAATGTTTTATTCATTGCTAACTGGGCCATGTATTAGATTTTATAGAAAATGTTTCTTAATTTTCATGATTTTCTTAATACCAAGACTACTTATATTTAATGGGAAACAATTTTTTTTGAAGAAGTTTAGTGATGTCTATGAAAGTTTTAAAGACTTATTATTTCAGTATATTAGTTCTTTTAAATTTATTAAAAAAATTTAATATCATTTTAAATGTTAGTTGTGTACATGAATTTAAAATTTTTCAAAATTTAATTATTTTGTTTTTTTTATCATTAATTAATTTTTATTATTTTGTTCAAGTTAAGTTTTATTCTCACGTCACCAACTAAGCTCTCAATTGCATGTATTTATAAAGCTTTTAATTGTTTGTTTTCAAAACTTTTTTTTACTCTCTTAAAGATATTTTCCTTAAATTTAATATTTATTAAATTTTTATTATAGAAATGATTTTATAATTAGTAATTGCATGCTTATTTGAAATTTCATTAATTTTTTATTGTCTCAATGATAGCTGTAATTATAAACTTTTTTCACACATAAGTTACTTTTTATTAACTATTTCGATGAAATACATAGAACTTTATGAGTAATGATTTAAATATTTCAAATATTTATCAATATAAATAAATTTATATTTTATTATATTTAAACAATTTTTTAATGTATAGGAAATGTCGTATTAGAAATGATTTTATTCTTTTTCCTATCTTCATTATTCTTTGTAAAAACTAATATATACTATTGCCATAAATTAAATATTTATATGTTATGCAAACATTGTTTTCAAGGTGATTTTGTCTAAATTTTTTTTAATCACATAATATAGATATAGAGTTAAATAATTCAAATGAGAAATGGTGTTCACGATTTCTTATTTTTTATACCTTTTCATATCTTGCCATTTATGTTATATAGATGTCATTTATGTTTACATTTCCTATCAACCATTTGGATAAAAAATGTAAATCTAATATTTAAATATTCTAAATTTTATCTCTAATTTTTAGAAATAATTATTTTTATTAATTAAATAATAATAGATTCTAATGTAAATAAAAATATCACATAAAAATAAATAATAAAAGTTTTTGATAATCTACGTATCATATATCAAAAATAAGTTGACATAATCTTCAAAGCTAATGAAATATACATATGCGAAAAAATTAAATATTACAAAAACTAAAAAAATAATATGGAAAAATAAAATATATAAAAAATACGCAAAACACGTTGATGCTAGATTTTGTAAGAAAGTATATTTTAAAAAATAATTAAACTAAAATGATTGTTAGATAAACAAAAATATAATAAATATTAAAAAATAAATGAATACATAATTTTTTAAAAAATAAAACCTTTGTAAGATTAGAAATGATGAATTATATTAATTATTTGAAAATTAGAAGTAATATTATGTTATCCTAATTTACAACTCATCATGATTGATATATGACATTAAAAATAAAATACAAAAAACATATCAGAGCTTCAAATATTATACAAAGGTCATTTGTTAACTTTATCAATGCCAACCAAAGGACAAATATATTTTGTTACCATTAGTCTTTATCACCCAATGATTCAATAGAGAGAGACAAAACAATTCTTCAAGTCCACAACAAATTTTATTGAAGATGAGATAAACATCCCAATATTTGATGCTTTACATATTAACATGTTATGGTATAAAAGTTTAGCCTTTTAGATTTTAAATAAATGAGTTATAAACTTGATCTTTCGGCAAATTTCTCATCCTTCTCATGATGAAATTATTTCGTAAATGGTTCATAGTACTTAATATTTAAGAAGTTATATTATCATGATGAATTTCTTGAAATCTTAAATTTATTATTTTGTATGCATTAAATTATAATAAGTTTGGATTTGCGACATCAAGAATTATTTGCATAACTTTTAAGGAAGCATTTTTCAAAAATAAATGCATGAATTGACAACTAAAATATTTTATTTTATGTTTAGCATATTTTTTCAACTTTTATGTCATTCTATTTTTTGCTAACTTTTTTTGTTTAAGGTATTACTTTATAAACTTTTTTTATAGAAATTATTATTGTTTGATTTAATTATAATGTCTTGTGTATATAATATACAAAGAATTTAAAGAATTTCAAATTATTTTATTATGTATATTTTTATTTCACATGAAAGATAATTTATTTAAAATATTACGATCTTTCCCTATTAGCATTATCTAAACATAGTTTTCATTTTGAATATTTCATTATAATAAAAAAATTTATTAGTGATTTTTAAGCTTTAAAAAACTTTTAGCTTTTCCAAAAATTTACATTTTGCTAAAATTTGAATATTGTGAGTTATGTTTTAAATTTAAACTCTTTAATATTAAATACTATATAAGAAATTTCAATTTCTTTTATCATTGCATCTTAAGATTTTGATATTTATATATTATTGTATCATTGTTACCTTATTTATGATTTTTTAAATTATTAGTATATCATTTAGTTGAAATATTAATATATTAAAAAACTCTTAAATGTTAATTTCGTTAATAATTATTTTTCGCATCATTTGAAATGTTCTATAAACAAGCAAATTTGTTATGATTATAGTGTTAAAAAAATTGTAATGCATAATTTATAGTGTATTGATTATTAGAAGCATTTTTTTAGTTGAAGTTTTAATTTATGATTTTTATGTTACATACATCTTTTTAAGTTATAATTTTTACTAATAATAAAACATCTTCAATCATTACAATACCAAGAAAACCATTTCATACATAGTATGATTTAATTTTTAAAATGTTATACAATGTTTTACAATAATGATTTTCTTAGTTGTACAATTTTATTTAACTAAAGTAATTTCAAATTTCTTGTCCAAAAAAAAGTATATAACTTTCTGCATTCTTGTTTCTTTTTAATATATTTTCTTAGAAAATTTATTCGACAATTTAAATATATTAAATCTTCAACCTAAAGAAAATTACTAGAAAAATAAAAAAATCCTTGTCATTAAATTCCCAACATTAAACTTAAGGTCATTACTTTCTATATGGCTAATTCAAATTGTTGAATGAAGTGTAATTTATGTTGTTCTTATAAATCTATATGGTTAGAGTTTATTCAATTTGCCTAATAATAAATAGATCATAAGCACAAAAAATTTTTAATTTATATGATTTACCATGTAAATATTTTTGTAATTTAAATTAGAGTTTGAATTCTTTGTAATGTTTTAGCTAAAAAATATGTTTAGTTGGATCTCTACTTAGTTTAATTAATTAACTTACATTACTAAATCCAATATATATTAGTCCAAGCTTTAGGCAATAAATGTCCTTGTTTTATTATGGAAGAAAAAAATTATGACACATCTTATAAGCTCAAAATTTAAAGGTTTACCAAATAATCAAGTTATTAGTTCATAACACTTATTATCCTATTTAAATGAATTCTTAATGTTAAATTCAAATTATATCAATTATGTAATTATCTTAACAATTGCTGTTAATATTGTTGACATCATAACATTTATACCACATGCTATGAGTACCTCATTTTTAAATATTTTGTATCAATTAACTAGACATCTTATCTATTTTGCTAAAAAAGGTAACTAAACTTGTAGTTTGTAATAAATATAAGTCTATATTACTTCAACTTAACTTGCACTTTTGTTTATAAATATATTTCAACAAGTTTGAATCGGCATTACCAAAACATCATTTAAGCTTTAGTATCTCTCAAATTATTGTGTAGTATTGTTGTAATGACGAAGTTAATGGATTCTTCTTAAACATTTTTTAATGCTTAAGATTCATGCTCAGATTCTTTACTCAATAAATTAGACAACTATATATATATAATATATTAAATCTTAACCTTTGCTAAAATTTTAACATTTACTGTGATGAGATCAACTTGGTATGATTTTTTATTTTAGCCAAGAATTAATAAACATCTTATGGATCATTTTTTGAATTTGTGCCAAAAAAAATTTATAAAATTTCTTAGCGAAAAGATTGTTATCGTTTTTTCATAAAGAAAATGTAGAAAAAAATTATATAAAGATCGGTGAAGATTAATGATATCAATAATCTTTTATTCATATTATTAACTTTTTCTCTCATCCTTATTTCTATCCAACCATGAATGTTTGATAAGATATGGAAAGGATTGTTAAATATTAGAAGTTGGTGGTTAAAGATAGGTGGACTAAAAGAATAACTTTTCAATATGATGCTTTTAGGAATATCATGAGAAAAGATGAATATAAGAGAAAGAAGAATCTATTACCATATCTTACATAAATTCTTAAATTTAAGGAGCTTCATATAAAAGACCAAAAATGGTGTAATTAGAAGAGGGTTAATTTAAAATATTGATTTAACAATACTCTACGCAAAAAATAGTTTATCTTTAAGTAAAAACTTGGCTTAAGGTGGTGTGGCCAATGCTAAATAAACCATTAAGGTAGGCTTGTAATTTAAGAAAACTTAACCATAAAAAAGGAATTTGGATTAGACGGCTTAGAGGATACCAAGTAGAAAAAGTGAGATAAGCCAAGATGAAAAAGACTTTCTTTGTGATAATGTTTATGAAACCATGGTAATTGATTGTGACAATAATTAGTCATTTGTTTTCAAAATATTGTTCAAAAAGAAAGAAATTCCTTCTACCCAAGTCCAAGTGAGAATTATTTTAGCAAATGAATGGTTCAATTTTCACTCTTTCTTATGCAATGTTTTTGGTTGAGCTATAAGAAATGCACATTACATTTTTCCTATCAATACAAAGTAGATTTCTTGATCATATATTGTAAGTCTATCTTTAACTATAAATATATGTGGAAGATGATTTTGGAATAGAAATTTTTTGATGCAAAACACTTCTTAACATAGACATCACCATGCAAAACTAGTGAAAAGCATCATAAATTTTATGTCTTGTTGGTTATCTACGTTTGTTGTCTACACATTTATGCATTAAGCTAAGATTTGCATGATAATTGTTTGAAAATTACAAAATCATGGAGAAGAAAATTTTATTGAATATAACCATCATAACCAAGATGTAATAGCCTTGTTTTCTTATTATATGTTGCCCAGTGTTAGGTTTCGTAGTGTAATTGTTCTTCTTTCTAAGTTGAATTGATGTTTGATAATATAGATTAAATGTAAGACTTACTTCTTGATTTTTGCAAGAATAGACAAAGAGTTTCATGCCATGAACAAAGAAATATAGAAGATTGAAGCTTTATTATATATTTTTTCATATAACCATTATTGTTTAAAATTTATTTTTGATGTCAGACACTACAATTGTATTTTGAAATTACTCACAAGTTTAGTTCATCGCATGACAAGCTATAAATGTGTACTTAATCGATAAACTCATGCACAAAAAATGTATGAAATGTAATGTGATATAGGCTATTCCATAGATTAAGTAATAAAAAATTTAAAGGTACTTGGAAATAAAGGAAAACACTCTAGATAATATTGTAGCCAATAATTGCTTTCTCTATAGTTTTGCTTGTGAAGCATGGAACCATGGGCTTAGCTAAGTTACAGAAGGTATCGGTTCAACCCTCAAGAGAAACTAAATGGATTCTAAGATATGTGTGATTCTTGGTTACTAGTTAGAAAGCCTTAGAGGGCTATGTTTAAGGCCTTAGGAGAAGACTACCTCAATTAAGGGTACGATTAGCATCAAAAGAGTTTTATTATGGCTAAAATTAGTAAGATTAAGGTTAGACATTATGGTAAAGGTTTTATCGATAACTCCTAAGCCTTAGCATAGTCAAATTGTATCTTTAAGATGCTTTGATATGAATGTATAAGGTAAGTGCAGCCTTGGAATCTTGTTCAAAGGATTAGAAAAAATAAATAAAAAGGAAGCTATAATAAAAGGATGTTATAACATGCTCAAGAAATATTATTGGTGAACCTTATACATAATTCAAATTAAGCTTTGGTTAGCTAGGCTCTCAGCCATGACCTTGTTAGAAGGTGGAAGAACTTAGAATAAGACATATGATTGTGCTAGGTTTGGCCAACAAAATAATATGATCAAGATGCTTACTAAACATTAGGTTAAAAATTGTAATATGATAAGACCATAAGTAGTTCTACTTAGGTTCTTATGTCACATGATGACACTCTTAATGTTGATTTAAGGAATTTGTGGGGGCTTAAAAGGGACCTTATGAACATTATGATGACTACAGATTGTCTTGGGAACATAAGTTTCATTAGTAACACTTTTGTAAATCAAGACTTAAGTATATTAGTAATAAGTTAAATATAAAACCTAAGGTTGAAAGCTAAGCCAATATGAACTCCACGATTAGCTTAGATCAGAAATATCCAAAACAAAATGTGATCAGGATTAAATATAAAAAAAATGAGTTAAGAAAGTCTAGATAACTAAATTAGGACTTAGTGGGAGTCCTAAGGCATTTAGATATAGTGGACTCTAAATTATCAACACTCACTAAGGAGATAAACATGTTAGCTATCCCACTACCTTTGCTTGGTGTTAGTTAAATGTGAGTGGTTAAAGTTATAGTTCGAGTGTCACATTTTATTGTAAGAACCTGTGGAATTTGCAAGAAGAAATTATATGAATATTCATAGAAGGGAACAATTACATAATTAGTCTTATAAGAAATCCCATGGTGTGCTTTGATATATTGGTGACTACTTGTGGTTCTTAACGACTCTTAGAATCCTCCATGGATGCCCATGTGATTATCATTACCATGCCGAATGTTGGATTACATAATTTTAATGAAATGAGGGAGACAATCATTTTTATGTATAGGAGGTTATATTATATCATGAAGTGGATGCTAAGTATCTGGTTAGTCATAGTGTATGTAAAAATATACTAAATTAGTTAGTAAATGTTGATATAATTTTGCATGTTAGAAACTGTTGTCATTCATTCGTGAGATTTATTCCATTATTACAGTCATATTTCTTGTTAGTGAACAATAGTATTATTGTATGGCTCAAAGATTCCCTATTAAGCCATCTAGCACTCCAATTTATCGCAAGATCAAGTTGTTAAACTTTATGTAGGAGTGGAGTTAGAGATTATCAGAAATTTTAAAATAGCTAGATAATTTATTTTATTTATTTCAACACCATTAATAATAGATTTGATTCTTATTTCCCATCAATTATATTTTATTGGGTATAAGAGTTTATCAAATTGTCTTATCTAACTTATTACATACTAGTTACTTTTCCCTATAAGACTTTTGTAGTTACTCATGGTATTTCCCTATATTAGATTAGAATCGAGTGGTTTTATCAATTTTTTAGATAATTTATTCATGTTTCGGTCAGGTGGATGGGGGAAAAATTGTTAGATGCCCAGCACGATAATAGTTTTCTTATAACTTACAAGTATAATATGATAATATGATTCTTTAGAATTTTGTTATGCTTATGATTTTTAAAAAAATTAGGTTTAATAACGTAATATCAATTGAGAGGTAAGCAAAGGCAAAATGATATATTGATATATATATATATATATATATATATATATATATATATATATATGTATGTGTGTGTGTGCATGTGTATGTGTGTGCGTGTGTGTGTTTCTATGTGTGTGTGGGTGTCCATGGGTACAATTAAATCTAATTTATTAAGAAAACTAGTTGTATGATAGATTGAATATCTATAATGAAAGTTTATTTTACATTTAAAGGTTTTCTTTTGCTAAATTATAAAATGGTAAATGGCATTATCCTAGTGAACCCATGGAGGACCAAAGAGATTGTGATTATAATAACCCAATTATGTGATGTTTTGACATAATCATAAAGCTCAGATATGTTTTGTCTATATAAATGATGAAAAGGACCTTGAAAGAGATGCTAAGAACTTTTACAAGCACTATTCTATGATCTTGACCCCTAACCTTGGTGATTTACTTGATGATTATGAAATAAATATTTCTAATAAGTTTAGTTGAGTGAATTTATAAATTTTAGATAGTGTATTTGTTTGTCCATGGACGATGTTAAAGAAGTAGTATAAATATCAAATCCATGAAACTCAACTTGGATGGAGTTGTAGGCCACCAAAAGATATATTCTGAATGAAATTTTAGTTATATTAATTTTTTCGTTTTTAAAATTTTGGCTTAATTTAACTCATCTTTGCAAACTATGAAAATTAAATTGAAATATAAATTAATCAACCAAAAATATATTTTTTAATATCTTTGACAATCATGTCATCATCATTTTAAGAATTGTTTTTCTTCTATCTTGTTATTTTTGTTTCCATAATAATTAAGAAAATTTAAAAAATAAAAAACTGATTCTACTTGAATTAACTAACCAAGCCTATGTAACAATTTTTAGGCACAGAGCATTAATCTTGAACCCTTTTCACTGCAATAATTGGATCGAGGCATCACTCCAAAGCATAGATGGAAGTATCTTAAATCAAGTCACTAATCCTTCCATTCATAACTCAATTAATCATTTTAATTGAAGTGTAGTGACTAGGTCTTGAATAAACTTGGTTGCATTAACCCGAAAATCAAACTACTTTTAAAGCAAGGAAAATGTCATATAAATAAACCAATTAAGAGCAAATACACCATGTGGGACTAAAATTTAAATCTTTTTCCTCATAGCTAACTTTTAAATTATGGTAGTGATGTGACTTATCTAATCATGCAATTTCATAATCGAATAATCATTGCTACAATTGTCTTTTTTAAGCAATAATTATACTAACTATCTCATCACTCAATTAAATCATCACATGGTCCACATTTAATTGATAAGCAAAATTAAATGTAGTCATTATATCATAATTCAAATTTAGGGGTACATATGAAATTGTAATTTCTATACTGCTCTAATTTATTCCTAACTCATCATTTATGCAGTTTTCATAATCAAATATTCCAGGATTCTTTTAATCATGTGGCTCTTGTGGATTGATTATTTAAAATAACATTTACTAGTAGTTATAATTTTTTTTAAATAATATTATTTTTTAATTAAAAATATTCGTTGATTAAAAAGATCAAATAGTTTGTTTGGTAAAAACTTTTTGCCATTAGGAAATTCTTAGAAATTGGGTAATTATTAATCAAAATAAATTGATAAAAGTTCTACAAAAAGCTAAATAAAAATTTTATGTAATAATATTAAAGTCGTTAGTAGGTAATGCTCATCGTTGCTTCTAAATGTTGTGTTCTTCTTCACCAACTCGATATTCCATCTTAAAAAAAACAAAGCCCTCATTTGCTCTTTTTCTATTTAGTTAAATTAAAATACTTATGCCTTGTTAAGCATTTGTCATATGTAGGAATTACTTTATCTAGATTTTAATTGCCACATTCCTTTCCTCTATCTGTAAATCTTACTTCATTGTACACCTGTCTAGCCTTTTTTCCCATTTAATTATTCTTAGTTTAGCATATCCAATTTTTGAGAAAAGTCTTATATAGATTATTTTTTTCCTTATCTTTTTTAGGAGATGATGTAGGTTTGATTTTAGGTTGAACAACCTAAAAAAGCTTAACTATACTTTAACTTTTTATTGACCTTTCTGTTTTGTAATTTTCTTAAAATTTTATTATCAATTAGAAATTAACATATTGTAAATGAAATTTAAAATTTTTACAAAATTACTTTTAGATATTTCTTTAAGGTTATTAGAGTTTTTTTAAACATTTTATTTAAATATTTGTGCATGAAATAAACATTTTTTTCTCATAATTCACCATTCCAGTTGTTGAACAACTATCGACATGATGCAAAAAGCTCATTTGCTTCAAAAGAATGTATAAAAATCAAATGAACTATAAGGAGTAAATTAAAGGGGATGAACACAATGAATCATAAGCAGAGAAGTTGATATCTGAAATGAGGAGTTAATAACATGGAGGATATGTGGCAAAGCTTAAATAATAAAAAAAGTAAAACAACAATTTTAAGAAAACATTTCGACTTAATAAAAATTTAACTTAGTCATTTATAATGATTAATTGCATTATTTTAGTCATTCTAGATTTTTAAAATTGTAAAAAGGTGAATTTAGTGACAAGTTTCAAAAGAATGTCATATGCCAACATCGAAGTTGTAGTGAGGTGACAGCATTTTTCAAATGTGTTGTGAGAAAGATCACACTTCCAACATGATTCTAGGGTCATCCTTTTGTAAGTGTGCTCCTCTCCATTACTGGGTATGTCTCACAGGCACAATTAGCCTCTTGGCCCTTTTGTTATGGTAAATATGGGAAAATGTTTATCCTCTCAAATCATGATAATGCTAATGTCTTTTTTAAAGTGCGAACATTTTTATATTTGATGATGATAATGTCTCAAAAGGAGTTGCTCCCTTCTAAACACTTGTATGTAAGAAATGGAGAAGTTGAGACAATTCCAATTATTGAAGTAATAAGCAATGTGAAACTTCAAACTTTGGTAGTCATGGATGTATAAAAAAATATCAACACCCCACTAAATCACATAACATCAACACATAATAAAAAAAGCCTAATTATATTATAAATCATCTATTCAATGATAGTATGATCAATTTCAATTTGTAATTATAAAGTAAGAGTAAAGAATATCAATGTAATTTGTAGTTAAGAAGGACATATAGCTTAAATACAAGTAAACATTCAATCTCTCATAGGCTCAAATAAAGATCTCTAGTAAAAAGCAAAGACTCTCAAGCTTTCTAAGATAAACCCATTTGGCTTCACAATAGTTAATAGTGACAAGTTAATGAGAAAAGACAATAAATGGAATCTCAAAAAAGTGATTTGCCTAAAAATGACCAAAAGAATCTTTCACAAATCTCAAAATGTAAACATTGTAGTATGTGATTAATAAAGTCCTACTATTCATCATAAAGTGTGTAGTAAGTTCTACAATAGCTTAATGCCTTAATAATATGATCAGATTATAGAACATTAAGTTAATTGCAATGATGGAATGTTTTGCAAGTAGTAGACAATTGGACATCCTTTGTAGAAGACTATTTTTTCATTATTATGAAGCATCATTTCTAACAAAGCATAAGTGTTTTAGTTACAGTACATATTTTTAATTTTAAAAGTTAAAAATTTTGAATACTTTCTTGATATTGTGATATGTAAATGATAGGCTATCTTTTTGTGTATTCCAACAACTCTTTTATTTAAATAAGAGATCTTTGGAGAGATTTAACATTGATGGTTGAGGTCAATTGTCTTCCCTAAATGGAAAGGATATTAAAATGTCTTTGCTAAGGTTCAGAAATATAAAGGTTACTCTTATGGATGGAACACAATTGAATTATGATTTGCCTAAAGCCTTCCTAAAATAGTGGCTCGCATATGAACAAGTTTTTCTTATACTGATCTCTATTACTTATCATTTCCCCATTAGCAATTAAATCTAATCCTATATAACTTAGATTCAAAAGCACTTGGATTGAATGCATAAAATTCTCTCCAGTGGTTACTCAGGGTGCCATAAAATTGTTGATTTAAAACTGAGGGCCCTTGCTTAAAAGCTAAATAAGGCTAATTCCTTCCTTAATGAATGGAGTAAAACTTAATTTGGTAATATATTTTTGAAGATTGAGGAAGAAGAATAATGTGTTATGGTGAAGGAAAAAAACTTCAAAGAGTTATAGATGAGTTATCAAGGTCAGAACTAACAAAGTTTTGAATGAATTACACTTGGTTGTTAAAATGGTGGAGATTTATAGAGGAACACTGGTGGATTGGTGCATCACTTTGGTTTCCAATTTTGATGAGTAGCATTAGTAAAGAGGCATTGGCACTTAGGATCCTCTTTGTGGTTAATGCAGATTGAAGAGATCTAGCATGAGTTGATCAGTGAGTGCTAATGGTGGTGGTAATGATGGCTGTTAGAGGTGGATGATAACAAAAAAAGCCCAAGTGTGCATAGAAGTAATACATCTCTAAGTTTAACCTCTATGTGATGTACTAGATGCTAGTACATTTGATGTATAAGAGTTGAATGATAGGTACTATGTAGCTTAAAAATGGTGATAAAAACATAAATTTCTTCCTTACAATGTTTAACAATCAGCAAATAAAGGGTAATACATAAATAGTTACAGATCCAAGTTGGTGTAAGGTCTTAGAAAAGGGTTTAATTGCCAAATATGTCTTGGATTGCTTGACATCTTATTATTCCCTACTACGAAAAATGAGAGGTGCTTTGCTTTATGATGCTTAGACTCACTAAAATTTACTATGCTACTAATTCAAGTATTTAATAAGGAGAAAATGCAAGAATATTTTTGTTGATGGATTCTTCATGTTCTTACAGATTGGATGGGTTTATTGTTTTGTTCTACAAGTAATGTTGGTCCATATTTCAAGATGAAATTTATCATGTTATAAATGATTTACTTATTAGTAGCTCATCAACTAAAGAATATAGTAGTACTAATTTATTTTTTCCTCTAAACACTAAATATATCTTTTGAAGACTTTATGACAATTTCGATGTATAGTTTTTTAAAAAATATACTAAGTTGTTGGCAATTAGCTTATGGTGTTTCCTACATGCCATAATCTCAGAGGAGCAATCGTCTTTTGCTAAGGAATAGGAAATAACTAAAAATACTTTATCTACATAAGAAATCATACTTCCATAAGAGCAACTTAATGTTTTAAATGAGAAGATCAAAGCTACTAGCTTTTTTATCAAGCTAGACTTTAAGAATTTGTTCGATAGTATATCATGACAGAAAACAAGTACTACACAAGTTTAACTTCAATAGTTAATTTATTAATATAGTCATGAGCATCTATAATATAAGTTGATTGTTAGTCATTATTAATGAAAAAGGAAATGGTTCCATTTAACTCACCAATTGCATTGGTAACCCTTTATCCTTATTTCTTCTCCACATTGTAGCTAAAGCATGAAGAAGAGGTTTATGCAATCTACATATACTAGGTAAAGTGAAGTACTAGGCCACATCAAGAGGACAACAAAAGTCCCATTTGTGCTTTGTGGATTGCCTTATTCTCTTCCTAAGAGTTGATAAACACTAAATATAAAATATCAAGTTATTCTTCGCTATTCTCCAGGGCACATCAAGTTTCTAGATTAATGTACAAAGGTTGTTCTTTATTAGATGTACAAACATGAAACACAAGTAGGAGAATTTCAATAATGAGCTCCTACTTCAGAAACGATACTACCATCCAATCCATTAACTCAAAAGCACATTATTCGAAGGTAGGAAATAAGCGGTCCACTTCAAACACAAAATTAAAAAAAAATGCAAAAAGAAATTACTCCCAAAGGGACGTAGTACATGCTAGTTGCATCCTATAGTTGGTAGCACTTTATAATATAATGGTATGTTACCTTTTTAATAATATCAATAATTTTGTAAAAAGTGTGATAAATGGTGTCCTTT
The DNA here is from genome assembly GCA_023846275.1 of Vanilla planifolia. NCBI lineage: Eukaryota > Viridiplantae > Streptophyta > Magnoliopsida > Asparagales > Orchidaceae > Vanilla > Vanilla planifolia. Next base: position 2,649,537 of record JAIUJO010000045.1, read on the forward strand.
AGGGTGATAGTGATTTCATGACCAGGCACCATTGGGCTAGCTAGAACAAGATTTGCTTCCCTTACGAAAAGTATGGATTATTAGTTAAGGAATTAATGGATTTTAAGCATGCAAATAATGCAAATCCTTTTTAGAAGGTCTACACCTCAAACATTATCTATTTTAGATACATGAAATGCAATTTCCATAATAGAAAATGTTGTCAAGCATGCTCAATACTTGGAATCAAATAAAGAGAATCATTCTTACTAATTTGTAGTTTCCATTACTTGGATCAAAATAGATACGGTTGACAACAACTATTGGACCCTCACCAAAGACAGAAAATTCATTATCAATTCAGAATTGGGGTAAGCTTTGAGGTAACTAATTGCCTTATTCATAAGTCACAAAAAATAATGTAAAGTAATTGTCAACATTCAAAAACTCTATTAAAGTGAAGGTTACTAAATAACATATTATCTTTTTATAAAAACTTGGTGAAGTCAAATTTCAATTTATAGACAAATGCCTTTTTTGTATATATAGTGACCCTCAAATAAATCTTATGAAAACCCTTTGTAATGAGTCATGGCATCAAATAAACCTAACATCATGACTCAAGAAATGCTTCTATAATGGTGAAAGTGTAGTAAGACAAAGCCAATAGCTATTGAAAGATTTAGTATTCTACCATCTCTCATATGTTGCAATATATAGAAGATAGATATTCAAAAAAATTCAATAAGAAAATATTCCCTATAATTTCCCTAATAAAGTTCAATGTAATACTTGTGCAATATTCAATTGTTGACAAATTATATAAGGAAGTTTAATGGATCATCAAATGGTAAAATATGCATTGCTTCCTTGATTTTATGAGATCAATTGATAGGGAGCCATCTTTTTGTCATTATAGAACAAAACAATCAAACCTACAAAATAGAATGAATCAATTTCATTCCAAACTTGTTCAATTCTAACATATATTCATGGAAGGAAATCTAGTATCAAACTAGTAGGCTTAAATAGCTAGTAACTATATTCATTTAGAGATTCTAAATTCATTACAAATTCTAAAAGTTTGCAAAGCTTTAAGTAAGACTGATGAGGAGAGATTCTGATATATTCATATAATGATCATAAGGGAAGTCATCCAATTAATGCTTCCATAATTGAAAGTATGAAATGCATTAAGATAATCATTATGGCTGACTTGGATTTGTTCTTATGGAAATTACTGAGCAATCGGGCTAAAAAGGGTGAACTGAAATCTTGGAAGACCACTACATTTTATCAAATATCTTTTATTTTATATTATCAAATCAATTTTCATAAACTACTTTGGGTTCACATAACTCATGTCAAGTTAATCATATTCTAGGAAAAAGGAATGAACCTATTTCATGTGGCTCATTTCATAGTAGTGAAATCATTATCCATAGAGTCTCTCTATTTTAACAAATGACAACTATTCTTCTTATATCTAAGATTATGATTTTTTTTGCATAAAAAGGATTACCAATCCAATGCATTCCAATATATTCCTATCAAACTTGCAATACATTCCAGCAAAAATTCAAAAGAAAGTTTCCCAAAATTATGACTACTTTTGCTAATGTAAATTGAGTACATATTGTCTTACGATTACAATAAAATTGTCTTTGTAGTATTAATTTAAGTTTGTAAATTAGGATGCTTCCTATCAAATTTATTGTTCTTTTTAGAGATAAGATATGCAAAGAATTAGAAAAAAGCCATTGCTTTCTCAAAACTTTCTGTCATTTGACGTAATAGCTAAGGTAATTATTGATCAATTTTAGTTACATAACATGATTCTATGTCCTCATCATCTAGTGCACCTTGACTCATGGTCATGAAATCCTCCCAATCAACCTTATGTAAAGACTAATTCAATGACATCAGTTAAGTATGATGGACTTAATTAGGAAATACATCAGCTTCTCTATTTATTTGGATTCTTTGCACCTTTATCGTGGCTTTCAATCATATTAATGTGGTCATTAATGAATAAACTAATATGATGACACTTACGAACTATTTCAACATTTATGGTTACAGAGTTCATCATGGTATCAAATTATATCTTACTTCATAGCAATACAATTGCTAGCTAAGTAGTGCACCGAACATAGATCTATTAGATTGGTCCAAAAAATTTTAAGAATGCTTCAATACTCAATTTGGATTACTCCAAAAGGGAACAATTTCTAAGCATGTGTTATATGAATCATTAATCAGCTTAGTATAACATTTCACATAAGGATTATCATCTTCTATGCACGTTTCTTGATGCTAAACAATTATATATATCTTTTGTGCTTCCTTTTTGTGTTATGGTCTTTCTGATACTACCACTCATTAGAAATAATTAGAAAAATGTGTTTACTATAATTTGTTTTTCTTAAGTCATGCAATCATGAAATCCATCAATGTAGTACTCAATATCTTACTTTACAACATGAATATCATTAGCTAAATATGCAACATGGCACAAACCATTTGGATTTATTTGAAATCCAATTGATTTTTGTCAGATTGTTTAGGTACAATAATACACTAATATGTTAATCACACTAATCCATTAAGGCATACTGTCTGAATTTTTGTCGTTCAGTTTGTTAATTATCTTGGTTTACAACTTCATCATTCTTTTTATAATATTTGTCATATGATTCTCATCATACAACATGATAGTTCCTTAGAACAAGGCCAGTCATTGCACTCTTATGTGTGCTTATACAATTTCAATGCATAACTTATATGGAATCAATCATTGTCACTATCCATACTCTATGCGTTGGACTCATTCCAACCCATATATTGAATTGGTAATACTGATACTTCATTGAGACACTCCAAATCATTAAATGGTAACTAGTTATCATATGAAATTCACGTGCATCAACACATAAAAAGATTATCGATGATCATCGTCACACATGCACATCAACTATACCCTTTAGAAGTATTGATAATAAAAATAATGCATTTTAAGTAATAAACTATAACAATTGTAATCTTCAATATGTAGTAACAATTTTTCACAAAAACTAAAGGAAGACAAATGGTTTAGATATCCTTGTAATGGTGAAAAAGTTGATTAAATGATTTTAGGAGATGTTAACTACTATTAATAAATATAAATATAACTTTATAACATATGATCAATATAATCATTCACCACTAAAATTACATATCATTACCTAATTATTCAAAATTTTAAAAACCTCATTTCTTCATTTTCTCCTTGCCATATCAATAGAGCCATGTATAACATTAGTATGGAAACTATAGGGATCGTTGATATCATCAACATAGCTTAAAAAACAATATAAGTTTTCGAAATCTACATTCATATCATGCTAGACATCATATGTAATAAATTTAGACATTAGTTCTACTTTGAAGAGAATATTGTAGAATTTTGTTTTCTTTAGAATCATCCAACTTATTTGACTTCACCTTTAAAAAAATCAATGAGTAGTTGTGCTATAGCATTTAAAAAATATTAGTATAGTTGTGACATAGTAGCATTTCGTACATCACACAAGGGTTTCTTCTGCAGGCATACTAGTCTTACTCAACCTTAGAGCCATTCCAAGTTTAGTATCTCTACTTTTAGTTAGTCTTTGATATCACTCCTATTGTGAGGTCAATTATAATTGACCCTTGTATATCACACTTTTTAATTTTCTTTTTATTAATTCATTGAGTTATTTGTATTTATAATTTAGTTTAAGTCATTTGGAGATTGGTTGGTAGCTTTTGAAATACTTCTAGATTTAAATTCTACCTAAGATATCTCTACAGTACTATGGTGATTCTATGAGCAAAAAAATTGATTCAAATTAACTTTAAAAAGTCTTAAAATTGAGAGTTGGGTTGCTTTTTGCTACTGCTTGCTGTTCATCTTTCACCTTTGCCACTACTAGTGTCGATTCTTGGGACCTACTCAGCACACTTTAACTCTTCAAACCATTTCATCTACTCAAAACACACTAACCATTGTTGATCTACAATCTATGATATTTCTTAACCTGTCGACACATATGGACCTGTTAGCTCGTGTTAACCTACAAATTAGAGTTGACTTGTAACTGGATCTTTCCACCACCACTGCACTAATCGCGTAAGCAGCGTCCTCACCACTCACTAAGCTGACACTCAAGATGCACAAGCTAATTTGGGAGCTTCTTATGCCAACTTAATTTTGCTTCATTTCAAGGAAAATTTATCTTAATTTAAATTATATTTTTTTTAAATTACGATGACTTTTAGAATTTTAAAAATACTCTTTAGAATTCTAAAATTCCAAAGTATTCTAAAAATATCCTTTCATATCCTAGGCTAACAAATTATCATTGTAGCCTTGAAATCTCTATAAATAGCAATGCTACCGATATTGTAAGTAATATAGTTTGAATAAAATAGCAAATTACTTCCATTAAGTAAGTTTAATAGAAGCATGCTATGTATATTCAAAATAATGGTGTGATTCTAAAGGTAAATAAGAAAGCAGGGTTAAAGGCTCAAAAAAGAAAGATCCTAATATATTATCCATTATTTACAAGCGCTTCAAATCACTAAGAAAGCTCTTAATCAGCTAATTTCAACTTGAGGAATATTAATCAACTCATACAAATTTCAAGTTTGTCTTAATGTACATGTGATTTTCTTATTTAGTATTCTAATAACTCCACTTGTTCACCTTGACACTTCACCACTAAATTAAGTATTTTGGATGTTGGTTATTAAAATCACTTTTCGATTAGGTTAAAATTCTTAATGTAAATTATCAATGTATGTCTTAAGCTTCAAGGAATGGTTTTACTTGTCCAACAATACTTAGTTTTTCTATTATAAACCTATAGAAAATTTATTGATGAGCAAAGAACTTTTAATTTTATGCATCAGATTTTAATAGCTATAAATTATTTAAAATTATGTGAAAAACCATTACAAAATAAATAAATAAATCTTATTTTTAAGTCTAATACTACAACATTTATTTTTTTATATGTTCTTCTGCTATTACATTTCATGATTTGTTTGTTTCTCTTTATCTTTACAATCCCAAATTACAAACTTCTTTTCAATCCCAATTGTTTATGACTACTAGGTCTATAAAATAATATATAATATTTGATTCTTGACCACTATAGTCATCTATGGACCTAGTAACATAATATATCAGTATAAAACTAATTCATTAAATACAAGAGCTAAGAGGAGCCTTAATAACATCTATGGATTGATTGGAAAAATGTAATGAAAATGATGTGGTGAAACCTAAAGATTAAGTTGGTCTATGACAAGTGGCTCTGAAGTGGAGAAAAGGCCTTCTAAAAATGAACATAAGTAAATTGAATATCGACATAGGTGACAAGCTACCCCACATACCCATGATAGTAGGCATGGTAGGGATGTGATCACTATGTTAATATTGTTAAAATAGGAGTTGTAGTATTTGATGATAGTTTAGAATCTATAGCATATCAAATTTGAGAAATTAGAATGGGGCACGTTTTTGAATAGTATGACGTTAGTAGGCAACAAAAGTACTAATTTCTAAAAACCTAGGCTCTTATCACTGGTTAGATTATTTGTTCACATGTTAAAACAGTAAGTTTTTTATGAGAATCGAGCAATAACTTGATCTTGTGAAGAACTCAAGATTTGCCTACAAGATAAATATGTACTCACTTCTTATTTAGCTCAACTTTTGGATAAATGGTAATGTTTATCCCAACATTCAAAGAATTCTAATAAATACATTGCTAAATTTGAGGATTATATGCTTTGATGTGATTCTTAGGAGCTAGATCAAGTAGTATTATTTTAATTCTAACTTAGGCTCAGAGTGACTATTCAATTGACCTATACTTGAGAAATATTATTCAGTTGGCTTATACTTGAGTTATTATTCTATTATTTCTACAATGTAAACAAACTATGTCCCATCACCAATACTACCAGCTCATCAAACCCAACCCTTGGACAAACCATCTACTACTTCTGAAGTACAATTTTATCATTATCATAAGAAAGTACATGTCACAACTTAGTGTCTTAGAAGAGTCTTACACATTAATATAAAAGAAGAAAAGAAAGAAAGCAATAAACTTAAGAGAAGTATATTGTATCAAAATATCCATTATGAGATGCATTTTGATTACACAAGGAATAACAAAAGATTTGTGAAGAACTAAAATCTTTTGTACCTTTATTGCAATTGGAGATTAACTTAGTAAGATTGTCATCGATAGCAATAGTTATATCATTATCCTATTTGAGAATGTTGCGAAAAACATAATTTTAACATTCACAGATTTTCTCCACCCATTGATAATATCTTTGATTGACAAAATATCAATTTTCATAAACATAAAGGTGTTACATTCCTTTTCTAAATTAAAGGTTAAAACTATTTGCTCGTGTAGAACTTACTTGATAAGTGAAACAGCATACTCAAAAGGGATTTATTAAGAAATGTATTAGAGCATGTGCTGTCCCTACTTTGTTTGCTATAGAAAATGATGAAACATAGGGGATAAACAAAGATATCCATGTCATTAACAAAATAATGATTAAGTATAAGTTTTCAATTCCTACAGATGATGTTTTGTTAGTTTAATTCATTTGACCCACCATATTGTCTAAACTAAATATTGTAAGTGGTTACTATTTTGTTAGAATCTACCTAAGGGTCATTGTAAGATAACTTTTAAAACAAAGATGGACTATATGAATGGTTATGGTGCCATTAACATTGTCGAATGCACCAACTACATTTGCGATACTTATGACTTAGGTTTGTGTCCTTATCTATGTCATTTTGTAGTTATCTATTTTGATTATATATTAGTTTATAGCCATGGCATATTTTAATTGTTAGGACTTCTTAAACAACTATGGACTACATTACATGAACAACATTTATTTCCTATACATTAGAAGTGTTAATTTTATTAAAAGAATCTTTTTCAAAGGTTTTATAATCCCAAAGAAAAGATTAATTACTAATCCTATAAAGATAAAATTCTTTTTCTAATGTCCAACTAAAGCTAATGTAGATTAAGTTCATAGATTTCATAGCCTTCCCACTTTTTATATCTGGTTCATTGAAGGACTTATCATGATTGTAGCCTCAATTCTAGAGTATATTGAAAAGCTTTAATTTAACATATCAAAAGTGGTAGAGGTAGCCTTACTAAATCAAAAGAAGTCATGACTCAAGCACCAGTCCTTAGATTACAAGACTTTTCAACAAGTCACTTATGCATTAGTAGTTAGCAGTGGTAGAGTCCTAAGTAAAAGTGGTTGTCCTATCGCATTCATTAATGTAGCATTACATGAAATGTAAGAAATATTCCTATAAAAAATAGCATTATATGATAATTTAATCACTAGGATTTTGGAGACACTATCTATTATCCTTAGAATTTATTCTTCACGTAAGTAATGAAGCACTTTAATTCAACAATATTTAACCTATTCTATTCTTTATTTCGGACAAATGAATTTAATTCATTAGCATGGCAAATGCTTTGAATATTTACAAGAATTCACTTTTGTTTTAAAACATATGATAAGAGTGGAGAATAAAGTTACAAATGTAGTAGATAGTGCTAGTTGTGTCATTGTCATATCATAAAATACTTCTAGAAAGATAGGCTTAACATATACATACGATCTCCAACTATAAAATCTTGGATCGAAAATAAATAAATGTTATCAAACACAAGGTGTTGTATTCCTTAAAAGTTTGGTCAATATTTTGAAAAATTATGGTGTAATGTTATCTAAATGTATATAGATAGCCTTATTTTAGGAAGACCTTTGTTATCAATTTAGATGCTACCTTAAATGGAAGAGCCAATACTATAATTTTGGATAAGGAGCAAATATCATGTATTATCCTTGAGTTTTTGTGTCAAATTGAATTTCTACCTAAATATTCCAATAAAAAAAGATAAAAGTAAAGAAAAACTAATTTATCATTTCACTAGTCGAGATTGAGGGATATAACCAATGATGATGCTCTCTAATTTTTTTTTTTGAGAGTGATATATAATATTAAACTTTTCAAAATTGGCATAAGACATACAAAGGAATTCCCATAGAGATCCTCACAGAGGATCAGACATGAAATCTAGCAGCATAAGTTTAATGAGGGGCTTGAGGAGGGGGTCCCCCAATTCCCAGACGAGCTCGTTACAACATGCAGCACGTGCCACCCAATCAGTAGGCGCATTCCCTTCTCTATAGATGTGGAAAAATCTGAATGCCTCCAGACATCTAGCATAGCTGATAATCTCAACAAAATGACCTGGCACAGGGGGGTGGGAAATCAAGTTAAGGACCTCCTGAAGCGCCATCATCGAGTCAGTCTGGATCTCCACGACACTGTAAAGGGAAAGGGAGCCCCTAAGCATGTTAAGGGCCTCAAGCATAGCTGGCCCTCCATTGCTTCACCAGCTTGAGAGAAAACCCTCTTGCCAACCACCAAGAGTGGCCACCCATATAATCTCTTGCCACCAGGCCAAGGCCGGCAGTGTTGTCCCCCATTGTAACGTGACAATTCACATTTATCCATCCTGTTGGGGGGAACCCAACAATGGGTTACAAGCAGGTCTAAGGAGCTGCAAGAGTTCCCGCTGGACAGGGATGAATAATAGTAGTATTGTCTTGATGCAGAAATTACCTCGATCTTGATCTTCCGCAGCAGCGTCCATGGCTTGACCAACGGATTGTTGTGCCGCATCGCATTCCTGCTTTCTCAGATATAATACATGGTGGTGGCCAACGTGCTAGAATGCCCAGTGCCAGCTCAACGTCGTGCCGGCATCGAGCCAACAAACATGATGAGTCGGTCAAGAAAGGTCAATCCGGCACCATTGCCCCTATGCCATCCAACAGCAGCCACTACCTAGTGGCCTGGCAGTCATTCCAAAGTTCTTGGGCATGCTGGCAGTCCCAAAAAACATTCTGCTTGGACTCTTCTTTCGCACAGCCCCATAGGCAACTGCTGCTCTTGCGCATCCCTCTGCGAGCCAGCCACACCGCCTTAGGGAGGTAGTCCCCGACGAATCGCCACATGAACATCTGCACCATCGACACTACTTTGATCATCCAAATACCCCTCATCTGGTCCACATCATGCCGACCACTCCGCCAGGTGATGCCATCAGTTCTACTCACCATATTCTTATAGATCCTCACATTATTGATGCTCTCCATCAGATTGTGTGCCTGAATGAGCGTGTCCTGAGCAGACGTCCGAGCTCTGGGGAGGTGCAGAATTCTGTCAACCAATCTTCGCCCACCCATGCACGAATATTGCCCACATCCCAAACCCCGGCAGTGGTGATGCATTCAGCCACGCTCGTCATCCATACGATGTTCATGTTGATGAACATCTACCAACAACATAGAGGGAAGATTCCCAGCCAGTTGTCCTCCATGAATCTCGCCATCCTCCCATCACTGATTCTCTATACAAAGGTGGACACCACCTCTTGCATTACCTCCAGCACCAGCCTGTACGCGTGAGATGCATTCCAGGGAACTTTCATAACTGGGTTCGTTAACCTGTACTTCCGCCGCATAGTGTCCACCCAAAGGCTCGCTTTGCGACTTAGAATGCGCTTGCAATTCTTCATTTGCAGCACGCACTGCCATACATAGAAGTCACGAAGCACAAGCCCGCCGACGGTCTTCGGCCGAGTGATGAAGTCCTAGAGTGCATAATACATAATATGCGCTCTGCATGTCCCGTGCCATAGGAAGCATCTAATTCTCCTTTCTATCTCATCAATTACTCCCGCTGACACAACATAGTGATGCAAAATGTGACTTGGAATGGCAGTGAGAACATAGGAGGCCAAGGCAGCTCTGCCCGCGAGCGACAACAGAAGGATCCACGAATTGGCCACCGTAGCTTCAATCCTCTAAAGCAGCAAGTTGAGGTCCACTCTCCATAGGCACTTCACTTGAAAAGTGACCCCGAGGTACATGAGCATCTGGCCCTGCTCCATATTTAGTTGCCTCGACACCATCCTCGCTTTCTTCTTGCTGATCTTCTTGCAATGATATACTGTAGATTTAATAAAATTGACCAGCAGCCCTGCAGCTTCCCTGAAGGTCCTTATATTTTTCCGTACGGTGCCAACGTCCTCGTGCGTGGTGGGAGCAAACAAAAGAATATCAACCGTGTAGAGGAGATGCGAAATCAGCGGCACGTGTTGTCTCGGTCTGAATCCAAGCAGTTGTTTGGGCTCGTATTCCCTCACTAGCATAGATAGATATTCTGTAACGAGATCGGACAACCCTGCCGAAGCCCCTGCTGCGCCACCACCCAAGGAAGGCAAGAGCCATTAATGAGAACACCAAACCGTGGAGATATGATGCATAGAGCGATCCATTCCCACCATATAGGAGGGAATCCCATGGTCTTCATCATCCCGAGTAGGAAATCCAATCTCACACTATCGTAAGCCTACTCCATCTCTATCTTGACTGCTATGAGGCTGGAAGTTGCAGTGTAGGCATGCATTTTCGACGTCATCTCCTACACAATGTATACGTTGTCTGAGATGCTTCGCCCGGGGATGAAAGCTGCTTTTTCGTGCGAGACGAAACATAGCATCATCGGATTCAATCTCTCGACCGGTATGTGTGCCACCACCTTATAAATTGTGTTGTAGAGGCTAATTGGCTAAAAATTCTTAGGCATGCACTCCCCTGCTTCTTCAGGATAAGGAAAATGAGCATGTCCTTCCAATCCTCTGGTAGTCTCCTCTTCTCAAAGAAAGCCTACCCCGAGCGAATTAGATGCTTGCAGGTGATTGCCCAATAGCCATGCAGAAATTCTGCCATGATCCCGTCGATACCCGGGGCTTTGTTTCTTCTGATTCCCCGCATGGCCGCAATTATCTCACTCTCGGTGACCCTGTAGCCAAGCATGGAGGCCATATCCCCACTGACAATGCCGGATGGCTAAGAGTGCAGCGGCATAGATGCCCGCCCCGTGGATCGCCACTTCTCTTCAAAATGAGCTAAGTGGACATTCCTGATGGTCTCAGGTGTATCCACCACATTATCTTCCACGTCCCTTAGCTGAATGATACGATTTCCCCGTGCACGAGTCGTTGCAGCAGCGTGGAAGAACCGGGTGTTGTTGTCCCCAAGCCATGCCCAATGCACTTTCGCCCACTGCCACCACCATTGCTCCTCATGTGAGCAGCCACGGGGGAAGGCCATGATCATGTGGCGAAGACGCGTGCTCTCTTCCTCAGTTAATCCTTCCCAGGATTCCTTTGATGGTAATACATTGATGTCTTTCTCCAGCTCCACATTTTTCTTGGCAATGTTCCCCACCTCCTCTTGGCTCCACTTCCACAGTGCCACCAGCGAACGTTTGAATTTGATCGTTAGCGACTCCATGCAACTCCCCCCACATGTCTGTGCCATGCTTGGTGCACCATGCTGTTCGACTATGGGAAATCCAGCCATAGACTTTCGAATTGAGTCATTCCTTTGTTCGGCCACAGATTCCTGCACCCCAAATCAACCAGCAATCGGCAATGGCCAGACCCGAGCCAGCTGAAGTGCCGCACAGAGCATTTGGGAAACACCTACATCCCCGCAGAGTACATCAGGAGCCGATCTCGTCGCTCTAGGATGCGTGTGCCGCCCTGCTTCCCGTTGTACCAGGTAAAGCAATTGCCGATGAAACAGATGTACACCAGCTGCAACTCCTACATAAGGTCAGCAAGCTCTTGCTGCCCCTTACCATAGATGAACTTCTTCCCACCCCGTTTCTCCTCTTGCACCATCATAAGGTTGAGATCCCCTATAACAATAAGTGGGTCATCCCCACTGGACGCATGTCTAGTGACATCCCAGACCTCCCGATGCTTGTGGTGATCTTTGGGGCCATAGACCACGAAGCAATTAAGCTTGCTTGCAGCACGTAGCCTCACCTCGCACGCCACAAGATGCGTTGAGGATGTCGTGATCGTGATATCTACCAAGCTCTTCCACAGTATAATAATGCCTGCAGACATGCTGGCTGATGGTTGAGCCACGAAGTTCCATTCATTCCCAAGGAGCCAATCCGCATCTTTCTTTAGTAAACATTGCGCTTTCGTCTCCATCAGGGCCACGACTACAAAATTCCCTCATGTACAAACCTTTGCATGTTCTTTCTTGACTTCCTATCCCTAACTCGTCTAATATTCCAAACCACAAAACGCATCTTCACCTGGAATTTTTGTAAGTGGTGCCCCCATGTAGCCGCACAGTTATCCAGCCACTCCGAGGACCTCCCATATGATGCCTCTTCCATCCTCCTCCTCGATGTCCTGTGCGCCCCACGAAGCGCAGCACAGGAGAAATTCTCCTACATCGTTTTGGTGTAATAGCCATCCGAGCATTTGGTTAGGTCCACCTCATAATTCTCCTGCAACAATGGCATTTTCCCTTTATTCCTTCCTGCCAGCGCCGTCTGCTCTGTTCCCACTTCCTTAATTGGATCATCCTCCCGTGGAGACCTCGCCTAGTACTCCTTGGCCCTTGGGGACGAAGCCAGCCTCACCATACCTCGGCCTTGAGCCTCAGATAGGATCCTCTACCTGTGAAGCATACTTGCGGCCACCTCAGCAAAAGTCCCTCGACTGAAGGTCTTTTGGGGATTCTAGGTCACCTTGCTTGCTATGTCACTGTGATTAGCCACGCCTTTCCTTCTGCGTCGGGGTTGGACAAGCATCCTTGAGCCCAACATTTATCCCTTCTTCTCCAGGTCATTCGTATTCCCCACCCGCATTCGAGGGGTTGTGGAACACTCAGCCTTAGTAGCCTTCCCGCCATAATTATGTATATCCTCTTCCTCTAATAATCCACCTCCAGTCTCATTGTCTCTTTGGGTCGTAGCAATAATGCCCTCTTCACGCTTCCCTGCCATCTCCCCAGTATTCGTCATTCTTGTTGGACATGCTTGCGTAGGCTCTAGGGACTTTAGCTGCACAGCCCCGCGAGGTAACCACGTGCCGGCACGAAAAGCAAACTCGCGGCAGTCCATCGTTCTCGAATGCCTGGTAGATTCATTCAAATTTCCCATTAAGCCAAATGCCTGGTAGATTCTTCTAAATTATTTATTAAATTTGTTTGCTGATATAGAAGTTACCTGATAAATAAATGAGCTCATTTAAAATACATTTACTAAGAAAAGTGTTAGAGGATGTTATTTCCCTACTTCGTTTGCTCTAAAAGGTGACGAAACTTGGTCAGTGTGCATATATAGTCAAGCCATTAACAAAATAATTATTAACTATAGGTTTCCAATTCCTACACTCGATGATTTGGTAGATGAAATAGTTGGAGCCACCTCATTTCCTAAATAGATATCAAAGGTGGATTCTAATCTATTTGAATATGGAATGTAAGGCTACTTTTAAAAGAAAAGATTGACTATATGGAGGGTTAATTATGTCATTCATGACATTGAATGTGCCAAGTACATTTGTGAGACTCATGACTCTAGCTTTGTGCTCTTATCAAGGTCCATTTGTAGTTATCTATTTTGATAATATTTTAGTTTATTGCCATAACACATTTGAATAGTTAAGACATCTTAGATGGCTATGCACTACATTTCGTGAACAACATTTATTTCTTAGTCATAAGAATTGTCAATTTTTATGGAAAGAGTGTCATTCAAAGGTTTTGTAGTTCCAAAAGAAGAATTATTTACTAATCTTAAAAAGATAAAATCCATTTTTTCAAATGGCCAACTCCATCTAATTTACATTAAGTTCATAGCTTTCATGACCTTTCCACTTTTTATCTGTGGATCATGCGAGGAATAAGCATGACTGTATTAAAAAGGGTTGGTTTGAATTAGGAAAAGTGGTAAAAGTAGCTTTGCTAAATTAAAAGAAGCTATGACTCAAGCTTCATTCCATAGATTACTAGAGCTTTCAATACCTTTGAAGACATTTGTGCTTAAGGAATTGGCATTGGTGGAGTCTTGAGAAAAGTTGTCCTCTAATCACATTCATCAATGAAAATGCAAATGAAAATGGAATAAATACTCTTATTAAAAACAACATTATGTGATACCTAAATCACTAAGATGTTGAGGCACTATCTATGATCCCAAAAATTTGTTCCTTATTTCTACTATGAAGCACTTTAATTTAACAATATTCAACATATCATATTCTTTATTTTTGTTGAATTAATTTAAGTCATTAGCATGGTAAATGTTTTAAATATTTACAAGAAATTAACTTTTGGTTTAAATCATCAGGTAAGAGTGGAGAAGAAAGTATCAAATGCTTTAGTCATGATGATTGTTTACATTCAACAATGACAATAAGTTGTCCTTAATTTTAATGTGTCAATAATTTATATCATGATTGTTAGAACCTAGGTCATATATATCAAGTAGTCAACACTTTTCATAATAAGTTTCTTGTGATTACTGTTTGAAAATATGTTTTTTTTATGGAACATGACTTTGCATTCCCTACACATCTCTTAAAAATTTTCCTATCTAGCAAATACACACTAGAGTTCTAACTAGACATTTTTGTCAAGGCAAAACCATAAGAGATATGGCTAATTTATTGTATTGTAAAAGATTACAAAAACTAGACATGCTGATTATTTCTAATCTAGAACTTCTGTCATAACTAAATTAGGTAATTATGGACAAAGTGCATACACATCATAACCTGTTCCACAATGACCAAGGGAATAAATAACTATGGGCTTTGGATTAGGATTACCAAAAACCATTGGAAACAAAGCATGTGTAGTTGATGATATATTTTCCAAAATGGCTCATTTCATGCACTAACATAATTCATTAGTTGTAAATGTATTGTAAAGGTATTTCTTGATTAAGTTGCGAAACTACATGGCTCACCTTAAACAATAATTTAGATTATAATATTACATTTATTAATTATTTCCATAAATCACTTCGTCTCCTAATAGAAATAAAACTTAAGTTTTAATTAACTTAATATCTTAGATAGATGTGCAAATAGAAGAAGTAAATTAAAGCTTTGTTAATCTTCTTCCTATCCTAATAATGGAACATGCTTCAACCTATGATCTTTTGTTGTTATCCATTGAATTTGCTTAAAAAAAAACATTGGGTTTGAAAATTTTACACATCATATTTTATCATTACATCGACATATTATTGAACAAATTGATTTAAATAATGAAATATGTAAATGCCTAATAGATGCTCATAGTAAACATAGAGAATTTATTTGGGATGATTATGTAAAGATCTATCTGAATTCTGAGAGATTCCTACTATAAACTCTTATAAAAATTATGTACCCATAATGTTGGATGATTTAAAATTGCAAAAAAGATTAACCATTAGCACGTATGCTTTAGATTTAATTAATGATCATGAAACTAACACAATCTTTAATATTCAAGATATTGTTACTTATAGAGAACCATACCTAACAACTACTTAGTCTTTTGAGCCTTTAGTATTATAGCCAAGTAAACCTGTCCAACCAATACATTTAGTTGCATCAAGCAACCAGATAATCAAGTTAAGCAAATCATAGATAATCAAACAATTTTAGGGTAAAATCAGCCACAATAAAGATTTTTGGTACAATTGTGAGGCCATCCCACATTTAATGACACTTGGATTATTGGGTAGAAACTTCATTACTAAAACATAGACATGTTTAAGAAGTATCAGAGATTTCACCATAGCTCTATAGAGTTATGTTCTTTCCAAAATGGGGAGAGTGATGTCGTAGCATCCTATACTTCATGTAAAGGTTCAACTTGGAGGTGCACTACTCCCATTTAGACATAAAGTAGTGAATATTTACTTTTTTACTTCTTATGAATCTTTATTATCATAGTCATTAATGGTATCAATTATAGCTAACTAATATTTTTTTATTATGATATTACATTTATTATCTATTTCTAGAAATCACTTTGTCTTCTAATGTGAATGAAACTTAAGTTTTAATTAAGTTAACATCCAAGATAGATCTATAAATAGAAGTAGTAAACCAAAGCTTCGTTAATCTTCTTCATAGCCTAATAATGGAACATGTTTCAGCTGAAGATCTTTTGTTGTTATTCATTAAATTTGCTTAAAAAGTAAAACATTGGGTTTCAGAATTTTTCTCAACATATTTTATCATCACATCAACATATTACTAAACAAATTGATTTAAATTTTGAAATATATAAATGGCTTGTGGGTGCTCATAGGAAACAAAGAAAACTTATTAAGGATGATTATGTAAAGATTTATGTGAATTCTAAGAGATTCCCAACTATAAACTCTTATAAAATTAAGTACCTATAATGTTGGACCATTTCGAATTGCAAAAAAGATCAAGCATTAACATGTATGCTTTAGATTTAACTAATGATCATGAAACTAAAACAATCATTAATATTCAAGATATTGTTACTTATAGAGAACCATACCTAATACCTAGTTAATCTTTTGAGCCTTTCATATTATAGCCAAGTAAACCTATCCAACCAATACATTTAGTTGCATCTAGTGACCTGATAGTCAAGTTGAGCAAATCATAGAAAATCAAACAATTTTAGGATAGATTTAGGCACAATAAAGATTTTTGGTACAACTGTGAGGCCATCCCATAATTAATGACACTTGGATTATTTAGTAGAATCTTCATTACTTAAACATAGACATGTTTAAGAAGTATCAGAGATTACACCATAGCTCTATAGAGTGAAGCTCTTTCCAACCTGGGTAGAGTGATGTTGTAGCATCCCATACTTCACGTAAACATTCAACTTGAAGGTCTACTACTCTTATTTAGACTTAAAGTAGTAATATTTGCCTTTTTTACTTCCTGTTAATCTTTATTATCATTGTCTTTAGTGGCATCAATTAGCTAATTATTATTTTTTGAATATTTTATTTTCTTTTCCTTTTTTCGTATAGTTATTCACATCTACACTTCAGTTGAAGTTATTTGAATATCATTTTGTAACTTTTTAGATATTTTTAGCTTTAAATTTAGTGTAAAAAATCCTTTTAGATGTCTTATAATTCTATCAATTAAAATTTTGTTTCAAGATGTCCTTAAAAAGGCTTAAAATTTATGTTTTTGATTA
The DNA here is from genome assembly GCA_023846275.1 of Vanilla planifolia. Taxonomy (NCBI): domain Eukaryota; kingdom Viridiplantae; phylum Streptophyta; class Magnoliopsida; order Asparagales; family Orchidaceae; genus Vanilla; species Vanilla planifolia. The sequence goes on from JAIUJO010000045.1 coordinate 2,666,697, forward strand.
TTTTTCATTACTATCCATTGTAATCCATCACCATTATCACCAACTTTTTTAGCCATTGCCCCTACCCATGCTAATCTACATCGCAATCTCAACAATATTTTAAGTATTATAATTGGAATGAAGTAACAAAGTGTTGTCTTTAATCTTGATTAATAACACTATGCCATGTACAATCAATCCAATAGTGTATCTTTAGAGGTGCCCTAGGAAGGATAACAAGTGGCTCAAAAAAGAAGATCTTAACTCATTATCTAACATTTCTTTTTTTTGATATTATCTAACATTTCTAAAAGTATCAAATTACAAAGAAAACTTTTAATTACTTTATTTTAAATTTTAGGAAAGTTAATAACTACGTCTAACTTTCTAGTTTATCCATGTGAATGATTGATTTTTTTGTTTTTCTTTCTAAGAACTTCACTTATGTGTTTAGCTTTTCACTTAACCACTAATTTGACTATTCATGGTGTGGACTTTTAGAACCATTTTTTGTTTATGTTGTGATCCTTAATGTTAAAGATAAGTGTAAGTCTTTAGCTTTTAGAAAAGATTTTACTTGCCCAATGTTCCTACGATTTAAAAATCTAAACATATAACATCCATGGGTAAGCCTTTGCTTGAATATATTTCTTAACCCTTAGCACTTCTCAATTATTTATTAGCTAAAAATAAGTTTAGCATTGCATCCTACATGAGGTTTTAGTTTGAGCCATACAAATATCTCATAGAAATAATAGTGTTAAGCCCAAACATATCTCAAGTGAGGGGATTGTCCCTAAATTCCAAAGATATGGTAGATGATGGATGGTTTCTCCACTAACTCTAACAAAGGAGTGAAAGGTTTTGGGTTTGCTAAGCCCAATTGAATTGGTTGTAGATGTTCACTGATGTTGTAGGTGCCGAAACATATAAAAAATTTTTTCAGCTCCTTTCATTTTATATATTTTTTTAATATTTATTGATATAGTTTGTGTGATATTATTCACTACAATTCAAAAACAATTTGTTTTTTAATGTGTGAATTTTGAAAAATTTTCACAAACTTATTTCACGTGCCATTTATTAAGTGTTATATGTATCAATAAGTGTTACGTGGATATGTTAAGCGAGCCATAAGCTATTAATGCAATTTTATTTTGTAATATTTTCTCACATTTAGATATAGCATCATTATAATTTTGGTATCCTTTGCACCATGTGCTCCAAAAGCTAAATATTCTTTCAACTATAGCAAACAATTTATGTAGCTTATTTTTTTGATTTTATGATATACCTAGTGCGTGATTTTTTATTTAGCAAGCTAGAAAGTTATAAGGGATGATTGTTTTCCTATGATGTCAACTGTTGCTAGAGTATAACTTACAAAAGTGATATGAATGATATAAAATAAGCATGAGGATGTAGAAGATTTTTAACATCCCAAAGCATAACATGTTTTTCTTCAAGGAATTTTTTGTGCTAGTGAGCACTTATGTAATGGATAAATTATTTTTTATTAGATATTAATCATGAAATACAACTGTATCTTATTTTAAGCATGCATTAACAATACATTTTAATCATTAATATAATCGAATATAAAGCTATTACCATTCTAGATCTGAGAGCTTTACATTTTAGGAATAATGAAAACCATAGGCTAAAAATCTTAGGGAAATCTTGAATTTTTGTATAAAAAAATATTAACCTTCAAATGAAAATGTATATTCATATTTTCAAATACATTTCATTTTCAAACATTCAAGATTTTGTGAAGAAAATATCTATGAAATGGAATTAGTACAAAATGAATTTTTGTAAATAAAAATTACTGAAAGAATCTCTATTGGATTGTCCATTTGATAATCTAATTAGCAACCTAAACTAGCATTTTATGGGGAATGAGCAACTATTTAGATTATAATAAATAGCAATAGTCAAATTCTAAGTTGGAGATTTTTTGAATGTCCATCAAACAACTTGATTAATCAAGTGATGTTCAATCTAATGCACTATAGATCATTCAAGGTTTATATCCAATAGAATGAAAAATGTTCATCATCAACTTGATAATTTATATGATGACCATCAAACAATTTCATAGGAATTTCATGTTTATTATGATGGCATTTTTTAACGTGGGTCAAATAATTTATTGAATACGAATAACACTTGAGTCAAAACTAGGTTTCTATCAAAAGCTAATTGGAATGTAAAATTTATAGTTTTTTTAACATAGAAAATAAAAGTTGAAGGGAGTGAATTATTTGATAAGGTTAATGAACTTACAAATAGGTATAATGTTTGGCTTAGCAATTACTTTTGAAATTACAACAATGTGCTCAAGCATTGAAGTAAACATTAAGGAAACATTAGGATAACAATTTAATTCTAAGCTTGAACTAATATACTTACTACAACAATAAATACTACTTATGTATAAAAGAAAAAATATATATTTTAATACTCAACATGATATATTTATTTCAATTGTTAATTGAAAAAGTACATAATGCTTTTCAAGGCCTACTACATTCTTTTTCTTGACTTTAGTAATACCTCACTTTCTTAATCTTTTTTATTGCAAAAGCTTAGATGTGCATTTTGGAAGGTCTTAGAAGAGCTATAACACATCATTCTTCATAAAATAATTTGAAAACATTCTTTGATAATAGTGATTCAACCATTATATCACAACTCATTATTTTATATCTCAAAAAGGGTAAATTGAATTTTGTTATTTTTCCTTTTCTTAGAATTATAATTCTTGTGCTCTTTATTTCCTTCTAACATGGATTAAAAGAAAGGAAGTCCCACTCTAGTGCTTTGTTTTAAGAATGGAAGAACACTCTTAGGGCTTAGTGTGAAGAATTATTTGGGTTTTGTTTGACACCATAAAAAAGAAATCAGCAATGAGTTCTTGTAATAAAAAGGTAACGTTCGTAATATTTGGGTTTATGAAAATGTATAGTGTGGTTTTACTTTAACTTATCAAAATAGCAATTGCAAAACTTTCTCCATTTATGTAGGGGTAGATAAGTGCTGATAGGCTTATGCTTGGAAACTTAAGGGTCAACAAAGTGCATAGTTTAGTTGGGTAAACCATGTCATATTCTAGTAGCACTTCTTTTTAGTACATATTTAACTTTCTTATTTTTTGATTCCTCAATTGTTTTAATCATTCCATGTAATGTTTCGTGATCCATTAAAGTATTCTAGCAAGGTATTTCAAAATTCTAGTAATTCAAAATTGACCTCCATTTTTGGTTTAGTTATATGACAGCTAGTGAGTTGAATTCTAAACCTTACAAAAAGTATCATAATGGTCATAAACTAAAAGATGGTATCAAAGAACCCCAAGAGGCTTAATGGTTGGTCAAAAGTAGTGATTGTATTAATTCTAATCTTATAAAAATTATGAGCTTACAAATACACATATATATAATTCATAAAAGTCTTTTGTGCATGAAATAAGCTAAAAATTATAGTTAAATGTATGCATGAAGGCTAGATAAATTTTTAAAAGACAACTCTAAATAGACAAATTATAATATTAACTATCATTATTCATGGATTGCATAAGGAATTTATTAATTATATCATTATTATTCATCATATCAGTTGTGAAGTTATTTAGAAAATAATTAACCCTTTTGAACATTTAAGGTAATTTTGTTATATAAAAGATTCATGTTAAGGTCATACCATACTTTTCATAGCTTCACTTAACTTGACTTATGCATCACTTCTACAGTAGAGTTCAAAAAACATTAATATGTTATAGTACAAATATATCACACATTAAGCATCATTTGGTTGACTTTGACACTTATTTGAATTTACTAACATTAAGATAAAATGATAATTTACATTTATAGAAAAGATAAGGTCTACTGCAAACATTTGTTATGATAATATTATGAAATATACATGACTGGTAAGATACACAACACTTAGTATAAAAAATAAATTTCATGGCCCTAGATACTTGCACATATTATGTAGGAAGAGTCATTCATGTAGGAAAGGATTGTGCTAATGAGTAGTATTACTTAGCAACACAATGGATTATGCCAGCATGCATAAGGGATATATGATGTGTGTTCTTGTTGATGAGTGGAATTGGAGTGTCAAATACTCTTTTAGATGTAGCTTCTATTGGGTAATTCAAGTCCAATAAGTCTTAGTGATGTAAGGTATGCATATGTTATGTAACCAATGTGTTTAGAATAGGAAATCTATGAAGATGTTTATGTACTATGAGGGAAAATTAAGTTTCATTTCATTATCATACAACCATTTGGATGAAATTATGAGTACTAAAATTCTTATAAATGGGCCATATTTTTCTCCCGCACTGGAAAAGTATGATGGATCTCAATAGTATTTAATCATCTAGGATCATTTCATTTAATGGGTGGTCTTTCATGGGACTTTAATTGAAATATCATTTTTGGATTATATTGACGTGCATTCCTCTATTATTGTAACATAGCTCTTTCATACCTTCAGAATCATTAAAATCTCATGGTTTTCTTTTGTAACTTCTAATCTTAATTTATTAGTGATATTTATTGCACATCAGTGCAATTAAATTAAGGGTAATCTTTTCTTAATTTCGTTATTCCAACATTCTTAAAAAACTATTGGCTCTTATTGTGAGCAAGGAAAGACCTTAACTAAAGACTTTCTAATGAGCAGATGACTAGCAACCTTACATTGAGGGGTTATAGTGGCACAACATTTAGATCAAAAGTAATGGCTTTTTTGTTTGTAGAAATTGGAAAAATTTACTCCAAGGCTTGGAGTAAAGTGTTTTGTTGAGGTAAACAATGCTTGTATTCTTTATGTTGATGGATTTAGAACACATTTTGTTTGATAAAAGAATGTCGATTTAAAGCCTTCTCACACCAATCATGATAAGTGAAGTAGTGATTATATAGTCTAGGTTATAGAATTTTGTAGGGTGGATGTTCAATAATGTCTAATGGTTGAATATCTTAAAACTTTTAAGTGGTTTATTTTAATAAACTTTTCTTCATATTTTTATTTTATAAACTAAAATGCTAAAAATAATGATCAAGCAAGATCTTGGATTATAAAAAAAATTGATTTATTCCAATTCTCCTCCTTAGGTTACACATAACTGTGAACAAGTTATATCAAAGTAGATTGTTGCATTGATTAGATAAGTTAACTATTCTGCAAGCTTAACATTGTATAGCAAATCCTCTACAAGAAAATTGTAATTGATTTTTTAAAATTTTCAAAATTCTATTTGGGAGCATGCTCAAGTACCAACCAATGTCCATGAGTCAACAATTTTCATTTTAGCAAAATCCTTTCCAACTATTTTGTCCAAGAAGTCGATTTAATGTAGAGGAAATTATTTGAAAAATTCATAACATTTTTATGAATATTTCTTATGAACATAGCTACATAGGTTTATTCAAAAGTTGTAATATATGTTTTGTGTTATACCAAAAGAAATTTGTACTAAAATGTTAATACAAAACACTTTCTTTGAGGCAATGTGTGTGTTAGATGGGTAACATAAAAAAAATGAAAAAGGTTATAAAAGGAAATGGAAGGAGAAGAAAGAGAAGAAAAGGAAGGAAGTAGAAGCCCAAAAAATAATATTGAGCTTAATTGCATAATAGCTCATTATCGAGGTAAACGTTCTTCATGTGATGAAGTTAGTTTAAATATTTTATTTTATGATGAATCATGTTCCTCCAATGATGAATTGCATGAAAAATTTTAAAAAAAAGAAGGAAATAATTATTTTGTAAAGAAATATTATAAATTGCATGAAAGAAACATTAATGATCTTGAAATGATATATGTTTAAAATAAGAAAATATGAATCATTAACACATGATAATTACTTGAAGATTTCTTTCACAAGTGAATTACATGCAAAAAAGAATTTCTATGAAAATGTTCCGTTAGAACTTGATTCAATATTCAATTATTTGATATTAGAAAATAGGTTGCTCAAAAATAAAAATTTTGATTTCAAGAATAAAAAAATTTCTATTGTTTGATTTTTATTAATTAAATTATTTGATCAAAAATAGTTTTAGTTTATACGTCATATGTGCTTATTCTTGCATTCTCAAACTCATGTTAACATTGAAACTAAGGAAATTTATGCATGAAAATTCTTTATCATCAAGGACGAATTTGTATGCTTTACATATGTATCATCAAAGGTAATATCAAAGTATTTCTATAGACTAAGTCTAATTTTACTACACTGCTCTTTGAGGATAACCATTTGTTCAATTCCATGTAAATATGCATGAATTCATAGGTGACATTGTTTTGGATGTCAACTTAAAATACTTCACACTGACCACACATTACTTCCTCTAACGACTACAAAGTTTTTTTTGGATTCCTAAGTACAAAGCTTAGGAAATCATGTAGGTCTCCCTACGTTATAACCTTCTATAGAGATTAAAATTAACTTTGTTTGCTTCAAAATGACACACCCTATTTCTCATAAAGATTAGCATCTTGAACTATTTTATGTGGGATCTATTCTATGTAAGTAGATAATATTATCGCATCATGGTCGTTGACATTATAAGCTAATTATAAATTCCATTATACATTTAAGTACCATTTGAATATTTATTCGCCACTATCAGTTAGATGTTATAAAATTTAGGAAAACTAAAATCATAATGATTAGCTTCATGAATTCATCATGTACCACCCAACTACTAACATCAAGTAATAACATTTAAACTTAGCATAATGATATAAGATTTTAAGATCAATAAGGATAATCCTTTGTGAATATAACTCAATTATTCAATTAATTTTGATTCACAAAGACTTAAGCCTCACCAAATTGATAAAGATGAATCCTATGTGAATCAAAATAATTTGAATAAGTAATGTAGATGAACTAGAATTGTAAATCCTTAAATATATATGTTGAGTATTGTTTTTGAAATACTAATAATCTTGATTCACATGTATTTAACCCAATATTAAATTTTTAAATTTCAACCTATTGTTGTTCATAGATTAGTTATGGTATTCAAAACATGTAAGAATTAGTGTATCTTCTCACGACAAGTTGTTATGTAAGAAGGCTTGATTATTGTTCATTTTATTGTGGCAAATAATGTTAAATTATGATGGACAAAACTATTTCATTTTTAATGAATGGCAACTTAATAGTACATATCCAAAATAATCTATGTTTACGATTCTATTGAATACATGAGCAACAATAGTAATTATCCAAAAATTAAATGGTCAATGGTTGTGGTGGACAGGCAGTGATAATGTCGATGAATAGTCTTAATTGTAGCAGGACTGGAGTCATTGGGACACCTGGAGGTAATTCCTACACTCATCCATATTTAAGTTATACTAAGCCAATCGCTAATCGCAACAGCACAAGAAGTCTTTATTGTAAAGTTAGAGGGCCTCACCTCCCTGAACCATTCATTTGTTGAGGTTGTTTGCTAGGTAGCTGACCTTTACACTAGTTTGAATCAACCAAAAAGAACATTCATTGGTCAACCAAAAATTATTCTCAATGAAGAAGAAATTGAAAAAATTTGACGCACTATTTAGGCTTGAATTAATGAGAAAATTTTCACACATATTTCCAAATATTGAAACAATGCTAGTGGCACTTAAAAAAATAAAACTTTTTTGTGACAAAAAGTATCATTTTAGGACAACTGACATGTACTAATTACATTTGATAGATTATTTGAGATGGTGACTTCACCAAGCATGAAACATCAATGACTTTAAGAAAAAAATTTGAAGTGACATCATGAGTTTCATGTTAATGTTGTTTGAATGAACATTAGCTCTAATTTAGGTTTCATTTAAGTTTTACAATAGGGTAACTCTTTACTTCTTAGCTTTGGAAGTAAAAATCCTATACAAGTAGCTATATCTACTATAAACCTAACTAGATTAAGCACAAACAAGATGTGTGTTGAAGTCGATCTAGTGAAGGAATTACCTAATTGAATCTAGATAACAAAAAATTTGGAAACTCAAACAGATTATGGCAATGAATTCATTATGATAACTTAGTTATTAAATTAACTTCTATGGCCAAGGTCACACCTCTCTTCAATGTAAATGAAATAAAATGTTGCCAAATATGAAGCTAAAATAAGCATAGACTAATGTGAATGAATATAATCTCACTAATCCATTATTTACGAATTAGACAACATTCTAAATGAAAAGTCGCAACATTCTGATAGATTCATTATGGATAGGGATGTTGTGTGAAAAAATCTAGGGCGTTGCCAACTTTATCCACTGTAAACAAGTATAAATAGTCACAAATGGTTTAGATGATAAATTTAGTAGTAGAATTAACACATGCTTAGGAAAACAAAATTTACAGATGAATTAACATGGAACATCATGAAATTTTAACCAAATTATTGATAATTAGATTTCTTTTAAAAAAACATGAAGGTAGGATAAAGAACTATGTTTATTTTTTGATTTACTATTGTCATACAATAAAGCTTACAAACATAATGACTTACAATCATTTTATGATTTTATCAATAAATAGCTTAAATGATCCACAAATTCTAGTCTAATATAATCTAAAGAGGAAGATTTCAACCTTATTTAGAAAAGGAACTCAAAGAGAAATATTAGAAATGGTTAAAGAGGCATCTTAGTTTGAGTAGCATTTGCAGAAGTGTCTAATTTTCTCAAATTTCATAACAATTAACGAACAAGCATATTTCAAAGATTTAAGATCATTAATTCTAAAACTAATGATGCATGCCCTTATTGTTTGTGGTAATCCACATTAGCCTTTTACACATTCATTATATATCTATTAATCAGTGTCTAATATGTTCACAAAGTCTTAAATATTGACTATCTTTTTCTTTTATTTTCTTAATTTGCTTACATAAAGTTTCATATTATTACACACACATAAATTAATTGTTAAGATAATCCTTAATTATGGTAACTTAATTTTACTTCACTTAATGATGTTCCCTTTTCTTGTTCAACATCTTAAGCCATCATCCAAAATAGCTCATTATTATTCTCTTTCTCTTCACTTGTGTTAGTCTCTTATAAGTGATTTTAGGCTTTATTCAAGGCTTTCTTCTTCAAGTTCTTGCTCTTCATCACCACATTCTTCTCTTTTTCAATTCCAACTTACACCATAAGACATGCTAGTTTAATATGTCCTAGTTTGTCACACCTATGGCAAAGGATCGCCTCTTTTCTTCTCTGTTTTTTTTGGGACCTTTGTTTTGTGTATCTTCTTGCAACACCAAAAAATTTAAATAAAAATTCCAAAATTAGAGCTATCTTATCTTCATCTATAGTCTCCTCTTCCCTTTAGTACTTTTGTTTACTTTGTGTTTATAATTTGTTTTTTTAAATCAAGCCATCTTCTTCTTTTCACCTCTTTATCTCTATTTTATTAGCCATGTGCTCACCTATAAAGTTAGCCAATGTTATAGTAGAAATGTTTGTAGAAATTTTAAAGATTCATACTCTTTTGGCAAAATTTTAAGGATCTATTTTACATGTTCATTCATAAATATAGTCTTTCCCAAACTAGCAAGTCCATTAATAATGTTCAAAATCAAATAAAAATTCTTTCAATAGATTAATTAGAAGGCATTTTGAACAACACCTAATCATATGTCATCATATTTATTTTTATTTTTTAAACAAAAGGTGTGCCTTTTTATGTTAATTGTAACTTATAGAAAATTTTAAAAGTAATTTCTAAATTTATAATTCATTTAAATGTAACAACATTCAAAACATAAATGATGATATTATATCATTTTTTATTTAATTAAATTCTATGTTTCTTCTTTGCATCCAGGTTATTAAATTGGTTTTGTTCTAATGCACCTTATAAACCTTTTTGCGTGCATTTCTCTTCTTACTAACTTTAAGTGAGTGGTAGTCCTAACATTTCAATAGTAAATATAATGATCACAAAAAGTCAACACTTGAGGAGACTCTTAGGTGACCTTTAGATTTGATGAGTCAAGTCTAAAATATTTAGTATTCATTTAAATGGTAATGTGTAGTGTAAAATAGATTCAAAGTATCTTGGATTGTTAGCAAGTCCCTAAGTTTGAAGACATGTGCATCAAATTTGAAAATATTGTTTTATTATAGATTATTATTTTATTGATTTTAAGTCACTTTTCTTTTTTTTAACTTTAAATCATTTTCATGTATCAAATTATTCAATCATCTCTTTGATTTAACAGTTGAATAAGATTCTTTTTTTAAATCTTATAACACTTTTTTTGGTTTAATCATATCTTTCTCAAACTCCATGTTAATTTTTTTGCTAAACTTTGATTAAATAAAAAAATAATTATGTTAAATTTTTCATAATTAAAATCATAAAAAAAATTATCACATTCTTGCTTGTACCAAATTATAAAGCTCTCTGGCTGGGCTAGCATGAGTACGCACTTGCAAGCCTTGGGCAAGAAAATAGTTGAAACAAAATTAAGATGAGGCCATTCTGGCTTATCGTGATTTCCTAAACCGTATGGGATATGGCATTGGTAAAAGTGTCATAGCACTTAAACCAAGTATGCATATGGTTCAGGTCAGATATGTATAGACCTGTAAGTTACGAGTAAGGCCAGGTGATGAATTACAAGGGGGAGCTAACCCTAATTAGGTATGAACGTAAGTACTATGCAATTGCTTATAAAGTCCAAATATTTGTCCATCCTTATAATGTGGATCTAAATCTCTTATGCCCTTATGCATCCAAATTTGGGAACATTTAGCACTATATAATCATGCATTTTTGTGATTGTATGATGGAGCTTGCCTCCACTTTGTTAACCAATGATGATCATCCATCGCATCATCTATTTGTTCTCTTAGATCTAATAGTGATTACTAATTCTAGTTATTTCATATGATTTATCTCTAGATTTGATGGCTGAAGCTTCATCTTAACTTATCAGATGACTAGAGCTCTTTTCATCTTATGCTTGAATCATGTAGCTTTTAATTATCGTATTTGAATCCAATGAATGAGATCAACTCTGACTTTATGGTTATTGAATGGAATGATCCAGATCTCATCCAACATGATTAGATGGCCCAGTTCAATCCATCTTGATCAAACTATCCATAATTTATCCCCTGATTCAACATTTGATTAGACTATTCGTACTGCCTCTAATTTGTTCCGAAGGCCCTTGTCCACCAAATCACTAATTTTTTAGTAGTTGCATTAACTATTTGAAAAACCTATTTTAACCTATTTATAAAGGCTTTTTAAGCTGTTTAGCTACAACTTTTCACATAGCTTCTCCATAATTTTTTGATAGCTATAATAAAATTTTGTTCAATAAATGCCTAACTATTTTAGATGGAATAACTAATTAATATGAATCAATCATTAACATCTCAAAAAATTTCTACTGAATGTTTTATTAGTATAAATTCTATAAGCAACAACTATAACTTCTCCTTCTCTAATCGTCATATTTTTTAGCTAAGCCTTACACAACTAGACTTCATTTATTTATCATCTTAAATTTATGCTCATTGTACCTTGTTCGATTAATCAACAAGCATTAGAAATTAGAAAAAATTTAGTATGTGAGATTCGTATTGTATGCTAGTTTTCAATTCAAAAGCATGTTTACAAAAACATGTTCAAGTATTAATTTAAGTGATTATTTTCTATGGATAATCAAATTTTGAACTTGTTTTATCAAGAGGGATGAATTGTTATTAAAAATATTTTGACTTTTGAAAATGTATTATTAAAAAATATTTTAAAGTAACAATTTTAGGTTGTCTATTAAATTGAAATAAATCATTTTTAAACATTTTTTTGTAAATTTATGTTTCTTTCAAATATATTAATTGTATTTTAATTTTTGATAGAAAAATTGAAAATAAAATATTGGAAATAATAAAAAAATACAACAATCTTTTGTGATTCAATTCAAAATCAAACCTACAAACTCCATAAACAAATGTTAGAAATAAACAAAACTAATTAGTATAACACTTTCATAAAAAGGCAACACTCACAAAAATTAAATAAAATAAATGGGCTATAACAATTTCTCAATGAAGTGAAACTTGTTGAAAAAGTAAAATTACAATAAGAGTTTTGCATTTGATGCCTATAATAATACTATGCTTAACGAAATATGGAAATGACAATTAGCATAAGTTATTAAGATTTAAAATTTGTAGCTTTAAATGTTCTTATTGCTTCCAAAATTTTTATAATTATAAAATATACTATTTACAAACATATTTCAACAATTAAAAGAAGTTACAGAATATCCCAATTAGTCATTATGGGTAGAATGGTTTGAATTCGATAACTATTTAAAAATAGTCATTTACATTAAAATATTAGGCTATGTGGCACAGTGGTGCTCATAAAATAACCATTGCAATCCATCAATCATCATTAGTTTTTGGTTCGAGTAAATGATAGATTGATAAAATGAGAGCCACACGATTGAAAATCTAGATAATTACATTTCAAATTGTGTAATTAGATAAAGGTAAATCATATGCACTTAGTTGATTTTTATATGGATTATTAAATCCCAAATTTATGTGAATGAATCAAAGGTAAGTGATAAATACATTATTGATTTTAATTTGGGCCATTATATCGTAAAAATTAATAATTAATTAGCTAGATTTAATTCTATGCATATAAGAAAGGAAAATGAACCTTTCCATTCAAACATGAAAATTGCATTATTGGATGCTATATCTAAATAGATATATTTTTTAAAAAGATGATGAACATTTGAACATTTGATTATGATGACTATGGGTTCAAATATTTGGTTTTAGATTTATGTGCTTTAGAAAAGCAAATCAATTTTAGATTGCTCGATCTAACCACGAAATCTAATAGTGCACATTTTCTTGCAAATGTTTTAAGTGATATATGCAAAATGAATTTTTAATTTTTCTCCCACATTATTTATTTACTTGTGAGGTAGTTCTAAGTAAGCATTAGTTTTAGGTCTATAATTAGTTGAACAGATAAGATTGGATGCCCTCTAGCTCACTCTGGAGACCCTTGCTTTTTAATAGGGACATAACGGGTTCAAGAGAGATTCCATGGTGAGAAACTATAGCTTATGTGTTCAAGAGTCATTCCTTGACTCATTAATTAGGAAAGCATTTGCTTTGGTCAGTTAGAATTAGGTGTTTTTTCTTAATTAACTTTTTTGCATTATTTGAAGAAGGGTTTCAAAGAAGTGATTAAGGTAAGATGACTTTTAAAATTATGAAATTTGGGAATCTTATATTTTCCTAGATGATTAATTTGAATAAAGATTTTAGTGATAAAAAAGTTTAATTTTTGTGTTTTACAAAAATAATTTTAATCAAACTTAAAATTTTAATTAAAATAAAAGTAAAATTCTTAAAATTAAATTGAAAATAAATCTCATAATGATCTGTCACTCCAACTATAATGATCTCTATACGGTTTGACATTTGCTATTTCATAAGTTCTTCCATGAGCATAAGCATCAGTTATTAAAAATCTAAAAAATCAGTCAATCAAATTAATTAGAAATACTAAGGTGTTATCATCAAATAAAATATCATAACTTGTGGTCAACTAAAAAAAATAATTTTAAAGGGCATGACATTGTGTGATTAATATGCATATTAAATTCAAGGTTTTCTGGATGTTTAAAGATTAAAACTATGATTAATTTAACTATTTAGATTTTAACTATTGACTATTGTTTAGCCATTTATTCATAGCTTATTTTTATGAAAGAGATTGACATTTTCACTTACATATAGATTAGAGAAAACAGTGCCCCTTATCATGAGTAGGACAAATGTAAACCTATGAGTCATTTGAGTATTAAGTGATTAGTTTTAAAATTCTTACCCAAAGTATAACATAGAAGGCATGCCCTAGATGGAAACTATTACACTAAGACCTCTATCTATTAGCTCCAAAATTTGAAGTTAAGCAATTCTTAAGCAATGTGTCCAACATTCTTTTACTTTTCTTCAATTGTGGATTTAATAATGAATCAATTAATATTGTTATATAGTAGTTTAACCTACTTGATGTATAGATACATGATTTGAAACACAAAAAAATTAATAAAAAACATAATGGTTAATTTATCATTAAAATACAATGTAAGAAACATTGGTTCAACATAATTGACACAAGAAAAAAATAAAAATTGTTAATAATTAAATTTTTTGTTAAATAATTACTTGAATAAATATCATATAAATAAAAGAAATGAATGATGATAAAACTCTATTTGTAAATAGTCATCTTAGCTCTCTTGTTTTTTTGTATTGTCATACTACGATCAATTATTATGAGCTTTTGCATTACTTAATATTTATACACACATTGATAGTCTAAATCATCCTCTACCTCAATCTACCAAAGTATGCTTTTTCACTATTGTGAGTCACATACTAATACTTGACATGCATCACTTTGTGTACTGATCAGTACCAACATTACTCATAAATGTTAGCTATGTCCAACTAAATCATTTTTGTAGAAGTAATGGCCTTCCATTGATTCATCACTACATTTATTTAAATTTTTTGCACTTAAGTTATAAAAATTTATTGTTTTTAAATAATTAATAATTTGCTTCTTTTTATTAAAACTTTATTATGGTTACCAAGACGAATATTTTTTATAAAAAAGCGATAAATTTTAATTTTAATGTTTTAAGTGTTGCAGTATCTTTATTATTTTGTGTGTTTTAGTAATTTTGATTTTATTTATTGTAACAGTAACTTTGTTTAACTTGCAATACCTTGAAATGATTTTTTATATTATCTTGTGTCAGCAATTCAATTATTTCATTATGATATTTCAGTTTTGTTATGTCTTTGTAATTTTTACATTGCTAATATATGCTTTTTGGGGTAATTATTTACATCATTTTTTTCCAAAAATATAAGGATTTTTAAATTCTTTTATGAAACTTTTTGTACTACAATTAATTGAAAAGCTCATTGATTACGTTGTAAATGTCTTGGGTCTTTTTATTTAATTATTCTATTATATGTTTGAATAAATTTTTATTATTTTCTTACAATTTTTTTATGAAAGCTATCCTTCCTTGTTTAGTAAATTATTAGTTAAAATTAGTTTCCAAAATATAAGCCTTTTATGTTTTAATGAACATTTTATATTACTATCATTAAGTAAAAATTATTTCATTGTACATTATTTTCTTAATTGTTATCCGTCTGATATGAAACAAATTGATGTTTTAGTATTTTTTTTCATAGTTACAGGTGTTGTGCATTTATAAAATTAGAAAGAGATTCATGAACTTAAATTTTGATTGATTAAATTAATACTTTTAAATCCTATTATTATTGTTTCTTAAAGCATTGGAGTTTTATCCAAATGATATTATAAATATCACTTTTTATGGCTATGTTGTATATATAATTTGTAAGTCTAATATTTTTGAATTTTACTATTATTTTTATTATTATTATTATTATTATTATTATTATTATTATTATTATTATTATTACTGAAATATTTTGTTTGTTATTTTTTATTTTAAATTTTTTAGAATCAAGCATTATTCAACAAATTTAAAATTTATTGTTTTGTTATCATATTTTATTTATGTTCTTTATATTTGTATATTATTTATCTTTATTGCCTGGTTTATGACTTTTAAATTCTTATAACATCGTTATTTTAAAACTATTAACAAGTTATTTTAAAATGTTAAATTCTGAAGTTCTATAATAATAATTCTTAGCAATTATTTGAAGTGTTTAATGTACTCGTTGATCATATTATAATATTAAAAAAAGGTTAATATATAAAATAAAGTGTATTGATTTACTTCTTAAAGTTATATTTTTTTATCTTATAATAGTTGATTTCCAATCAATGTACTATTAGGCTAACATTCTATACATAGTATGAAATAGTTCTTAAAACTTTAAAGAATTCTTGCATTAATCATTTCCTTAATTGCATAATTGTATTTTAACTAAAGCAATTTGGAACATCCTATCCAAAGAAAATATAATATAATTTTTTTGTCATTTTCAAAAATATTTTAAAAAGTTGTAAGATAATTAAACAAAAATCAATATATAAACATAAAGAAAATTCTAGGTATAAAATTTCTAACATTAAAAATAAGTATATTATTTTCTAAATCTTACAAAATTATATGCTTTGTTTAAAATTCCATTATATAAGGTATTTAAAAATATTTAAATAAAAAATTAGAATTCATTATTATTAAATACTTAAATGGATTGAATTAAAGATATAATTTTTTTTAAAAAAACCTGAAGTTTCATTAGAAACATTGAAAATATGATAATGTATACAAAAAAACTTTAAAAGCAATTAAACATAACTGTAATGACAAATAACAAAAAAGAACCAAAATTATTTATCAAATTCTATGGATAAAAAATTGACATGACTATGTTCTATGTTCTAGTAAACATTACGAAAGAACGTTTTTGGATTTTAAAAAAAAGAAGGTAAGTAAAAATACATGACATTAAAATGACTTAATAGAATAAGCTTTATCATAAAAAGCACATATATATAAAAAAAATATAGACTATTTTAAGGTGATAAAATCGATTACAATAATAAATAACTTCAACTATTTAAAGTACAAAAAATAAGTTTTTATTATATAAAAAAACATAAATAACTAACAAAAATTATTGAATATGACATTTCAAATAAAAATGAGATAAATATTTCTATTTCTTGAATGATTGGAGTCTAAATTTACTATTCAATAGTATTTACGAATTGTCATGGATTGTAAGAAATATATTTAACATCAAGCAGAAATGTGAGTTGAAATACTAATTCTTCTTCCCCTTGTTTATCATTACATATATCATTTGAAGGTTATATAAGAAAATGAACACTAATTTGTTTTTTTATTTATTTTTTTCATGTACTTTCTCTATATTATTTTACATTTTAATTTAAATTTATATATTTTTTTGTCATCACTAAAGTTTTTGCACACCTTTTATAATAGTGACATTTAGTTTTTTAAATATTCACTATATTAATAATGTTTTTGTATAAGTTTTAATTTTTAATATCTTTTATTTTTTTGTTGGTGTTTTTTGCATACATTATGAAGAGGTTTATTATTCATATATTATGTAAATAATTTACATTTTTTAATATATTAATATTTAATTATATTGATAATATTTTTTTTATTTTTTAATATATTTCTGTTTATTATATTTATATTTTAAATTTAATTATTCAATAGAATTATAAATTTTTAGGTATGATTTTTTGTTCATGAAAAATTTATTATTTTATAAATTGATATGAAACATAAAATTCTTTGATACTACTTAATATCTAATATTTTATTGTTTATATGAAAGAAATTTTTTATGTTGTTTGTGGTTTTAATTACAAAAGATTGTTCACTATTATTAAACTTTATATGAGGGTATCTAGTATGCTATCTTTACTCGCAATGACATACTTGATAATTTTGCAAACTCTATTTTTAAATCAAAGTTATTTCATGCTAAACATTACAATATTTCTTGTGAGTTACATCAAATAATTGATGTTACGTAACATTTTTAGCTATTGCATTTCAGGTGACTTGATCCAACTGAGTTAAACTGGCAAGCAAAAATAGTTATTGTATAGCATCCAACATAGGTCATTTGTATGAATCTATCTAGAAATGAATATTAAAGGAATTTGTGAAGATCATTTGTCAAATGTGATAGTAGTAGACATCATCTTAAGACAAAGGTATCCAAATCTTGAGAGCATGTAGAGCATCCATCTAACATATTTGTCTAACGTGTCATCTTACGAGTATTATAACTGGCTGATGAATAGTCATCAACGACTATGTCATTATTTTCTAATATCAAGATATTGAATGGACAGCATAACAATTTAATAATTAAAAGTTTTCCTATGTTGCATTTATTTATTTATATCCCATGTTATATATATTTTTAGTTTTTAATATCTTCTTCACTAAGTTTATTTTAATAAAATAATTCATTCATGTATTACAAAAATCTCATTTTAAATTTTAACATTTTTAATGTACTTTCAATTTTATTATTTTTTATATATCATTAAATATTTGAAATAAATTTGTTATCTTCACAATATTATTTTTTATGGAGTAACTTTTTTCTTTTAATGTTATATATTTGATCTGAAAAGTTTTCATTACACATTTTTTATTTATTAGCAAAATAAAGTTCGACATACAAAGAGAAAAATTATGTTTATTTTATTTTGTAAAAAATTTTAAATTTTTAATAAATCTATTAATGAATATTTATATTTTTTGTATTGTTAAACACAATAAATTTTTTAATTTTATTGAGGTATACAAACATATTTCTAAAGATTATAATAATAAAACACTATATATTGATGTATTATTTCACGTATAATTTTAATTTTTGCTACCTTTTTTATTTGAAAGTTTTGTTTGAAAGTTTTATTATTTTTATGCTTCTTTCCTTGTGGTCAAATCAAAATTATTGAATTGCTTAATGAAACTATTACGTTATCTTTTGCATATTGTGAACAATTATAAGCAATAGTTTCTTCATTAGGTTTAATTTTAATTTTATATTCTATTTATGTTTGTTTATTTACTATGCTTCTGTTATTCCATACAAGATTTTTTTTTATGATCTTTAATGTTTTGCTTTTTCTATTTTTATAATACCTTTTTGTTTAACAAGAATAATTTGTAGTAATTATTGGGTTAAAAGTTATTACTTATTTACAAGATATTTTTAATTATAAATATTAAATTAGTTTAACTATTATAATTATTATTTTGTTATAGTTTTTCAAAAAATAATTATTAATAACTAAATCATTATGCAATTTTTTAGAATATATTTATCAACCCTAGCATTTTTGCATTGTACGTTAATGTCATTTTTTTTGACATATTTGCAAATATATTTAGAAGTTGCAAGTAATTTAATAAATTATGCTTTTAAATTTTTTAGTTTTTGTATGAAAATGTTTTGTAGGTTATCAAATTTATCATTATATTATGAATGACAATTTTTTATTAATTTGTACAAACATTTTGTCATATAATTATTTTATATTATTATATTTACCCTTTTAAAGTAAATTTTAATATTTTAAATATTATTTAACTTAGGTTATTATTTATTTCTTCAGAGTTGAATAACCTTTTTTAAATTGTAAAATTTTATTTTTTTATATAAGAAACAAAAATTATTAAAATTTCTCAAATCATTATTCATATTTTGTTGGTAAAATATTATTAATCAAGAAAATATAATAAATGTCCAACTAAGATAAAAATATTACACTAGTGCCAATGATAATATTTAAGGTAAATAAAAACTTTTAAAATTTAATCTTTGTTCATAAATTTTCTAAAACAATTTGCATAACACAAAATAAATTTCGAACAAAATATTCCATTTAGTGATCTCATAACTTTCACAATATTTACATTTTTTATTATGTAGATGTCTTTTAACTTTCATTTTTTATTCATTTTATTTTTATCAGCTCAATTATTATATTTTGACAAACCTATGACATCTTAGTTAAAACATCAATAGTCTAATTAGTACTTATTTACTTAAAATATTTAAAGTTTGAACTAATGATTTCTCAATGAGTATATAATAAATCATTATTATTTTTTTTCATTAAAACATAGAATTTGAAAAATTAGGTGTATTTTATTATTAGCCCAAAGAATTTAAAAAATAAAATGTATTTATTATTAAAAAATTTTCATTTTTTACAATATTACATAAATTAAAAAGTAATTTAAAACTCTATGTTTTGTAGAGCAAAAAATTCTAGCATACAAAGTTTGTTTTATTGTCTGTCAAAAAATCTTTAAATAACAAAAAATAATAAATTTTAATGTCAAAAAGACTATCACATAAATCTTCGAAGATATTGAGCATTGAAAGGTTTATATTGAAAACTATAAATTAAAAGCTAGTTTTATTGCATAATGTTTCAGTCAATCAAAATTAAGAAACATAAATCAATTATATATTTTCAATAATGTAAAATATCCAGCAACTGAAATAAAATTTTTGTTTAACAAATCAATTAAGTTATCTACTCAAGGCACTAAAAATATAAAAAAAACCATATATTATTTCAAAATTATAATCAGCAATGCTTTAATAATTTTTCAAAAAAAATCATTTTCTAAAATAAAACAACTGAAATAAAATTAGAAGAATTAAAAATACTAAAAATTATTTAAAATCTTGAAAATAATATGAAAAATTTGGCAAAATGCAAGGAAAATTAGCTAATACAAAAGAAAAAAAAGTTAAAAGAGTCAAGAAATATTAAATAAGTAAATAACATACAAACGAAAATTAAAAGTAAGAATAATTTAATATTTCAATACTACAACAAAATATATTTTACTAACAAAAAAGAAAAATAAATATTTTAAAATGAGAATAAAATTATTCTCACAAGGAGGAGTACTTCCGTATAATGATATATACAAATGATCTAATATTATTTAATCGTTAATCAAAACTAAACACTAAATCATAAAAAGTCATTTCGTTGTATGTATGCAGTGGCCATCTTAATAACTTAGTTGATGTACTATAAAGAAGAGAAAAAGCTAATTAATATGGTAAGAAAGCTTCTAAATCTCCAACAAAACATCATTAATTATGAAGTATTATTCACTTTTTTGTTACAAGTCTACACCAACTATGTACTTCTTATTTTTTTGTTTATCAATTAATTTTATAATTTTTTGGTTATAAAAATTTTCATGCAGTCCAAAACAAAAGTATTTTTTTAAGTGAATTTATTATGAAAAAATGTCTTTAACATTTATAGTATTTCATTATCCTCAATTTGATTATTTAGAAATGTTTTTGTTAATGTTTTGTGCAAATACACATAACAATTTATATGTTCATTATATCGGTGTTACTATTTTTTCTTGCATTTTTCAATTACTTACTTAAAGATAATATAATTTTTCATAACTTAATTGTTTGATATGACCATATTTTTTTAACATATTTATGCTTTTTAATATTTATAATATCTCATTTATGATTCTTACATTAATAAACCATGAATAGTTCAAAGTTTGTCATATTTGTAAACAAAACAACCTCTTCTTGTCATGTTATTCAGATAAATCTATACAATTTATATGGTCTTTTTTCTCTTGTTTTATATCTTTTTTTTTTTAATTTTTCTATAAACTTTACTTTCTAACCTAATATTTAAATGAAACAAAATATTTCAGATTTTTTAATCTCGATAACTTTATATTTTTTATCATTGATCCTTTGCTTTTACTAACACATTTTTAGAAACATCACAAAGTATCCTTTCATTAACACTAATGGATATTTTTTATAATATTTTGTATAACATATATTTTACAATATATTATAAAAATATTTGTTTGCATTTTACAGTAGATCGTTGAAGATAAATTTATATTTCTTTAATTGCTTTTGTTATTTTCTTTAATAACATAGTTTGCATATTTGAATTTCTAAGTTCAATTTTTGTTAATATTTTGTTGGAACACAATTGAAAAAAACACTTTCATTATATACAATTAATTTCATTTTTCAATGATTTAACTTTTTTCAATAAAAATGTTTTGCACATAGCTTTCAATATGTTGAGCATTCTATTATGTTAATATTTTTTTTAATTCTTATGATATTTAAATTTTTTTATTTCTATTGCAATATTTTTCCATGATTAAGAAATTTTTATTGTGCTTGGCAAATATTTTAAGTAATTTACTATAAAATGATGTGTCTTTTGTTTGGTTTTCATATTTTTGTTCCACTTATAATTATAATAGTTTTTATTTAAGTATAACAAAAACCAACTATCCATCTTTGAAGAATTGACATTTTTGTTTACAATAAATCATTATGATGTTTTCAATGCTATTAAAACTCTTTAATGACACATACTTTTGAAAAATAAGTATGTTTATATACTGAAAAGAAGTTTTTTGAGTGAAACACGAATAATTCTAATTCTTGATCATTGTTTACCAAATACCTTTTTGATAACAACGAAATCTCATGTTTCTTATAAAATATTTTTTTGAGAGATTTTTTAATCTTGCAACACAATCAAATATTGATTAATCAATTATACAACCCTAACAATTGTACATGGAATAATTAACTTTTAAGGGTAAGTCAATGTGTGTTGGTGGCTTTGTTCAACTACAACTATACTTATAAATTAAGCAGTCATTTTCTAAATACTTGATAAAATAGTTGCCTATAAAAAATTCATAATGTATACTTGATTTTTGTTAAAATTATAAAACATATCACTTTATATTTTTTAACATTATGAGTAATATAATACTATCTACTTATCATGCAAATATAATACTTACCCTGTGTTGACAATACTAATGTTATGCCATTATGATATACATTTCCATATGTGTTAGGTTTGATTATTTGGGTATTTTTTGGGGTTATTTGTGTAATTTTTGTTTTGTCCACTTTTCATGTAATCACAATCATTCATGATTACTATTATGTGCTTCTCGTACAACATATTATGTGCTATATTCTTTTGTTATACAATATTTTCTCAAGAGTTAAAAAATTTGTTTAGGTAGTTTTGTCTAATTGTTATTATAATATACTTGTATAAGATACATTGACATATCCAAAATAGAATAGAATAGATAGGCACTTATTACAATAAAGTGTAATTTCGTACTTGTCAGTTTATTTAGGAATGAGATTTAGTTACTAAAATGTCTTGATTTTCATAAAATCCATTGATTCATATAAATGGAAGTAATTTTGGAAGAATATTTCAATCAATATATTATTAAGTCTTTTTACATATAAAACAAGAAAATCGAAACTTGGCTTTATCAATACTATATTTAGATTTACTTCATCAACTTTGCCATTATATTGAAATTTCATATATTAATTTGGCAACATCTTTTCATAGTATTTAGTTATTAAGACATACAATTATTATTTTTTGAATTAAATAAATTTTTATAGTAATTATCCTAGCTATATTGTACTATCTTGATTGAAGTGACTTGTACTTGGCCATCATTCAAAAAGCAGTAAACTTGAGTGAAATGTCTCTTACTTTGCCTTTTGTAAAAATAGTGTTTTGTAAAAGAAACTACAAGATAGCAAAGGGTAACAAAGAAGTGGTTTGAAAGACTATGCTCTTATTGGCAATAGTAAAAGCGTGTTATTATTAATAAAAGCCTATTTGATGCAGAGCATATTTAGAACTCTATGATAGTCTAAATTGGCACTTACAATACTTGAGATATTCAATAGGTTATTATAGAATATGAAAAGATGTTATGTACTAATTAAGATTAGGTAGAGTGTGTGATATTTTATTATTATTTAAAGATTAATGTTCCAAAAGTGTAGTATAAATTATTAAGTTGAACAGGTGACAACATCTTAAGTATTATGCATAAAATCTTACAAAGTGGTTTTTGTCAAATTCAACTTCACATAAATAAAATAAAAAATATATGACTATCTCTAAATAGAATATTTTAATTTTAGATGTTAGATTTTCTTGAATTTGTGTGACACTAAGGTTTGTATGTTTGTAACTTAATGTTAGATGTTCTTGTACCATAATTTTAGTTGATTGGGGTTAAACACCAGAAATAGTTTGGTCAAATCTCCAAAAAGCCTTACATCCTGCTTCTTCAAAATTAATAAGAACTTATAAAAATATTCTATGATTGAAATTTTTGCATAATAATAATTTTTTGATGCACCATGAAAATTAATTTTAACATCAAAAATAGATTTCAAATATTATCATTTATATTAGTCAACATAATTTCTTTTATTTTATTAACACAATGTTCCAACTTTTTTCATTAATATATAACTTTTTATTTCTTACATATTTAAAACTTTATTTTTCTAAATATATAATTACTATTATTACACATTTGTAATTATTTTTTTACAAATTAGTGACTTTTTTTTCATTTTTTTATCTTTTCTGTTCTCAAATTGCACGAACATAATAATCAATCTTATGTGGTTTATAAATCTTTTTTGATTAATTATTTTTTTCTAAATTATTCAATGGGGGCTTTATCTATTATATTTTTATTTTTTTAGTCTCGTTTATCTATGCATGTATGACCTTTGTAATTCACAAGCTTTGAGATTAAGAACCACATTAGTAAAAAAAACTTTATTAAGTACTATTTGGATCCTTACTATATCATATAGTAAGTAAACTAGATATCTTAGTTAGTGTTGGCTTATGTGCTAGATTCCAATAAAACCCAAAGTCATCTAAAGGTGATTAAGGTAAACTTCAAATATTTCAAAAGTGCAAAGAACATAGGCTTAAGGCACCTTAAAAATATTCGTTAATGAGATCTTATAAGTTTCATAGATTTAAACTTTCTAAGATCTAGGATTGATAAGAAAAAAAACCTTAAGTACTTGTGAATTACTAGGAAATATTTTAATTTCATTATCATGGAAGAAGAAAAATTGCATAGCCATATTGATCATGGAAGCTTACATGTAGTGACTGAAAGTCGTTTTACCCAAGTGTTATGCTTGAGATAATAATTTCAAGGTTATGGTTTAGATGTCTCACATATTACCATTAGAATTCATATTATTAGCACCTTATCTTTAGCAAAGAAAGAAGTTAATCATTCTCAAAGTCATCACATAATGTATGATACAATTTATAAGAGCTCAAGTAGATAAAGGCTTAGTAAAATTCATATATGTCTCTATCAAAAAAGAATTAGAAGATATATTTATAAACTTTCTTACAACTGATCAATTTCAATTCATAAGATAACAATTAAGTGTGATAGAAATTGTATAAATTATATCTTCCTTTTCATAATATTAAAGAGGGATAATAACAATGGTTTAAATAAGCGTGTAGGAACATGTTGTAAGGGAAGCATGAATTAAGTGGGAGCAAAAACATTTCATTTTTAACACCACTTTTAAATAAGCGAGTAGGAACATGTTGTAAGGGAAGCATGAATTAAGTGGGAGGAAAAACTTTTCATTTTTAACACCACATATCACAATAATATATGTTCTTTACTTGTTTCTTTATCTAAATATTTATGTCTTGTATTCATGAAATTGCAGAGATAGTTAAGTTACCGTTATGTTTGATGAGTTAGGTCATAAATTTTTAACTTTTTATTTTAATGGGCTTGCTTTGTGTGAAGTAGGTTTAGTTTTAATGATCAAACCTAATACCTTTGAAAATGGCGAATTGGTGGTCTCCAAAATACCTTAAAATGTTTAGTGAGTTTCGAAGATTAAAGAGTTGCCCATCATCTTTAAAAAAGTCTGTATCTATATTATAAAATAGAATGTTAGCCTATTAAATATTAGATACATGTCCATTCATCTTACTTTCATAGTTTGATTTAAGTATTTCACTTGTTCATCCTATCTTTGATTTAAGAAAATTATAAGATTTCATTTTTTATCTCAATTTTGGTACTAAATCCATGTAATGCATCTTTCCCAAACTTCATGTCAATTGTTCAACTATTAATAAACAAAGAAATTAGTTATGTTAAATTTTCTTAATTAAATAATTTTAAGTTACAACCCAAGCTACCAAAGTGCAAAGCACTTGGGTCGACCAAGAACAACTTTGTCTGATAACATCGAGTTAGGCAACAAATCAAAAAGAAGCCAAAAAATTAGTAAGGGTGCAAATTAAAGCAGATTAGGGTGACGTAGAGATTTAAAGGTAATGATCTTGAATTTAGTTTGCAAATTCGGTCTCATCAAACTAGTAACCATTAAATGACTTTAGATCAAAAGTGGCCTAAGCCTACAAAAGGAACCACACTACGGGGGTTTAAATGCAAAGTCAGTTAATAGGAGCTTAAGTAACGGAGTGGGCATGGGCATTCCCCTTTCCCAAGTCATATCAGACGAGCATGCATTTTTTGCCACCCAATCTGCAGGGGCATTGACTTCCCTCAAAACATGAGTGAGGCAAAAAGTAGGCAGCTTCCTCACAAAGTGGAGAGCATCAAAAATAGTACCGCCCTCCAATGGACAACGAACCCATTGCATCCCCTTATGTAATGCATAGGTAGAGTCAGTCTGGATCTCAACAGTAGGATAATCCTTAAGTTTTTCCATGATAAACACCATAGCTTCCATGATAGCATGAAGCTCAGAGGTGCCACTTGCCTGTGAAATGAAACCTCTCCCAACAATGTGCATGGGCCTTCCCTGATGGTCACAGAGAACAAAGCCAATACCAACCATCTCATTCCTCACTGCAGCGTCACAATTGATCATTATCCAGCCCATCGGAGGGGGAAGCCAAAAACTTGTTACCAAGGACCCCAAGAGGTTGGGCTTCCCGCTGGACGTAGAAGGATGATGATTAATGAGCTTTATAATGGCAGTGCTTTCCAATTTGATCCTCTGGATTAGCATGTTATTACTGAGGGTGGTTTTCTTATGCACCCTACGATTTCTATTCTCCCAAATATGGAACAATGTAGGGGCCACAATGGCCATATGAGCCGCAGAGGTGCGCGCACAACACCATGCTGCGCGACGCGGGAGAGGAAACGCTACAGAAAGCTGCCACTAATGTGGGCGCGCTTGCGCCCAGCACAACAGATGCCCAACACCTCAGCAGAGGCGTGCAACACAGGGTCCTCCCAGATACTTCTTACCGTAGCACAATCATACAGTGTGTGCTGCTGTGTCTCAGCCACATTACAGCCCCAACTACAGTTGCTACAGTCAGTCAAATGCCTTTTTTTGAGCAATCTGCCATAGGAACGAGGTTTCTAGCCACATGCCAAAGGATAGTATGGTCCCGAGGCATGACTTTAGGCTTCCATATCCAAGCAAGGTCACCCGACAGTGAAGTAAGTCTAGCATTATCAGCTCTCCACAAGGTGATGAGAGCCTGAATAGAACTTGGTAGAAGAGACCTTAGGGGATTCTGTGTGCACCTGAAGAAGCTCATCATTCCCATAATTATGACCCCATGGCAAGTACAAGAGTCTGTCCTCCAACAAAGGGTTGACCTAGTAAGCAATAGAGTTCCTGTCCCACTTCCTCGGCCCCAACATGCAATTCCCCACATACTTTGGCCTTGATGCCTCCATGTTGATAAATGTGGGCCACCATTTTATTGGAAGAAACCCAGCCAATTGTCGTGATAGAAATCAGGGCACATACCATCCACCAGCCTCCAAATGAAACCCCCAAGGGCGTCTAGGAAGGCCTCCAGCAGCAACCTTCCCGTATGAGAGGCACCCCTAGGGACCTTGCATGGGTTGTTTCCCAAAGGGTACTTTGTCTTCATGATGTCTACCCAAAGGATGTCCTCACAGTGTAAAAGTCTCTTACAGTGCTTCATGGCTAGTGCGATGTGCCAGATCTTGAGATCAACTAAGCCAAGGCCTCTCATGTCCTTCGGGAGCGTAACAGTGTGCCAATCAGCATAATGGATAACATGAGCCGTACCTACACCACACCATAGGAATCTCCTCATCAACTGTTCCATCTGCTCCACCACCCCCCCGTGGAACCACACAATGGCTCATCACAAAATTTGGAAAATATTCTAATACTGCCTTGATCAAGAGTATCCTTCCAGCCAAGGGGAGGGGATGCACCCACCACTTAGCAACCTGATACTCAATTTCCTGAATCAAAAAGTTGAAATATGCTTTCTTGAATAACTTAGCCGAAATAGGAATACCAAAGTAGGAGAGTGTCTTTCCCTTAGGGATACCAAGCTTAGAGGACACATGCTTCATCCTTTTCTTCTTCATACCTCTACTAAAGAAAATTCTTGATTTCTCATGATTAACATTGAGCTTAGCAAACTTACTGAGCTTGTGGAGTATTTTCTTAATAACAGGCACAGACTTATGTGAACCAGGTGCATAGATAATAAAATCATTAGCATATAAAAGCTGCAAAATGAGGAGGCCATTGGAGGCGCATCTAAAACCAAGTAACACCTGAATCTCATACTTACGCGCCAACATAAATAAAAATTCTAATACCAGAGTGAACAAATATGGGGATAAGGGGCAACCCTGGCGAAGTCTCCTAAAGGCCTCAATCCACGGCAGTATGTCTCCATTCAGTAAAATACTAAATCTTGGGGAGGTAATGCAAGCAAGAACCCACTTGCACCATGTGGTTGGGAAGCCAAGGAGTTGCAACATCTCCTCAATGAATTTCCATCTCACAGTATCATACGCCTACTCCATATCCACTTTCACAGCCATCACGCCCACTTTGGATGAGGAGGAATGCATTCTTGCCCCCATCTCTTGTGCAATAAAGATGTTGTCAGAAATGGATCTCCCAGGAAGAAATGCTCCCGACTCTCTAGCAATAACCTCAGATAGTAATCCTTTGAGTCTTTCTACCAAGATCATGGCAATAATTTTATAAATAATATTACAGAGGCTAATTGGCCTGAAGTGTTCAAGCTTAGAAGCACCTTGCCTTTTGGGAACAAGTACCGCCAATGTATCCTTCCATGCTTTAGGCATGTAATTCTCCTTGAAGAAATAAAGAACAGCCTTTATAATATCCATATGAGTGACAGACCAATAGCCCGTAACAAACTCTGCTGTGATGTCGTCCATCCCAGGTGCTTTGTTTCTCCTACTAATCCTAATAGCATTGGCCAACTCCTCCTCATTGATCTCATGGGTCAGCCATTCTCTATTCTCCAAGGTTTTGCAATTGTGTGAAAGATGTCGTAGGGATGGTGGAGCCCACGAACCACCCAACCATTTTGTGCCAAAATACTATAATAAGATATTGCTAATATCGGCCCTCGATTCCATCATGTTCCCCTAATCATTCCTCATTTGAGATATATTGTTATTACGTCATCTAGTTGTGGCTGTAGTATGAAAAAACCTTGTGTTCTTATCCCCCAATTGTATCCAATGGATCTTTGCTCTTTGGCACCACCACTTCTCCTCAAGTGCACACCCCCTATTGAATTTAGAAATGAGATTGCCAAGCTGGGTGTTGTCCTCCTCATTCAGACCCTGACCTGTCTCCTTATCTTGCAGTTCACCAATCCTCATCTCATACTCCCTATTTGTCCCATTAATGTCCCGCATCTCCCTCTTACTCCACCTACGCAAAGCCACTAGGCACCGACAAAACTTAGTAGAGAGGCTATCCATACAATTCCCCTTAGTACTTCTAGACCACATATGCTTCACGATACTGATAGACTCAGGATAGTCAAGCCAAATGTTCTCAAACTGGATCCTGTTGTCTTTTGATTTTGCCACATTTGTGCCCATATCAATCATAAGAGGGCAATGATCAAACCCGATCCAAGCAAGATGAG
This sequence comes from Vanilla planifolia, assembly GCA_023846275.1. NCBI lineage: Eukaryota > Viridiplantae > Streptophyta > Magnoliopsida > Asparagales > Orchidaceae > Vanilla > Vanilla planifolia. Next base: position 2,696,140 of record JAIUJO010000045.1, read on the forward strand.
TCACCAAGCCAGTTGGGAAAACATTCAGCCCATTCGTATTCATAAGAGCCCTATCTAGCCTCTCCCAGATTCTAGCATTCCCCTACTTGTCGTTTCACCAAGTTAACCTACTGCCCACAAAACCCAAATCAAGAAGCTGAAGATCCTGCATAACCTCTAAAAATTCTTACTGGCCAAGTCCACAATTGTAGGCCTTACCACTCCCCCCCCCCCTCTTCTCCTCTTGGGACATCACAATATTGAAATCCCCCGCAATAATCATTGGGTCATCCCCATCTGCCTCCTCTATCAACATACGCCAAATATCCCTGCACCTGTAGGGGTTATTAGGAGAGTATACCATACAACATTTTAGACATGAGCCTCCCAGAAACATGACCCTAAAGACAACCATATGCAATGAAGAACGAGTAACCTCCAAGTCAATGTAGTGCCTCCACATAATAACAATACCAGCCGACTTCCCCTCACATGGCTGAGTAGCAAACATCCAATCCCTACTGAGAAGAAGGTCAGCATCACATCTATCAATGGATTGTACTCTAGTCTCCACAAGTGCCACCACTCTTATATTTTCTTCCCTAACAGATCTCTGTAGGTAGCAACGTGATTTTCTTTTCCTTATCCCCTTGAAGTTCTAAACAACAATCTTAATAATTCGCAATAAGTATTTTCCTCCCAAGAAATTCCTTCCAGTCTTTCGCCACCAAGGCCGCAAACAACAAAACGCAATCCCAAACACATCGTGGGGATGCACAGGAAAACTGCTTCAGGGGTGCATGCACGTGCAGCCCCCATCCGCCTCCACCGACTTACGCTCGCGCCGCTGTGCGCACCAGCACATCCAGCACCAACACATGCTAAAATCCACGATTTGCAGTTGGGGGGCAGGCCCCTCATCCCTTAGCAGCATGTTTATCATTCAAGCTACTGCTGTGGCTTCCTTCTCCATACTATCCACTGGCATTGCTTCCTTGCCCTTGTCACTTATCATGAGTCCTTGTCTATTGTTTCGGGCTTTCCACATAATGGCTTCTCGATTTGGGTCTAACTTTTTTCGGTGGGGCAACAAACTTTCGTTAAGATGCAGTATTCCACGCAGGTGCGAGGAACGACAGGGCTGTGCAAAGACAATCTACACGTCACGCCGTGAGGTCGCACGTAGGGAGAAAAAATGCACAGAGAGATCGCGCATACGCCGGCCACACAGAGGGTTGGGAGAAGCACCCACAGCGGTAGGACTATGCGGTGCACAAGCGGAGCAGCGGCACGCGAAGCGCCGCTCTCCTTACACAGTCAACTGGCGCATCGGCACCGATTGGTTTGTAGCTCAAACCGATCAATAATACTGATCAAAAGTAACATATGAGTGTCATAGGTGATGAAATCTTTATCATAAAAGGGGGAGCGAACCCCAATTTTGTCAGCATTATATACCCATGAAGGGTATTATAAGGAGAAAATAACTTTTCTGCTCAACAATATGGGTCTAACTTACGTCTAACATTTCAATGCTAAAAGCATGCTTTATTTGTCACTATTCAAGTTTTGATCAGATGATCAATGTTTGATCAACTATGAGTGGTTCATCTTTGCTTGAAATTGGATGACGAAGATCAAGTTCAACTTCAATTAAAATTTTTTATTATTTTTTCCTTCTAAAATAATCTATCATTAAATCGAATGACTCATCTTTCTCTATGTTTGAATGCTACTGATGAGATGTTTTCTAACTTTTTCATTGATGAATTAAACAATCTAGATCTCATCCTACTGGATCTTTTGGCCTAGTTCTAATCCACCTTGATCCAACTATGATAATTCATCCACCTTTTTTGTCTGGGATCTTAAGATTTACAACCTCTTAAAAAGGAGACAATGGCACTAATAAGTCCCACATAATGACTGATTCCCTTGCCATTAATTAAGCCATTACATTAGCCATTTTTGAAAAACTATTTTTAGTTGTTCAAAAGCAGTGCTTGAAACAATAATATCTTGACTTTTACGAGGCTATGATAAAATTTTTCCCTTATTCATTAAATAACTAATAAATATGAACCGATCTTTTTTATCTTAACAAAACATTACATATTATTCTCCTAAATATTTAGTTAGTAACTCTTAAGATTTTATCACCAAACGAAGCATCACAACTAAGGTTCAAAAATGCAATACATTAACAATCCCATGCTCTTTGAAATGATGATCAAACTATCGACTATCATTTTATAGTTATAATCTCTATTCTAGAATATTTTTTGGACCATTCCATCTATTTATGGAACCATTTGGTCTAAACTTACAATAATAAGTCTCATCTTTCTTAAAGGCACTTCCATAATTAATTTATTAGCCTCCCTCCTAACCTTTACAACAATTTTTTATTTTACTTCTACCTATATTATCGTTGTTATCGATGACATTCCTATTGATATTCTCCTCTTTTAGTACATTAATTTTTTTGTTAGATACCCCTTGTGATATAAACCTTATAAAGATTTGCATTTCTTACACATTCTACTGCAAATCACATCCAAAAGTCTTTTCACCAATTTCATAAAAATGTACTCCATGAACTACTTATTTTTGTAAAAAATTCATGTCTCTAATTCGCACTATTTTTATTTTTCTTTAAAAATTACAATAGAATTAAATTAATGTTATTTTTAATATGCTTTTAACCTTTTTCAATTCTTGTAGAATTACTATTTGACATACCTTTTCATTTTTTCTTTGATATTTGACTTCCTCTCCATATTATTAGTTCTTTGAAAAAATAGTCTTTGTGATGTTATACAAAAATATCCATGTGCAAATTTCATTTCATGACATTTAAAATAAATTTTGATGTGCTTACATTATTTTGACAAACATTAATTGAATCTTAAAGGCATTTCATTATTTTGTACATATCACTCCTAGTGAAAATTTAAGATGTTAATTCAAAAAGTGCTGGAATGTCTCCGAAGTTTCTCTTACTCGACTTTCCAAGTATTTGCTGGTTAGTATTACTTGTCCACAGGATGATCATTTTCCATATTTTCTTTATTTTACCTGTTAAGAATGCCATTGGCATTTCCTTATAAAATAATTTAAAATGCACCAGAATGTTTCTTTGATGATATTTGCATATATAAGTACCATTAGGAATAAACTTTATTGAGTCTGAAAGACAAAATATATGATGTACTCTAGCAATGATAAAGACAAAACTATCTTATAAATACTAAAACAATTTACTTCAATAATGTACAAATACAGAAAATGTCTTGCCTTTTTATTCTCTTTTTCCAAATGTTATAATGCATTTCATAGGACTTACCTTTAAAAACGCAAGTTCCTCTTCTTAAAAGTCTGCTTTCTTAATTTTCTTATCATAATTTTTGTAGAGTAAATTTACTCCTTTAGAATTCTTATTTTGATTATTTAGATCTTCTTAATAGAATATAAAATCATATTTGTATCAATTAGAGTATTGCTAGTTTACTAATACTAGTATAATGATAATTAATGCTTCTTATTATATAACACTTTGTATGGTGTCATCTCTATGATAGACTAATAATTGTTGTCATAAGAAAATTAATTAAAAGTGAAATACATATTGTAGTTGTCTTTAAAGCATAATTTTCGTAGTCCTAATATATATTTATGTCTTTTAAATATTCTCATTAATTTACCTTTATTTTGAACCTAGAATGTTTTGTTAGGCATTAGTTGAGGATCGGATTAAGAAAACATTTTGAAAAGTATGATATAAGTTTGCAATCCTTATATAATTTAATGTTTTGTCAAAATGTTCCCTTAATAAGTGAAATATGAGTTTTTTGGGTTAGGAACCTCATTTTCAAACCTACGACTATTTGGGTTATAATCTTCCACACATTATAATGTTGGTCTAGGACAATGTCTTACAATCAATATGCCAAAATGTCTACAGCAATGTTCCTTTTATTTGTTATGGATATAACATATATCGCTCAATCATTTATGTAAACATTTTATTGAACTTCCTCTATGTTATATATCATAAACTTTTGCACTTCTTAAACAATTGGTATCTACTTTTACTTTTTGCTTTGTGATATAGTAGATCCAAATCATAATGATTGAATATCATGCTATTTTATTTATTTTAATTTTTGAATTGATTTATCATCAAACAAATTAAAAATAAGATATTGCATGTAATTTGTAATAACAAGAAGCCCGCATATGCAAACTTTCGCTTTTTTGGATGGAAGTGTTACATCAATATGTAAGATAAGAATTGGAGATAAAAAACCTAGTTAATGGATGCTATCTTTTTATGATATTCTAAAAATAAATAGACCTATAAACCCTTTAACAAGGGAACCTTAGTTGTAAAAGAATCTACTCAAGCAATGTTTGTTGGAATTATCAATCAACACAAAGTGGCAGAATTGGAAAACTTGGAAGATTTTGGAAAATTAAAAATTGGAAGACAATAAAAACAGGAAAATAAGGATAGATTAAAATCAAAATCAACATATATTTTACTTATGTTGTACCAAAAATGTTCTCATAATAGGAAAAATATGTATTTTTGTGGTAGAGAAAGTCATTCTCATTTATTCTAAATCAACCACTCCACCTACAAATATTTTTGTTTTAATCTTACACATATTGTCATTCTAGTTTAGTACGATAATGTTTGGCTATCAGTGTCACAACTATCAATATAATAATATTCATTCTATTAGTTATAGATATAGCATTTATTGCTCAATTGTGTGTTTAAATACTTAGTTGGGCTTCTTCAATGTTATGAATCAAACAATGCTACACTGCTCTTAAAGCATTCATAGCATCTACACTTTCTTTTATCTTATAGGATCTGAAATCCATAATGTCTTAATAATTCAAGATGTTCTATTTACCATAATGTCTGAATCGATTTATTATCAAACAAATTATGAATAAGATATTATATTACTTTGGAATAACAAGAAGCTTAAAAATTAATACTTAGGGATTTTTGGATGGAAGTGATAAATAAAAAGAATGGATAGAAATTGAAGATTTATAACCAAGTTAATAGAGCCTACCTATTTACCATATTATTCAAATAGATAGACCTAAAAGTAGTTTAATAAGGAAACCATAATTGTAATAGAATTTACTCAAGTTGTGTTTAATGAAATTATACATATAAAACTGGAAGATTTGGGAGACATGGAAGATTTTGAAAAAAACATTGGAAGACCAAAAAAGAATATGATATAACAAACTTAGTAAATTTCTACTTAAATATTATTTTAGGAAGGGAATTTATATAGGATTTTGTTAAAAAAGCACTGCATTGATGAACGTCTTCAAGTCCAAGATTATGTAGTCAAAATCAAATTTCGATCAATATCAACTTTGATTTATCTGAATGAATTAGTAAAGTTATTTGTGTAGGATTTGAGATTGACGTAGTGGGTGAGTTTTTGTATTTTCTTAATTCAAAGTTAAGAAAGATGAGAAAGGCATCCTTGTATCTCACATAAATCTTATAAATGATACGTAAAATTTCAAAAACAAGGATATGACTACATCAAAGGAGTTAGTATACAATAAAAATCATCTTAGTGATTAATTCAAAGTGACCTGTCTCTTTGAATACAAACCGATGCCTCTCTTTAAAAAGAAATTATGTATGTTGCATCAACCTAAAAACTTGTTCTTCAAAATACAAGTGAAGCCTCAAGAAATCAATTATATTACCCAAGATGCAAGATGATTTTAACTTGTTTGTTAGAATGAATGCTTTGGAATTATTAGGAAGGACATAACACCACAATATAGTCATAAAAAATGGGTATTAAAAAAAATGATCATGTTGTTATCATTTAAAATATGGAAAGGCTAGTGGAAAAAGGTTATAATCAATTGGAAAGGCTAAGCTTAGAAGGAACTTTTGAGCTAATCGTAAGGTTGAACGCAACGTGGTCATTATTAGCTTTTTCTTATTACAAGGTATTTAAACTATACCAAATGAATGTTAAGAGCACATTCATAAATGTTTTGTTTAGGAGGAAGTGTATGTAGAATAATTGGATTGCTTTCAACATTGTGCTCATCAAAATCATATGCATAAGCTAATTAAATACTTATATGATTTGTGGTAAAACAGATGATCTTGGTTTGAAAAACTTAATGGATTTCTACTGAAACATCAATTCAAGATGGAAATGTTTGAACTTTGTCCATCAAAAACTATAGTAATGAACTACTTCTAGTCTAAGGTTTTGTGGAAAATAACTTTTCGGATCAACCAACTTGGCCTTATATGAATGATTTAGTGAGCTTATGGGTGTAGTATTTGAGATTAATATAATGGCTTAAGTTACCTATTTTCTTGGATTGAAAGTTAAACAATATTGGAAAGATATCCTTGTATCTTAAATGAAGTATTTAAATGAGATGTTATAAATGCTTGACCTTGAGAACCTCAAACTAATTTCAACATTCAAGCGTCTCCACAAAAGTATTAAACAAAGAAATGAAAGTAAAATAAATAGATTTGAACTCATACAAAGGGATGGTATGTTCTTTACTTAACTACAAGAAGACCTAAGAAAGCTTTTAGTGTAGGACTTTTTTAATCAATTTTAATGAAGGTTCAAGGACTTTGATTTAGAATCTATAAAAAGAATCTTTTGGTACTTTCTTCGCACAAAGGTATTAGTGTTTTTGTATCACAAATTTATTTTATATCATTATCTTATAAAATAAAGCTACAAAGTTTATGTAGGTTCAAGAGTACATAAGAAAAGCATTGTAGGTATTTAGCCATTTTTTCGACAGACCATAAACTCATGATCTATTAAAAACATGGAATTATTGCTTGAGACTAATGAAGCATAATATATAGCATTGAGAGGATTTCGAGAAAACGTTTTGAGGGTTAGAAATGAAACAAGAAGATATGGTATTGTAATCGCAAAAAAATACTCATAAAAAAAATGACAATATGTTTGCCATTTGCATGATAAAACCTTATCTAGTACTCTAAGGACAAAAGAATTGATGTTAGGAACCATTTCATCATGAACCATGCATAATGAATTGTGGTAGACGTTTAATTTGCTCCTAACAACATGCAACTAGTTCACATCTTAATCATGTTGCCTAGGAAAGATTTATTTTATAGCATTAGAAGACTTTTTTATGATGATAAAAGTATGTGACATTAATTTTTGTTTTAGGAGTAGTTCCTTGAGTGAAGAGTACCTCTTCCATGTGCTTTTATTTATTGAAAATCTACCTTCACTTGATAATATTTAGCATTGCATTCTTACACTACATTCAATTACTTTTTGATAAGCTTAGAATGTAAGTAATAAAAAAACAAGAGCTTATCGATCTAACGACTAACACTGTAAGATTTGTTGATAATAACAAGCTATTTCAGTGGCATACTAATTAATATCCTGAATTTGCTTTGGAGTATGATAAGTGAACAATATTGTATGGATATTAATGCTAGAAGAACATATCAATTGATTAAATATGTAGAATTAACCAATTGTTGAATAATAATGGAAAAGATAATTATATGACCAACAAACTAGGTGTTCCTTTTGAGTAAGACGTTTTCCTCACCTTATAAATAAAACTTGTGGCCCAATTACACTATGCATGATTTTTGAAATTTGAAATGAGAACTTTTGCATGACTAAATGCACCGCATGATCATATTTCATAAAATAAGGCTAGCTATTGGAGAAAAGAGACAATGTTTGGAGCACACTATTTGATCTGGGTTAATAGGTGGATCTAATAAAATTGGATGGAATAATTGCTTACCAAGATTAGAACAATATGATCAAACTATTCAACTAAGGAAAAGCCATTCCATAAAAATAGTATAAGAAAAACCCAAAGAGATTAAATACTATAGTTAACTAATACCTTATAGTAAAATAACTCAAATTGAAATTAAACTTTTGAAAATATTTAATATTACCATCATATAATAGCTAATGGTATAATGAATATTATGAATTGTTTATTGGTGATGTTCTCAACCTAATTAAGTCAAACAAAAAATTAATTCGATGGTTAAATATTAGTTTTGACCATGTAATCATCTTATTCAAGTAAACTTAAGTAAAATAAAGAAATTTGTATTGTACGGTAAAATTTTATTGAGCCCTAAGCTCTACTCACATTTACTTACTGTAGGAAATTCATATGGTATGCTAACATTCTTTTAGACCAACTAGATTTATTATAAATGGATATCAGATCATACGATTATTATGTTGAATTATATAATCATATAGATTTATTCAATATATTATGATAGAGAAGTATGGTTTTCTTAATATTGCTCAATATAGGTCTTTGGAGTGGGCAAAAACTTGTTTAAATAAGACCACTAAAAATTTTTTGTCAGGAAATTCTCTTATTACATTATTCTAACTTGAGAAATTTTACTAACAAATAAAAAATTCCTATATTGTTTTTGAAAATAAGCAGCATTGAGTTTGAATGTTGTTAAATCTTTTGTCCAATTGAATCCATTTTCTTAACATATTTAGAGCTAAGAATTTCTAATCGTCATAATTTTGTAGATTTTAGTGTTGATATACTATTTAATTTTAGGGGAATGATAGTAATTTTTTATTATTACAAAAAAAATTTCTTATTATTTTACTCAAACAGTTTTGAAAAATTTTAGCAAATTGTGATATTAACTAGTTTATATTTGTTAAATAATTTATATTTTTAATTAGTTAATTATGCATAGATCTTACAAATATCTCGATTTGTTGATATTCCATGAATGTTTTTTTGAAATATTTGTTCTAGTTTTAATTTTATTTAAGTCATCCTCTATTCTTAAAATATTAAAAGAGTTAATTAATTAAAAGGTTGATGGAATAATTTTAATATTTTTGGCATTAATTTTTTTAATCCTTTTTAAAATACTTTTTAACTACAAATGAGAATTTAATAAATTGATATCATACAGAAGATTTATTATCGTTATGTTGTCCTTATATTAGAGATTATTATAAAGTTATTGTTATAATTTCTATTTGTATTTTTGCAAATATGTATATTTTATTTTTAGGTGGATAGCTTCTATTCTTTAATATTTTTAGATAATTAGTTATTTAATTTTTTTAAAAAAAATTATTTTGTATATTTTTAATATTTTATTGTGATAATAATTTAACAATTTGTTAATCTTTTATCCATTTTTTGCTATGATAAATTTAATTTTTTGTGATAATTATCATTTTTATAATATAAATTTTTTTCTTGATGATTTCAGTTATCATTTTTTACTAGTTTTCTTAACCCATTATTTTGAAAGCTTTATCAAGGTTATATTATTAGAAATGTTTTTTGTTGATGTTAAGTTGAAATAGAATAAAAATTTTTAAATAAGTTATTAGATCATTTACCTGATGATTTTTTGTATTTATATATAATTTTTAGTTAGTGTTAGATATTTGTATTTTATATGTTCTAATCAAATATTCCAATAATAAAAGTTTTTTATTTTCAACTTAAGAATCTTTTCTTATAAATATTTAATTCAACTATAATTATTAACATTAACAATTTTACTTTTCAAGAAAATATTTTCTATTGATTAATATATTTGAAACTTTGACCTCTCAAGCTTTTTTTTATTATGCTAGCATTTTTTATCATTTATACATCTGCATATCATGGTATGCATGTTCATTTGTTTGTCTAAATTATTATAATAACATTTTGTTAAAATGTTTGTAATACGAACTAAGATTTCCAATATTTAATTAGCTAAGCAATTGTAATTATTTTTAAAAGTGTTTCCGCAAGTACCTTTTCATAATTGCATCATTAAATTAATTCGTTTAATATTTAATACATCTTTTATTTATTTTTTCAAAATATTTTATTACCTCAAAAACTCCGATTTTTAATTTTGTTAATTAATTCCAATTTTGCATTTGCCCAAGCATATTGAAATAATATTCTATTTTCTATGATTTTTTATTTTAAATCTTATATGATTTTGTTTTCATTTTATTTTATATTTTGTCACCAAAAGTTATGCAATAATTATTATTATATTTCTGTTTAGTTATTTTGCAATAAATGTTAAACATATCGACTACTCTGTATTCACAAACAAGTTATCAATACTATTTTTTTGGGACAATATTTTTACTTATTTTCATATATTTTAAAATTTTAATTATCATAACAACATCTTATATTTTGAATTTTTTTATCTCATTGTGGAATTGAAAAAATAAAATAATTAATATGCTTGAGAATCTTTTTACACAACCTCGATCCAAACAAAAATTGATTAAATATCAATGTAGAAAGGCATTTTAAGGCCTTAAGTCTTTCATAAGGTTCATTGTATACGAGTTGATTGTACCGATTTGTTACATTTTTATATTTAATTTTTCACTTGTAATATGCTTTTTTTAACAATTTTATTACAGATTAATTTGTGTTACTAATCTTCAAATTTTGCTCACTTTTTTAAAAGAGTGTAATTTTGATAATTAATTTATAAATAGTTTCTAATATATTAAGTATCCAGTTGTCATAATTGTCTTTTAAGTTTTAAACATATTATATTTTCATTTCAATAAAAAGTTGTTTTATTACTTTATTGTACAACCTTATCATGTATCATACAAATATATCAAATATTTTAGAAATAATTTTGTAATTGTGATGTGACTTTGTTATGTATTTTTTATTTAAACTCATCATATTTTATTTAGCAAGCAATTCTTTAAATTACAAATTTTTTAGAATATTTAGATATCTTTAATGGTAATAGCTTATTTATTTGCTGTTGTGATAAGAAAATTCTTTGTCCAAACAATATTTTTATTTCTCATGTTATTTATATACAAACAATTCTTGTTTTTAAAATTTTTTTTTCCAATGCAAATTCTTTCAAAATTATGTTGTCCTAATAATCGACATATTGTTAACATCTATAGTTTGCTTTAATTCACACGATTTCACATAGCTTTTAGTTATTTAATTTGTATTAGCATTTGTGCTCAAATATTTAATTTCTTAAATTTGTTTGCTTGGATCACACAATCTAAATTTCTAAACCATTAAAAAGTTTTCTATTTATTTATTTTATATCAAAATTATTAAATTTTTTCAAAAAATTATGAAAATAATTTAAAATTGTAAATATTTTAATAAATTATCTATTTTTTAGATGTTTTAATGTTTTTGTTTGAAAAAATATTTTTTAAAATTTATAATTAGATATATTAGATTTTATGGTTCATAATATATGTTTTTGTATGTTTTAATTTTTAAGTAATTTTTTTATATTGCAAATTGCGTTAACGTCAATGATTTTCTTATTTGTAAAACGCCATTTATGATACCTACACTAATAGAAATTCATTATAATGATATGTATATTTTAATATTTAATATTTAATATTTAAAAGTAAATAAAAATTAGCCTTTCACAACATATATAATATATTTATAAATATTTGGTATTTTTAATATTTTTGATATCTTAGAAATTACTAGAAACTAATTTAAATATTTCTAATATAAAGCTATATTTTCGTATATCATTTTATTTACCTAGAAAACTCCTTTCTTCTTCATTCATTTTATATAATAAATTCGAAACAAAATTGTAATTGATTAGACAATTTTCATCATATTTTATTGACACTATTTCAATTTTCTTTAATAATTTCAATTAATCATTTTCCCTAAACTTTTTTGGCTTATAATTTTTTTAATATTATTTTCATAATTATTTTATTTTCATTTGGCTTTTCTTTATTGAATTTTTTGCAACTATTTGATATAATGAAGACAATGATTAAACTTTTAAATATTAATTATTTTTAAAAAATATATCTTTTAATTGTTTCAAAAATATGTATTAAGAAGTTTGAAACTATTACATTACAAGAAAAAATTCTGTTAACCTCTAATGTATTTTGCAATAATTATTTAAGTCATTTTTAATGTTTTATTAATTTATTTGTTTATTTTTTTATGTTACAAATTTGTCTTTATTTAATTTTCTAAATAGTTTTTAATATATTATACACTTTCTTTTAAATTTGAGCTGCACTTATTTCATGACTATTTAGTATATTCTTGTCTTACGATATTTTTATTTAAATGATATTCTTTTATTATTTATTTTATGATATTTAATTTACATCTCTCTATACATTTCTCTTGTACATTTTTTTTTCTTAATTTTCATTGAACAATCCCCTTTTTTTATTGACCAAATTTTTCATTAGTTCTTTCACCAAATATTTTTTAATTTTTAAATAATCTATGATGCTTAATTTTTTAATTTTTCAATTAAGTTTATTTTAATTAGTATTTCAAAATTTCAGGCATTTACAAAATATTTTTTTAAAAATTATAAAATTACAAAATATGTTATCTACATAGCATTTTAATTATTATTTTTTTAATACACTAATATTTTAGCAAACATATAGCACCAGTATTTCATTTTTTCAACAATCTTCACTTTAATGCAAATATTGTAAATAATATGATTTATTATTCTTAAATTTTATTAACTAAGTTATGTGCATCTTTGATTACACTAGCATACTTTCCATTAATTTACGATTAAAAAAATAATTTCTTCTTATTATTACTAAATAATTTGAATATTTTAAAAATGGTTAAAAAATTTTAATTACAATTGTATATTTAAATTTAAATTGAAGCATTAATTTATTTTTATTTTTAAGAAAAATTTAACATTTAAATAACAAAATTTTTTTTTTAGAAATTTATTGATCAGAAATGTATGAAGAAAATGAAAATATGACTTAGATATAATTAATAGAATAACATTAAAATAATAAAAATGATTCGAGCATTGGATCTTTTTACATAATTTTTATGTAATTTGTTTATGTAAGTGAGCTTGTCATGAATGTGCCAATATAAATGGATTTGTCAAGAAAAGAAAAAACTGATTGTTATATTGAAATACATAACTAATCAAAATTACGAAGGAAATGACAAAAAATAACTTGCACAAAAATGGGAAAACAATAATTTACTTATACAATAGTAAGCACTAAAAAATTATCTAATTTATTAGACACATAGGATTCAAATTGAGTATCGTATAAATAAAATTTACATATCATTACATTTAAAAGGAAATAAGTTTTTTAAAAAAAAAGATTAAACAAAATAAAAATAAATGAGAGCAAAAAACATATAATATTACAAATATATTCATACCACAATATCAATAAAATGAGACAAGAAAAAAAGCTTTACCAAATATTTATAAAATTAAAGTTTTTAATGTCAAAAAATAAAAATAGTAGACACTACAAAATATCTTAAAGATCATCTATATAGTATTTACAATTTGACATAAAACATTGCACATGTATTGAAAAAAATAAAAAATACAAAGAAATTATAATAAAGATAACAAAACATATAGTTTATCAATAATAATTGAATATTACATTAATAAAATATATATATTATGCATAAAAGTATGATAAATATTTTGTTATTGATAAATACGATATCAAGAATTGTGAAGAAAAAGATAGGACGAGATTTCTACCACAAGATTTAGATCTTACTTTTATGTCAAAATGATAAAAACAGGTGTAGAAATAATAAAAAAATGGTGCATGATCAATCTTTGTGCTCCTCTCTAATTACATATTTGTGCACAAAATCTCAATGATGGAGAAATCAAATATTATAAAAAAAATTTCATATTTTCATTCATAAAGATTTTTATCATGTATAGTAAGAATCTATGTATCTAAATGCAAACTTTCATTTATAAAAAACATTCCTTATACATAAACCATTTCAAAAAAATAAATAGTCAAAATGCAAAAAAGCTATGAAATCATCACGATTAACCTTTTAATTAATCATTTTTTAAAATGGTTAACCCAACTAAAAGAATAAGTTATGTATTTATAGTCCTAAAACTTTTCATTGAGTTCAACCTTTATTCCGAGGATGTGACTAATTGTCTTATCAAAATAAATCCATACAAATATGCAAATAAACATTATGCTTAGTGTTATATTTGAAATCAGGGACAAGAACATTTTTTGGAGCAACAAAAATGCAACTTATTTTTTTCAATGGTCTACTTAGGTTAACCTTAAGATAGATAAACTTAGCTGGATATGTCTTCAAAAGATAATTTTTAAAAGTTTTATTTCTATAATAGGAATTATAATTAAGAGTATATTATTGACATGTTGATGGGTTTCATTTAGAGTTAACTTAGGTTGATAAATATTAGAATGTTCTTTAGGTTTGTATTTGTTTTAAAGAAATTCAAAACTTTACTTTTTAAGTTATCATTCATGAAATGTAAAAATAAAGCATTGAATAATAAGAGGGATATTTTAAATGATAGAACTTACATGATCGAAATGCCAAGCACTTACTTGGCATAACTAAGTTCTTTAAAAGTATAATATAAATATAGCCATATAAATTCATCACACAAAATATTATCCATGTAATTTCCATAGTTAATAGCAATACAATATTTTAAAGTTTTTTTAACTTGAATGGCTTCATCAACATTCATTGAAATGGGTCTAAGAATTACAATAGAATTAATATTTATAAATTTAATTAAGATAATCCTAAACAAAAATCAAAGTTCTCATTAAAAAAATTATACCTTCTCAAAAAAATTTAATTTTAAATATATTATGAGATTGTAAATAATAATCAAAGGGATTTTGATTTTCAATTAAGTAATTTAATAAAAAATGCGTAACATGAAACATTTTATAATTTGAATATAATAAAAACCTATGTAACTAAGGCACAATTTGATATGCTTATGTTTAGAATACTGAATGCAAAGGTTCACATCTTTCAATACTAATGTTTTCATAAGACAACTCTAAAATGGTCAAATATTTTGGTTATTTAATTTGTTATAAAATAGAATCTAATCTTCGAAAAAAATACCTGAAGTAAAAATAGTAGTGACAAGTGTTATAAGAAAAACATCAAAATTTAGTAAAAGTTTAATGTTTTTTTTAAAACTTTCTTTCAAAATAAGTTAAAAATAGTTTAAGAAAAAGATTTGAACCTTAGTAAGCCATTTTTAGTTTCAACTAATATTGAAGTAGGTAAAATACAATTACTTTGCTATGTTAATTATTAGTATGGAGGTAAAGGAGAGATATCGCTTCAAACTTTTACTCTTGTGGGTACTACATTGCTAATATGAAGCATAATAATGTTAATATATACATGGTAGTGAGGCCATGGGTGGAGTTGCTAAAACACTAATTCTCAAGAATAATTTTAAAAAACGCATAGCAAATGTTCTAACATCATGCCTATATTCAAAATACAATAATGTGAAGATGTAATGTGGGTTACAAAAAAATGTTAAAAATGACGAAAGAAAAGTCAAATGTGATAATGCAACAAATAGTGGTTTTGAATCATAATGATTATTTCAATAACTTAAAATTTGCTTTGATAAAAAAAAATTGACCTTTTCAAAAGATTTTTAATTATAGTTTTTCTCACAAATTATGCAATATTAATTTAGTTGTTTTGCATGATAATAAGATCAATGCTAAATCTGATGAAGGTTTAATTAACACATTGGATGACAAGGTTTCTCTTAATAGCATTCATTGATTTAATAAAATTTAAATTATGATAATAATTGATGTAAGACAATTTATTTTTGTTAGTTTGTTACACTTTTTATTTAAATTGGATTTTTAATATTTTATTAAGTTTGCAATTATATTTTCATCTTTTCTTACAAACAGTATGATTTTTGCAGTTTTTTATTAATAGTGGTAGTTATTTAAGTTTTCTTTTGAGTTTATGTTTAAATTACAATCTACTTAAAGCCCTATGATAGAATAAATAGAAAGATCTCTTTTAATATTGGCATTATATTTCTAGAAATAATGTTTTCTTTACCTAAAAGAAAATACAACTATAGTTTGCTTTCTAGGTATTTTAGGTGATTATCCAACATCTAAATAATGATTTAAATTTATCTCCACCATTGGTGTCATCTTTGTCATCGTTAGCTTACATCATAAATTCTATTATACGTGTTCCTCATACCCAACTTACATTAATAATGTTTGTGCATGTCCTTAATCCCTCAGTCTTAAATCTCATAAATCAATGGGCATTATATTGATTTTACATACGCCATCCTAAAAAATAGTTCAAGTTATGAAATTAAGTGCAATGATTATCCCCACTATGACCATTGTGTCACTAAGAGTGTAAACGTGGTTAGCCTAAAACATTACATTAATTATTGCAGCCCTTCAAGCAAGAAACAAGGATTTGGAAGCTCGAGCCACATCATTGTTCATCATTTTTTTATAATATGGCTTATTCTTCATTTTTGGGATTTCTAGTTAGAAGTGATTATGATACAATATAAATTGGCTCTGCCATATTTTTAAATAGCCAGAAATCATTTTCATTCATATCTTTGACACTCGCCCACTTGACTTTAAACAATATTTGCATAATTTATTGTTTTTACTCATCTTAAAAATGTATTATGCATTGCCCTATAGGCTATTCAATTTTCCTTCAAACTATTTAGTAGGAAAAGTGAAACAAAAATTCTTGATTTCATTAACCAAAATGGTGAGAAATACACTATGATTATGGAAATGGGTTACCTTCATGTGTGTGATTATAATTTGGAGACAAAATTCTTGCTACGCTCTTCTTAGATTTTGTATCTGATGTGCATGTCCATATCATTGAAAAGGTATGTTTGTATTGAAAGGTGCCAATCATATTTGTCGAACACAAATAAAGATTGAGGTTATTTAGTATAAAAGGTAAGATGCTTTTCTCATGCTCAAATTCTAAAATTCTTTCCATTTATTCTACTTACAAAATAAATTTTCACAGTACAACTACATCATAACATGAATAGTATTAATGATGATCAAGTATAAGTGGATGATAATATAATCAGCATAGATCATATTATTTTGTTGCCTACAATTCTTTATTAACCTTCAAATTTGTGTAAGCTTTCACATATAGCAAGTTATAATGATAGCCAATTTTTCATTACATAATGTTAAGATTTAAAGAAGTGTTACATCATAATAATACTATATTTTGATAGAAGTTACTTTGTTGGATAATTTGTTGATCCATTAGTTGTTGAAGTTGTATTGAGGAAATCATGCTCTAAGATGAATAGTACTCACCACCACTTGTTATTGAGCTATTTTTATGTTAAGACTTTTGATGAATAAGAATAGTAACTTTAAAATGTAGAAGCACCTATCTTACAAAAAATATTTTTATTATACAAAATATACAAAAATCTTGAATAGGTCAACTCTACCCCCATGTGATATGAAGGTTGCTCCATATTTTAAATGTCAAGTCCTCTATGATGGAAAAATGTATAGAAGCTATAAATTCTTTATATTAATAACAGCTTTGCATTTATCTAGAATTGATATTCCATCCCTATTTGAGTTGAATGTTTTATTGCAATTTTTTTAGTAAGAGATATGGCCAAATTATTACTTTTTTGGTATACTAAGCTCCACTTTATGTTTAGCAAACCAGTTTCCATACTTGCATCATGTAGTTTTCTAACTATCATTGTATATTTTCTCTTACTTGGAATAGATTCAGTAACACACCATATTTTGCTAAATTTATAAATTGTAATTTTCAGTTAGTTGCAGAATTGAAGATCCCTAGTTATAGCCATTACCTTGACTTTTGTTGTTATTTAATATATTTAAATATTAAAAAATCTAAACTTGTTTCCTCTAGATTGTTTCTAATAATTCCAACCACAATAACACCTCAATTAATGCAAAACTTCTTACAAATAATGTTTAACTGCATACAAATCATCGGTTGAGGGAACCGCCTAATCACTTACATTATTTTTTCCTAAATTTTTGCCAATTAACTTGTGATTCCCAAAATCACTCATTTGACAACTTCTTAAAAGTTTGAATAATTTGGAAAATCTTATTATGAAACAACAATTCTCTTTAATATTACATATATAACATTTGATACTGTTTGATTTAATTACTCAAAGTTGTTAGTTGTGTTAGTTTTCAAATATTCTATGATATTAAAGTGGGTAGGGTGACTATGACGTCTCTATTACAAATTTCATATTACATTTCTTGTTGCATGATGTAATTCATTTAATGATTTTTTAGGTATCAAGTTGCATAATAGGAAGAATAATTTTGAAAGTAACCAATTCTTATTTAGCTTTTTTATTATAAACAAAAGCATGAATAAATGAATCTTCATTTGGACATTTTTCGTACATTAAACTAAGTTGGAAGTTTAGGTTTGTTAGGTTACTCAGTAATGGCACATTTTTTTAAATGTCATCAATGTTAACATTAACGTCATTAAACAACATTTAGTTCATCATTATTGTAGTCTAAATTTTTGACTCAGCTGCTTTGATTTCAAATAAACATGGGTAGAATGACAACTAAACTACACATCACAAGTTAGAGACAATATACAAAAAATTCACTGAGTTAGGCCAATTTGCATTCTTTATAATCAAAAGTTTCATCCTTTGCATGCAAACCCATGTGTTAGATTTTATTCTTGATACATCTGAGGATTAGTATTTTATTGACATGTTGTTAGACCACAAAGTTTTATTAGTGAGTATCTACCAATTTCGTCTTGCATAAATTGTTTCATCATTTTCTTAATTTTCTAAATCCTAAGGTTGCTATCCTCTAACAAGAATTTAAATTTAATCCAAGAAGTCACATGATGCTTAAGATTTTCTTCGTTGTCTCCCAACAAAAGTCAATTCATTCCTTTTTAAATCTATTATAAAACTACATTGGGAATTTACTTGTCATTATAATATATATTGTAATTGAGGAAATGGAATGCTTGATGAGAATGAGTCAACCCTTGATAGATAACAACTTTATTTTCTGCCTTAGCTAATTTATTTTTTGTTTTTTCGATAAAATTTTTTATGTAAGCTACTTTGTTCTGACATATATATAATGTGTAGCACCAATAAGCCAAAGGAAGATTTATTTAATGCAATCTTGATCTCTTACAAATTTGATTCACCTAACATATACTCTTTATATTTTTTTAGATGTCCTCACATCTAATTTTTATATTTAAAAACCTTGTGGAGTGTTGCAAGAGCTGTAGAAACTTACCAATATTTACAATAGTTTTTAGATGTCCCCTAATAATGATAATTATGTTGTTTGCATAAGCTAGGAGAGTTATAGATATAAGTGATTCACTTTGTTGATATAATATCATTCTTTTTTAAGCAAAAAAGTTATTATGACTTCTTTTTAAGAACTACATGAATGAAATGAAAACAAGGGAAGATGGAGGATTACCCTTATTAAAACTAATTGAAAGTTGAAAAAAGTTACTTTGTGATGATTGTTGTCATCCATGTATTGCAAAGATAATTGGTGAGCACCATAATAAGCTTGTTATTAACATTATACTTGGAGACTATCTTGCAAAAAAATTTCCATGATGTGTAATTCACATTCCTCAAATCCAACTTAATAATAAAATTGTTACTTTATTTTTATTTTTAAGAGGATATAAAAATCACTAAACTTATGATATGTTTTGTGGTATATCTCTATAATTATAAAACTATTTTATTTAGGGAAATCAACCGATAAAAAAGTTATTACATTTATTCAACAATAAGCATTGTGAATATTATTTTCTTGATGTTTTAAGAATATTTGGTCTAAAATCAACAAAAATTTCTATATTTTGAGATTTATGAATATATATAATGTTTGTGCCAAAAATATTACAAAGAATTGGAGATCTCATAAAAAATTGTTAGCTACATTCAACACAACATTTGAGATTAAATCAAAATGATTAGTGAACTTTTTATAAAAATCATCTAGGACCAGAGTGTTGTAGAAATTTATATTAAATTTTGTATCTTTATTTCCTCCTTGGTTTTAGTTTAGAAATAAATATTCCATTTTTAATCATCTAAATATGTGATTTCATTAAAATCCCTACCCAACATCCATGGATTTGACATGTCGTTGACAATGTGAAAAGAATTACCAATAAAAGGCTCCTTCTAGATACGATGCTTTTATCACACATGAAAGCATAGCTACCTTTAGAAACCTAGTCTTCATGCTTGATGTTGAAATAGATAAATTACTTTTCATTAATGTCAACATTGCAATTGAAGTCCTTCCAAAGAATCTAAATCTTGTTTGATTGATTGCAATAATAATCGTAAAGTTGAGTGCAAAATAAAATTTTTGCATCTTATCCATAAAAGACATAGGTTCCAACAAGACAGCTTATCTAATAGTACACATTTAAAAAAATTGATTAATCACTTGGATAAGCCATTTTTAGTAGCACCCCAAATATTTAACAATAAGTATCTATTCAATAAGACCAACATTATCTAATATTTGGATATTTGAAAGCATACTCTAATAATTTTTGGGCTTATTATTTTTTTTTAATCTTTACAACTTTTTCTCCTCCTTTAACATTTCAATGGATTAAGCTCCTCAGTTTGAATTTCAAACAAGAGGTTGTTGATATCCTTAAGTTCTTCACTAAAAACTTTTAAGATCTAGATTATCGTATCAATGCTAAATTTAATCCAATGAATTTTTTGAACAAAAATCTTTATCATTGTCCTTCTTATTTTTTAGAATTTTTAAAGGAATTACAGTCATCTAGTAATTTGCTTGTCAGATAGTTTAACTCCATTGTATATATTTGCTGTCTTTCATTAGCATTAGGGATGTGCTTTATTGTTTTTGTTTTATTAAGACATGTGGTCAATTATCCATAATGAATTTCTCAGCCAAAGAGTTAACAAGTATAGTAGAAATTTTTTGTGGCTTTGATCTTTTCCTTTTGTTGGTTATTTTTGTTGAATTCTTCATTAATATTTTGTCCATTAATTACATGACTCTATTCCTCAATACAAACAACAAGATGATCCTAAGAGTCATCAAATTTGTTTTAATTTTTGCTTTGAGCTTGCTCATGCGTATGTTTGTGGCATCCTTTGCCAAAACTTTTGACAAAAGCCATTGTTTGAAATACCTTTTGTAGAAATTCTAATTTTGTTTAACAACTCTATTGCTAGCTCCACTTGACTATATACACAACAAATTTTAAGATTTGTGAGATTTAAAGTAACAACTTCTACTTTCGAAAGGTCTAGTCATTCCCGTTATTATGTGAAGTACTAGAACAATGAATTGGTAGGTGCTCTGTTGTGTTCCAACACAAGCGATTGTTCCAAATTCAATTGTAGGAAAAGGTAGAAGCCATATATAAATGATATGGACTACTAATAGTCTTTAAAAATTCTCTCAAATTCGCATCAATATAGCTTGGGTGCATGAAGAAACATGTTAAGTGACATTTACAAACTTTTCACCCAATTTAGTGAATAAATTTTTTTTGACATCTACAATTTCTATTCCTAACCAAATATTCTATTAATTCAAAGCAATAATGCAAGAATTACTCACAAATAATTATTTTTGCAATAATCAAGCTTGTTTTGTAAATCATTTAGAAATTAGATATGTGACTATGCAACCTCTTAGAGTGATTCATTACTTCAAACATTTCTTGTGTCTTGTAACTCACAAATATTTTTTTCTTTCTCGTTTCTTTTCACTTTTAAATTATAATAATGTTGATTACTTTCATTATTTATTTAATAATTAATTAATGCATTTAGATAAATTATTATCACATGGAACAAGTGAGATATGATCAGGACATCAGCTAAATGTTTAACCTTTGATTGACAAACATAGTTTGGGAGAACATGATGTTACTTTCATTTTCTATTACTAAAAGAGTAGTTGAATGGGACCTAGTTGATTGAAAGGCTCCTAGAACATTGGTTCTTGAAAACTTCTTAATTGGGTGAATATGATTAGGTTAACACTACTAGAAAATTAGGATTTGGATTCGACCATTTGATCTGAATTAATATTTGACATCTAGATTTAGTTTGTACGTGCAAATGAAACATTGACTTTGAGATCACAAAATTGCATGATTGAATGGTGGATTCAAATAAGTGTTTTAAAATGGCAGATGACAATAGGATTATTTGGCCACATAATTATCCAATTAGATTGTAGAAATCAATTTGTCAATTTTGAATACATTCACGTGAAATTAGTATAAATTCTAAAGCCACATTAAACAAATGATGGATTATTATGTCTATATGTGAGTTGTCCTACATTATGGACTTTGTATATCGTTTGCAGATGCCTACCGCCTGCTTTGTTACAAAAATTAGTTATTTTTAGATTCTTGAGTTATGAGTCAACCAAAATTGTTGAACAGTTTTGGGAGTTATTTTCTTGGAATGATAAGTGCAGGTAAATAAATTTTGGCATTGTGCTTTAACCTGAGACTTTTTGTTCTTATTATAAATAAGTTTTTTAATATTTTAATTAAATTATTATTTTTTAGTAATTAATTATTGTAATTAAAACGTACTTTTTGTAATAAATTATTGAAGAAAGATTTTCAAATATATGATCAAGGATAAAACAATTATTCGAACAATCAAGATAACATCTAGACTTCACAATCCTTATTCTTTTCTAAAACAATTAATTTAAATAAAATTTAATTTTGGTACTTTGTATGAATGATTTTAATTAAAAAAAAATTGAAATATCTAAAATTAAATATAAAATATATTCTTATGCTATTTATAACTCCAATCGAGCCAATTTTCATTACATTTAATCTCATTTTTTCTTTTTTAAATTCTCCCTATGACATAAGCATGAATTATTTAAAATCTAAAAATTCGCTCAAACAATTTTATTAATAATTCTTAGAGTTTGTTATCATGAAGCAAAGCACCATGATTATATGTCAATAATATATTAAACTATCCAATACTCTATGAAATGATCATCAAACTATAAACTATCATTCAATAATGACATTGTCACCCTATTTCTTCTCTTTTTCCCAAAAGAATTGTTGAAACTACCTTGGGAAATACAAGAATTTACCAGATTCTTATGACCATTGGATAAGATTTAATCAAGTTTTTAATAGTCAAGAGTTTCCTTATCTTTTTTTTTCCCAAAAGTATCCAAAAAATTATGTCATGGTTGATTATTGTTAAGTGTGGAAGCAAAGATGTATCTTTCTACTAAAAAATAATTAGCATTCTTTTGATCTTGATCATTATGAAAGGAAAATGACATTATGGTTTATTTGTATATACCTTTTGTTAATGTCCATAAATAACTTCTTTTTGATAATAAATGAATATTACTATATGGATATAATGGCACATGTTACATTAGTTAGCCTATTCATTTCTCCTACTAACTTAGAAAAAATATGTTTTTGAATCCTCTTAAAATGAAAAGAACAATTAGCCACAAAACTTCATAATCAATTGTTTTGATTCTACATATTGGTTATTTTGAACTAAAATCAAACTTTAAGTAAGAATATTCACATTATGTAGTGTATTTTAACTCTCTAGGTAATACAAGTTTACAAAATATATAAAAGTATGGTGTCCACGGCTTGTATGCATCGGATGAACAAAATACTCATCAAATTTGAAGTTTCCAAAAGAGGGAGCTTGTACATTTTTATAGTACCTTTTGTGAATATTTGACTAGTATGAAAAGTTCTTAATGTTATTTGGGTATATGGTTCCCCAATTCAATAAGCCACAATAATGCTTACAACATCTCCCAACTCAACAAGGTTCGCATGAGTGGGACCACCATAACATAATTGATAGATCTAACACGCATTTGTTTCAAGTAAAAGTGGTCATAAAAAGAATTGGGTGCATTGAAAATGTTATTAATTAATTGACAAGCTCAATTCCAATATCTTGATTTTTAGCAGCGATTCATCAAGGGCTGATATATGTATAATTTCCTAATACACAGCCCATTAGTCTTTGGACAAACATTTGCTCTTTTATCCCATTTTTAGGACTCATGGATATTCTTTAAATAGTAGAATTCGTTCCATGTAAAGAACATATAGAAGTACTTCAACAAGTCTATGCTTGTGATATCGAGCATTTAAACTTCATACCATGGCTTATAATCTCCTATGTGAGCACTACAAAAAGAAATTATATATTCAATCAAAGAAAAGCCCTTCTTGAAATTTTTTTGAATGGGGAAAACAATCGTTTGTAGCTGAGGATCTAACGTTAACCCTCATATACCTACCAATTTATGTGCTTAAGACCCTTGAAAAGGGCATTAAGTGGACTGGCTTAGAGGGATCAATCATCAAAAACTAAGGATTCATTATTTCGTCACTAATATTCACTTCTAGCATACAACTTCTCAATAGATTGAGGTAACTTTTTAGTCACGTGTATGTTCTCATAATTATAGTTTTCTCTAAAATAAAATATTTTTTCAGTATTTTGAACTAACCATCCCTTCGTAGAGATACGTATAACAGACGCTCTTTGGCAACCCAAAGTTCTCAATTGAACTAGGTATGTCATGTATATGCCTTTCTAAAATGTTTTATCAATCTATTAATAAGTCTTTTCATAGTAGTTCAATCTGTGATCTTACTTTGAAAGGCCAAATCTACCCATTCTACCATAATGCCACACTATTCCATTAAGTTAGATTTAACAAAGAGATTAAGATAATTATTCAAGAAAATCACCTAACCTTTGTTCTCACAAAACATAAATGGAAATGCAAATTAAAATAGGCATGGACATCATGAATACAAATTGATTTAATAAATTCTTTGAATTTTTTATTTTTAAGTTAGATAGCTTTTTAGTAGGTCGAGTAAAAATTGTATACCCTATATTGCTTCGTCTATATCTCAACAAAAAAGGTGACCAATAGTCATTTATATGTATTTTAAAAAAATTCTCTTTGATTGTTGTTACTATTTGATAGTGTATATAAATCTTATTATGATTACAAAAGATTCATATTCAAGCTCATTGGAACTTTTCTCAAGCCAACTATGTATTTATCTAGTCTCCACTATAGCAAAAAATGATAGACCAAATAGATTCATTTTTATTAATAAGCTTCAAATGATCATAAGAACTACAAAGTATGGCTCTTTCTCCTTTCTATACTGATAGTCTATATTATCAACTATGTCCCTCTTATAGTTTGTACAACTCTCATTATATTGATTATAACAATTTGTACAAATATCGTAAAGATTCCCAATCAATAATATATTGAGTCAATAAGCATATGTTGAGTTGGTACACAAACAAGATCCTCAATATTTAGAAAAAAGGGATTCATTGTAGATAACATAAGTAAATGATCTTCTTCTTGAGCTTGTAAAGGTAAAGGTACATAAAGATCCATTTGATCCTTGTTAAAGTCTACATTGAAGCCCATAAAAACAAATGGGGGTATGTCACTCCATTAAAATGGGTTCGAATGCCTATATACCTAATTTATGATGCGTGCTTACTCTATTCAACAATATAGGACACATCTACATAACTTCACAATGTATTTCCCATTCAATGTGTTCTTTTTCCTGAAATTTACTTTTAGCAATGGCTATGTTAGAAGCCACATGTTTGAATAAACCATGAATTAACAAATATTTGGAAGTGCTCTATTATTATTTCTCAAAGTAATACATATTGATATAATGAAAGCAAAGTATCCATAACAATGGTAGAATGAATCTACCTATTTACTAAGCAATGTCATGAAATCTTCCATCTTCACCTTCAGTTATTTAAAAAAATGAATTGTAAAGTAAATAATAACAATCCCACATGGGTTGTCCATGGATCCTATTGTTAAGAAGTGTACCCACGATTGCTTATACTGATCTCCCATAACATATTACTAATTCTCTAGGTGTAAATAAACATGTAACTAATACATCAATAAGAGTATTGTTTTGATAGATGACACTTCTATATAGTTCCTTAATATTTAAACTAAATCATATACCCCTATATATTTGAATGATTGGCTTGACCTTTGATGGGAAAATTGTTAACAGGCACAAGACCATCTATATTAGTTCTATATTTATTTTAATAAAATATTTACCTAAATCAAACCAACTAGCAAAAAACTCCTTTATTCTTCTTTTTTTACCTTCCAATTCATATACATTTTTAACAAGTTTTTTGTTTATTAATTCACTCCATTTTACTGGTGAATTATTTATAACAATTTGGTAATCGAAATTTGTTGTTTAATTTCACCTAACTCCATTATCATTTCTCAATTTCAAAATTTCTTGAAACCTTGAATGATACAAAAAGAGGTATGTTGTAATTTTGAGATTCTATTTTATATTGGAATGAATCTCATAAACATAAGAAAGTAGGTTTTTTTGTTATGGGGCTAGCAAAAAAAATTGAGATAGATTCCTATAGGATTCCTCCCCCTAAACATAAATACAAACACACACACACACACACATAATCATATATAAAAGTTTCTTGTTATTTGGGTCATGAAGTTAGACCAAATAAATAAAAGGATTATACATGTTTTTTAATTTTTTTCCTATGAAATCTATGAAAAGTTACACTTTACTAAAGTTATAAGTAAAGGTCATTCTTTCATTGACTCGTCCTTGTTATTTTCTTTTTGCTCAACCTGTTTTTTTTTTACTCTTTTATTGTTAGGTTGTTTTACTAATAAACTGGGAATGTGAAATTATGAGTCGTTTACATCTAATCAAAAGATTAATTGCCTAAAAGAGATATGTTGTAATAGAATTCTTTAATCATATTTTATTGTTATCTTTGACATTTTTTAAGTCCCTACTAGCCCAAATGGTTATGTCATGGTGTCATTTGAATCATATTTGTAATATGTAGGATGATAACCATTCTAACTTGGAATTTATAATTTGACAAAATAATATTTTTTCATGAGTTTCATGTTTCTCCTTTTCCAGACCATGGATCAAACTTCTTTCAAAGTATTTATTGGATAATTTTGAGCTTCCTGTTTCTCCATCCATGATTCATGTAAGAGCTATAGCACCCTAATTAAGATGAATAGGATGGTAGTTTGTTTGTTTGATTCTATCAATCGGAGAGTTCAATCAATCAAACATCGTAATATACTAGATGTTTTAATTCTCATAGGGGTTATTTACAAATCACAATATAACTAGGAATACATTTATGGTAGCACATATAAGTCATTAAGCATTTGAGTTTTATTTATCCAATTTTTTACCTTCTTATCTGAGAATAAACAAAGTACACCACTAATGTTTGCAAGGTTTTTATTATCTTGTTTTAGCCCTAATTCCTTTGTAATTACCAAAAGAACAAATCCCATTTTTCATGAGTCTAAGAACTTATTTCATAAAATAATCTTTCTTTTGTTTATTGGTTTCATAATGGACATTATATGGTTTTGTCACATCTCAAGCTATCTATTCAATAGGTAGAACTCTATCTACCTAAGCCCTAATTTGTTGAAGGGAAATTTGTCCAATTTGAAGTTCTTCATGTTTATATTTATTTATCATAGAAAAAAGAATAAACATCTCATTAATTTATCAGTTTAGATCAAATTTGAATTCCTTTTATCTTGAAGTCATTTTAAGATATAAAGAAATGATTTAGTTCTAGGGCCAAAAACAAAAGTTCATGAATTAGCAATCAAATGGATTCTAGTGCACCCTCTTGTTTAGGTTCTATTCCTCCAATTATCATAGAACTAAATACCTCTTTGTGAGCTTCAATACCATTAGATTTATAAGCAAGAAGCTCTTGTAAAATATTATCAACACCAAATCCTTATAAACCTTAAAACTATAGATCTCTTGCTCACTACCATTCTTGAACTCCCTTTAATGGTTTGTTGTGTAATAAATTAGTGAACTATCTTTTTTTATCATTTTCTTTTATTATTATTTTAATATATGAATTAATTTAACATGTGATATAACAAAATAATTTTTACTTTTGATATATTGAGATTTAATTAGAATGATTTCTATTTTTCTCAATAATTGGTAAATATTATATTAATTTGTTTATCAAGGCTTGCCAATATAAACTATCTACATTTTTAGCTAAACGTTTGTTGTAATATACAGTTGATATAAAAGTAGAAACACATTATCAAAATATTAGAGGAACAGAATGACATCAAGAATCTTGCTAAAATCATGCTATGTTTTTGCCATAATTATGATGCATGTTTTTATTTATTTATAAATATATATAGAAAATGAATTTAGAATAAAAAATTGTTGATGCAAACCATTCCTTAGACATTATCATGTGGAATAAATTAAAATCATGCTATGTTTTTGCCATGTTGGTTGTTTAAGCATGTATGCATTAAGCATGGATTATAATGACAATTGTTAGAAAATTGGAAAATCACGAGAAGAAAATTTTATTTAGTGTAATCAATGATTGAGAAAAAATAGTCTTGTTTTTTTATTATATAGTGCTAGAAGTTAATATCCCTTCTAAAGTTCTTCTTTCAAAATAAAATTGTTGTATTAAAATATAGATCTAGTGTAATATTCACTTCTTCAATATTGCATGCATAGACGAAGGGTTTCAAGGCATAACAAACAAAGGAATGTGTAAAATTAAGACTTGACACCATATTATAACATTAATTTATTTTTTGAAATGTATATTCGATGTGCATCACTATGATTGTATTTAAAATTACTCACAATCTTAGTTGACAACATTAGAAGGAAAAAATGTTTGTATTTTTCAAAAAATTTAGGATAACAAATATTTGAAATTCTAAGTGAAAAAATTTGCACCATAGCTTAGTTAACAAATTATTTATTCTTGTGTGCAAATAAAACCCAAAAGTGTGGAAAATGTTGTAGCTAAGTATCCTTTCTCTTTGGCTTGCTTTGGAAGCATGGAACCCTTTCATGGCTAAGTCATTGGAGGCATGGGTTCAACCCATTCAAGAACCCAGATAGCTTCTAAGGTGTGTGTAGCCCTTGGTTCCTTATTGGGAAGCCTTGAGAGCTTTGTTTAAAGCCTTAGAATAAGTGTTAAGGATGAGGTTAGTCATTAAAGTAAATTTTTATGGATAATTAACAATTCTTAGTAATGTTAAGTTGAAAATTTAAGTTCCTCAGATTTGATTATGTTGGTAAGCTTAAACTTGAAATCAAGCATAAAGGCACAAACATAATCTATAAAAAAGGAAGCTATAATAGAAGATCCTTTTGATCTACTAAGGAAACACCATTGATGAACCTTTATTAACATTGTAAAAGACATTGGAATGTGCTAGGTTCTATCAAAGAAGTAATAAGATAATGATGTTGACCACCCTTAAGTTCAGTAGGTCCTTTGGGCAACACCACAAGTGCTTTTACTTATGTTTTGAAGCCACATAATGACGCCCTAGTTGGTGATCTAAGGAATTCATTACTGTGCTAAAGGGGCCATAGGATAGGTATGATGACTAAGGGTTACTTTAGAGTCATAATGGTCACTAGTGATGCAAGTGTGAACCCAGACTTAGTTGTAAAGATAATCAACTAAATATTTAATTTACCTTTGGGTAAAAATCAGGACGATGTAGACAATATTTTAGCTTTAGTAGGCTAGGTCATAGGCATAATCATTGAAAAATGGGAAAAAGTTTTTTAACTAGTTCAATTATGATTTTTTGAAAATTGTAAGGCATTTAGACATAGTAGGCCTTTAAGTATCCATACTCACTTAAGAGATTGATAGGTTAATTACCTTACATCTTTGATCTAGAGTAACTATACGTAAATGCTTAAGCTTATAATTGAAGTGTTATATTATAATGTGCACATTTAGTACATTAAAGAATTACATAATATGCCATGATTTTTAAGGAGTACTAATGGTTGTTAATGACCCCTAGAACCTTAAAGGGATGGCCCAGGTGATTAACATTTTTTTGTGCAATATTAGATTACATGATGTGAAAGAAATGTTGGTCTTGTCATGTTTCTTTTGGACAAGAAAGTATGTTATATCAATAAGTTGATTATAAGCATCCAATCCACCATAGTACAAGAAATATATGTTGACTTACTAAAGATGATGATGTCATTATAATAGTTAAAATATGATGGTATTAGTTTACAAAAATTATTCCATTATTTTATTCATATTTTTTGGCTTTTTTATTCTACTACAAGTTGGCTTTTTAGCATAGCTCAAAGATTCGCTGGTAAGTCTCTTAGGTCACCCATTTATATTTTTGCAGGATCAAGGAGTTAAAATTTTTTAGAAGTAAAATTGCAGATTGTTAGAGTTAGCGCATTAGTTAGAGGATTCATCTTTTTTATTCCACCTTTAATAATTGAAGATTTGATACTTATTTACCATCAGTTATACTTTATTAAGTGTGGACTATATCACATAGTGTTATCAGACTTAATAGTTTCTTATTATATTTTCTATCAGGCTTTGATAATGATAAATGGTGTTATTGTGGACTGGACTAGGTTTGAATGGTTTATTAATTTTGTGGATAGTATTTTTATGCTTTGGTCTTGTGATTGAGAAGAATTTTTGGATTCTTAGCATGATATTATTTTGTTTGCTATCATATTAAACATTACAAGTATATTTTGACAACATAATTCACTTAATTTTGGATACACTCATTATTAAAGAAAAAGTTAGGAGTGCTTCTAATATCATTTGATAATAGACTAATGCAACAAAATGATGATGATGTCTATATATATATATATATAAGTACTATGCATATAATAAATCTAGACTAAAATGGTGTGTAATAACCAGGAAAAATAACATTTCATTAATGTGCTCTTTTCCTTAGCCATATGTAAAAAACAACATTAACATTCTTAAGATTTAAAATGTTGGAAATCATAATGAGGCAATAGCATTTTTCAAATTTGGTGCAAGTTGGTAGACATCTCAAATGACATTTTAGGGTTATTCTCTTATTAGTATGCTCCTCTCTCTTACTAGGTAGATTTTATGTGTGCATTGGAGTCATGGCCCTTCTTTTATGACGAATGAGGGGAGTTCTCCAACCTCTCTAATCAAGATAATACCAATATCTTTATTAAACTACGTACCAGTGGTCTTGTTCAATGATGATAATATCTTCAAAAGGCTACTCCCTTCAAAGTCAGTTTAATTGGCAATGTTCTCACATTCAAGGCCCACCATTGAGTTTGTAAGAGTAGAAATCTAAACAAATTGGCTACTTTTGATCTATTGTGAAAAATAGTGCATATGCTCCTAAGAATTTCACTACACTTTGATGACATTAATGCTGCGTAAACAAAATTTGTAAAATTGCAGACTTGCAAATGAGAATCACCAAATGGATCTTAGATTTTTTAATCAAAATTTAGACCTTCATGAGCTCTACTGCAGATCTCATTGGAGTTCCTTCTAATCCACTTTGTCGACAAGCTTGCCCTAGTCTCAATTGTGGCAATACTCGAAAACCCATTAAAAGTAGATGTTGCAATAGTTAATTTAATGAGGACTTGTGTGGCTTGAATTAACATAGAGCTCGATTTTTCTAAAGACATCTCTTTCCATTTTATAATCCTTAGAAAGATTAGAAATAATAATAGCTTCTAAAAAAATATTAAATACTAAAAATCTTCTATTCTTTTATCTAAATTATTCCGAACAAACACAATTAATTGTCCAATCCAACAAGGAAAGAAGTTCTAGATATGTGCAAGAAATGGTGAAGAAAAGATAATTCAAAATTCATTAAGCAATAAGCAATGTGAAACCAGAAACTTTAGTCATCTTTAGTGTAGACACCCAAAAGATGGATAATGAAAGTACATCAATTAAGGAAAGTAAGGGAATAGAAGTTGACAAGGGTATCATAAGTAGCTTAACATGTGAGAAATTCAACTCCCCCAACAAGGGAAAAAATAACTTCCTTAACAACATCACAGAATATCAATATTTATCAAAAGAACCATATTATACTACGAATCATCTCATCGATAACTATATTAACAAATTCAATGAGCAACTAATCTTTCTAACGTTTTCTCACCCGAAGCTCTCACCAATAGACTTTATTCTTCTGGTCAAAATAATGAAATTTGAAGTGTAAAAATGGCAAGAAACTAAGTAATGAAGAGAAGAAGAACAAAGCTTTTGTCAAAAGAAAATTGAATATTAGAAGTTCTTTCATCATTCTTGTGTCTTTATAATGGAATATTTTATTACAAAATGCATAATATTTAAATTTCCAAAATACACATGTCTCCTTTGATCAAAAGTTTACAATTGACAAACTTTTGTATCATTGGCTCCATATCTACATTTCAATTCCAAAGATGCACTTGAATTTGATGCATGACTTGGCAGTACATGATGAAAGTCAAGGTGTAATAGGTGGTAATTATCATGAACATGACCCACATAGCTACCCACCTAATGCATGGTAAACTATGTGTGGGGTTTTCTCCATCTTGTATTCATATGTGGTGTGCATAACCAAGGTTAGCACTACACATGGAGTGAAGAACATGTGGTGGTTGAAGTCAAGCATACATAGAGCAACTGTTCATTCCCACGTGAGCCACAACACTTGTATTTCTTTACACCTTTCACTCTGGTTTAGGCTTATTTTTGGGCTTCGTTTAATCAACTTGAAAAGATCCTCTACTCCACTTTTTTTCATTATTATTTGAAACAAACATGAAGGAATAGTGATTAAGCTTTCTCTAAGCTATACATTTTAAAGTAGTAAGTCTTTTTCCCTTCTTCACAATTTGTATGAAGTCTAGGCCTTGCTCCTTATCATAATGATCCCTTTCTAGATGATGTAATCTTTATTGAAGACCTTAACAACATTCTTTACAAAGTCATCCGTTGGTGGCAAGTGTTTTTGATGTTCTTCATCAAGCATAAATGGCTCATAAGCCTTCAAGTTACCCACATTCACTATTAAGAACATTTCCATAGATCCTACTCACTCAACAAGAAAGTATTATCATTAAATCTTTATATTATTTTGAAAATACTATATTGTATTACTTTTAAATTCTTTCCATAAACTTTAAATATTTCCTTCCTAATACAAAGTCTAATAAGGTATTCTTTTGTGAACGTCTTTTCAACTCTATCTTGGTCATGTCTTCTATTAGACTTCTTCTATGATTTGAGTAGTTGTTTTGAGCTTTTTCTTGAATATCACTTCTAAATTCTCCTATTCCTTGTATCTTGAAATTCAAGTGTACCTTGCTTTGTGGTAGGATTAAGAAACAAGCTTTGAAAGAGTGCTTATTTATGAATCCATGCACAATATGATTGTATGCATGATATACATACATAGTACCCTCATTCCATGCTTTTGGTTGATGTACATTACAAAGTCCATGTATGCTTGATTAAAATTGGTATCCATCATTCCTACATTGCTCACTACATTATAACACACTCATTCCATGCAATATCCCTTCTTCATAAAAGTGGTATCCATCATTTCCTACATTTCACACTAAAATTTATTCAATAATGGAATATCTTGATTTGATAAGATTAAGGATGGGCAATTTCCCTTCTTCTTGTTCTCATTCCTGTACTTCTTCTACTCCTACTTCTTTTTCTTCTTCTTCCTTCCCTTCTTCATCTTCTTCTACTTCTTTTACTTCCTCCTCTTCCTCTACTACTTCTTCCTCCTATTCTTCTTGTTCTTCTTATTCTCTTTCTTCTTCTACTTAGTCCCATACTTCCTCTTCTGCTTCTTCTTCTTGTTCTTCTTCATCGTCTGCATCATGTCCTTCTTATTCTTGTTCAACTTTCCTTCTTACTTCTTCTCCTTCTTCTTCTTATTCTACTTCATCATCATCATCTTCTTCTTATTATTATTTTTATTCCTACTCCTCCTCTCCTTATTCTCTCGTTCATTCATTCATTCATTCTTTCTTTCTTTCCTCTTCATCTTTATCTTCTTCTTCATTTACTTTCTTCCTTTCATTCTCTCTTTCTTCTTCATCTTCTTTCTTCTTCCTTTTATTCTTTCTTTCATCATCATCATCTTCGTCTTCTACTTTTAATTTCTTTCAATTTTCATTCATCTCCTTCTTCTTCTTCTTCTTCGATTACTTCTACTTCACTTTCATCTTCTTCTTCGTCTTCTTCTTCTTCTTCTTCTTTCTCCTTCTCCTTCTCCTTTCTTTTTTCTTCCTTTCTTTCAATCATTAATTCTTTCTTTTTTTTTTCTTCTCCTTCACTTTCTTCTTCTTTTTCACCATCTTTTCTTCTTCATCTTCTTCTTCTCCTTATTTTTTTACTATTACTTCTACATCTCCTTTTTTTTCTTTCTTTTTTTCTTTCACTCTTCATCCTTCCTTTATTTCTTCTTCTTTTTCTTCTTCTTCATCTTTATCTTCTTTGTCTTCTTTCTACCTTTCATTCTCTCCTCTTCTTCTTCTCCTTCTCCTTCTTCTTCACTTTCATCTTCTTCTTTCTTTATTTCTTCTTCTTCTTCTACTCCTTTTTTATTTCTTTCTTTCTTTTGTTCTTTCTTTTCTTCTTCTTCCTCATCTCCACCTTCTTCTTCTTCTTCGTCATCATCATCATCTTCTACTTCTTCTTTCTTTCTCTCTTTTTTTCATTCATTCATTCTTTCTTTCTTTCTTCTACTTCTTCTCTTTCTACTTCTTCCTCTACTTCTTTCATTCTTTCTTTATTTCTAATTCTTCTTCTTCTTCTTCTTCTACTACTACTACTACTTCTACTTATTGTTCTTCTTCTTATTCTTTTTCTTCTTTCTTTCATTCTTCATTCTTTTTTTCTTTCTTTCTTTCTTCATCTTCTCCATCTTCTACTTTATCTTCTTCTACTTCTTTTTTTGTTTCTTCTTCTTCTTCTTCTTCTTTTTCTTCTTCTTCTTCTTCTTCTTTCTTACATTTTTTCTTTACTTTCTTCTTCATCTTCCTCTTCATCTTCTTTTTCTTCATCTTCTTCCTCATTCTTGCTTCTTCTTCTTCTTCTTCTTCTTCTTTTGTTCCTTCTTAATCTTCTTTTTATTCTTCTTCTTCTTCTTCTTCTTCTTCTCCTTCTCCTTCTTCTATATCTTCTTATTTACTTTCTTTCTTTCTTTCTTTCTTCTTTTCCTCCTTCAAGTTGTAGCTTTGATGGGGATTTTAGCTGGATCAAGATAATGGTTTTCTATATAGTTGATTAGTGCACTACGGTGGTTCATTTCGTTTTACAAAACTAGTATGCATATGAATCTTTAGCTATTTCTATCTCTCTTTTCCTAAGGTTTTTGTTCAATTAGGGTTTGTTCATCTTTCTAAACAAATGACCAATTTTTTTTCATTGCATCATGCATTGTATGGCTTTGCTTGTTTTGAATATTTTGGAAGTAAAATTTTTTGGTGTGTGATTGAAACATGTGATCAAATAAACTTTGATAGATGTATGAAGTTAAAAGAAAAATATTTGTATAAGGATAAAATTTCTTTTTTTATTTTTTGATTTATGCATAAAACAAATGTACAATAATTTTTCAAGATTAATTGATTTTTTAATTACAAGATTGATTGATTGATTTAAAGATAGAATCATTTTTTGTTTTTTTAAGTTTTGTATAAAACAAATGTATAAAAAAAGTTGAAGCTTTTTTTCAAGATTTGTTTGAAGGCTTTGACATGTACATGAACAATTATTTTTTCTTGGTAATATATTATTATTCATTTCTTCAACCATTCTCTATCTTGAAAAGCTAAAACAATAGCTTAATCAAACCAACAATATGACATTACTCTGACCATCAATGGTACACATTTGGAAGAAAATGAGAATAACCTATTCACTTGTAATCTCTTATTTGTATATCATTACTCTGACCATCTTAGAGATTCTATCTATGAATACAAAAAAATAATTATGTCACCATGAAGTAATTGATTAACCATTGATAAAATATGTTGAGATATTATTCCAAGGAAATGTTAGTACTGGTAGTAGTGTATACAATTCCTATTTATGTCCAGATGGTTTTGATGCAACAAAAAGTGATCACTTGTCAATAAATTTCTTAGCATCTAAATTCATGTTGGGTCAATAAGAATACCTTTGAAAATTAAGAGTGGTCATTAAAACTCCAAAGTTTCTCAAGACCTTGGTGATGTGAATCATTTTTTATCAACAACTTGATGTAAAACATCACTTTATTTTTTATAAAATACTCTGCTTATTTAACTCCTTTTGTCTCTCGATAAATTTTGTGAAATTTGGGGTACATGTTTATACTTCATAACTTACTCCTTAAATTCTATAGGATATATTTGCAAAAATGTTGTTAAACATTGTAAGATTGAAGGAGGTCGAAAAGAATATTTACAAGTTCGTTCAAAATAGCTATCTTATATTTAATAATCAGGTTCAATTATTATAGGTATGATGACCACTTGAAGTGTCATACACGTTGTAGCTTTTATTGAGCCACAAAATATTGGAGTGGCAAATGATCTGAATGTATTATGAATTATTTTCTAAGGATGTATGGCCTCTCACGCTTTATAGATTGATGTAAACAAATAAGATCTTTATCATTTATTAGAATTTTTTTATTCTCCTATTTTAAATAAGAATAGTATGCTAGTTGCTTGCCTTGTTCCATTAACACTGCATCAATTCCTTACCCTGTTGCATCTACTTGAATCTCAAATAGATTTTGTACATTGGTAGAGCTAGAATTAGTGCTTCACAAATTGCCTCTTTTAAATATTGAAATGACTATTGATGTAGTTCTATCCACCCAAATTTTATATGCCAGCAAGTTTGTGCATGAAACGATGCTATGCTTTCAAAGAGTCCTTAGATGAATTTTCTTAGGTATTGATAAGCTCTATAAGAACCCCTAACATTAGTAACATTATGAGGTTTAGACCAGTTCTTAAATGCATTAATCTTCTCCTTATCAATGTTTATTTCACCCTTTCAAAATTATTATCCCAAATATAAAATGGTTTCCCATGCATAGGCACACTTCTTATTATCCAACTATAAATGATGGGATTGTAATATATCAAAAACCTTCCATAAACTGTTTATATGTCCTTCATGTGTATTACTATAAATGAGGATGTCATCAAGGTAGACTAATATAAAATCTTCTAAGGGAAATGTAGGCCATTCAATATTCAAATGACAATTGCTTGAGCATTGCATAATCCAAACACCATTACTAGTCACTCATACAATCTTTTTAGGGTTTTTAAAAGTTTTTTCAAAGTTTCTCCTTCTATAACATGTACTTGATAATACCTTGCTTAGACATCTAATTTTTTGAATGCTTATGCATGCTTGTTTTGGTCTAATAGATCATTAACTCTTCATAAAGGTACCTATTTATACAAGTGATTTTGTTAAGAGCTCGACAATCCAAACACATGTGCCAACTTCCATCATTTTTTGATCTAATTCAACTAGAGAGCCAAATGGTATGTTAGTAGGCCTGAGTACTCCATTCTTGAATAAGTCTATGACTTGCTTATTAATCACTTCATTTTTTACTACTAAGTTATAATACCTATCGATTTTTACAATTGTTGATTTGACAAAGGTTCTTCTGATACTTCATAAAACATTTTGGTAGTTCCAATTTTACTTTCGTAAATAGTGTAGAATATTCTCTTAGTATCTTCTTATGATATTTAGGTAGATTACTATATGTTTTGGAAAGAATATTCAACTTCTTGCATCTAATCAACAATAAAATAATAATTTGTTTGCTTGTCTTGGAGCAATAATAGCTAATTTAAACTTTCCTTTGTTTCATATTATAATAAATTTCTATCCATCCTTTTTGGATCGATACTATTGGGTTTTAGAATAGTACATATCATCTTGATTCCACAAGTATAAGTAGCCATATATGATATAAAAAATATCATAATTACATCATGGACAATTTCGTCAAGATATTCTTAAGTGATTTTAAGTTTTACCTTATATTATCTATAAATCTTACTTTAGAGGCTTTTTGACTCAACGATTAGAAAAGTGCTTGGATAAGTACCACTTTCTATGCAGAGCTTTTTCACAAAGCTTTTAAAGATCAAATTTTTCTAACTACCAGTGTCTATGATAGCATTGATGAACTTATTTACATGCATATAGGTTGAAAAGAGTTCCACTCTTTCTATTATAATTTAATTAATTATAAGCTCTATAGGCCCTGCATGTAATGGTGTTGTTATTGTTGTGGCTATCAACCATTTTATTAGATATTGATCTCTCCTCTTTTGACAATTCATTATATTAGTGTTAATCCTCTCGTAGTGTGAAATGCCATGTCTTTTGCTCCATATTTTGATTCTTCTTTTCAATGGCCATTATATAAGTGGCCACTGTAAATCATCTTTCTTATACCAAAGATTGTATATGGAATAAGGTTAGTTATGTAGCAATAAGATAATAAAAACATTAGAAGTACACAGATAAAGTCTACATCTTTGCAATAGATATCTTTAATACTATAGCTTGTCTTTGAAATCTAATGCTATAATTTAGATTGTTAGCACCTACCAATATCAGAGACTATGTTACTTCCTCTACCTTTCATACACAAACTATGGGATAAAATTTTTCTCAACATTTTTAATCAAGCATATAATACGTTATTAAATGAAGAGCAATAAGACAGGGAGAAATAACATGAAATGTAGGCAAAGGACTTTGAAATATACTACCTATTTTTGACAAGCTATGGGAGTACATAAATATGGATTTTGTGTTTGGATTACCTAATACATCATGAAGGATCGACTTTATCCTGTTGGTCAATGATTATTTCTCTAAAATAGCTTAATTTATCCTTTGTTGTAAGACCTCAAATGCAAGCCATGTAGATAAGATTTTTTTCAATAAAAAAATTGAACTACATGATAATCCAACCATAGTATCTAAATGAGATGTAAGATTCACTTGTTATTTTTTGAAGATGTTATGGCATTTACTAGGACCTAAGCTAAAACTTTTTGTAGCAAACCACCTTTAAACAGATGGACAAATTGAAGTATTAAATCATAATTCAAAAAATCAACTTTGTAGCTTGATAAGAAAATAACCTAAGCTTCAAGAGAAACTACTATATGAGCAAACTTTGCATACAATAACTCTGTTAATCATAGTATTGGTCTAAGGCCATTCAAAATTTGTCCTTGTAATAAGCATAGGTCTTAATTTGATCTTATTCCCTTACTAGTAGACTTTTGCACTTCAACTTTTACTTCTTTTTTTTGCTTCTCATATGTTTTTATTACAAAAAAAAATATATAAAAAACCTAATCTAAGTAATGAAAGATATAAGAAACTAGTAGATGCTCATAAAAAAGTTAAAAAATTCCATGAAGAAGATTATGTTATAATTAGTGATAGGTTAGAATGTTTCCTTTTTAGAGCTTACAAAAAATTAAAAGAACGTAAAGCTGGACCTTTTAAGATTGTAAAAAACTAGGAACTAATGTGTATGCACTAGATTTATTAAAAGAATATGAGATTAGTGTGACCTTCAATGTCAAGGATTTCGTATCATATAAGGTGCTACATCTAATACATAGTAAATCATTTGAGTTTAATTCTCTTATACTGAGTGAACTCATTCTTACCACTACATTAGACCTAAGAGAAAGTATGGAAAATTTGAAAAACATTTTTGATCATATTACAATTCTAGCAAAAGAATATATACTTAGAAAATTTTTATTTCATCGCAAGGGAATGTCTCTTATCGAGAACTCTAGGCTTACATTTTCTGACATATATTATATCATGAAGCACTTATTGAAGTACATCTATACCCAACACCCTTATATAATGGTGCAAAGCTCTCTCCCACCTAGGAAGGATGATGTAGGAGCATCTTGTGATAGCTCACAAGCACACACTCAATGGAATCACACTAGACCCATTCAAACTCAAATCTATACTCAAGCTAAATTTTATTTTGATTAGTCGTCTTTGTCAACTATATGGGTAAACTATAATACTCGAGTTTTTCCAATGATTATTTATATTATTTTTCCTCTGTTTGTCCAATCATATTTTGTAGTAGAATATGCCATCATTGATGTCACTTCTTATACATGTATTGCTTTCCATAATTAGTCATTCACCATTTCCTAATCATTATTTGCTTCTGATCAGTACTACCTTGCTACCCAACATCACTTGGGTGCCCATCATCGCTAAATCGCCTATTCTCCCTTGGCTGCCCACCATCACTTGATTTCCTATCAGCTCACACACTCTGGGCACTATTAATCATTGTCATCCATCTTGTCCATACTTGATATCTTTGTTATATCATCATTAACATCTAATCATCACATTGCACAATTGAATAATTTAATTTGTCAAAATTTTTTTCATGATTTTTTTATGTTTTATATTTAATGTGGCTAAACCACTTTGAGTTACTGTCATAAAATTGCAATGATCTTTTTCGATACTCAAGTCATTTAATTATAAAATTACTTTTCACCATATTTTTTTCTATTTAATGTTGTTAACCTATTGAGACTTAATGTCATGAAATTTTAAAGTTATTTTTTAGATAATTAGATTATTTAACTTCAAAATTATCCTTTCTATTTTTCCATGCTTATGATATTTTCAAAAGGTGCATTTTACTTTTTTAATTTTTCCATGCATTCAGCTCTCTTCCAATCAAAAATAAGAAAGGTTCCCCTATTATTCTATAGTTTTTAATGAATAAAATTTCTCTTATTTGCATGCTTCCACCTCTGTAAGAAAAAAGTGCTTGCCCAACTCTAATTGGAGATAAGCCAACTTTCCCTCCTTTATGAGAGATAAGGAGTAAAGTTGAGAAACCTTCCGTCAATAGAGCAAGCAACCAAAAAAATTCCTATTTTTGCGAACACCTGTAAGTCTTCAACCACCTTTTTAACTATCCTGATCCAATCATTAAACCACCACTCTCCTCAGTAAGGCTCCATATCCTAGCCTACAATCTTGTTGTGCTTTTAACTAAGCTTCTTCACAAACTCAAACCTCCACCTTATTGCTCTTTTCCATTTTTTGTGCTCGACATGTTAACTTAAAAGAAAAAGGTACACTCTTGCTATAATATTTATTTCATAAGTGATAATCTAATATAAAAGTTGCTCTTCCTTTTATTAGACTACTCTACATAGGTTTGTCTTAATTTATATTATATTTGCCTAAAATTTGTTGTGATAAAACTACTTAGTAGAATTTTAAGCTTAGCACTTAAAGTTTTGTCATCTAATCCACTTAATAATTCATGCTACAATTTTGGAGAATAATGTTTGAATAATTATAAGACGCCACACATGCAACCTAACCCTGTTTATTACATAATATCCTTTAACATTCCTTAACAATTTTTTAGGAATCATTAGTATTGTAGGCTTTAAATGAGACTCTGGCAAAAGTTTAATTTGTCATACATTAATAGATTATCTCATAAGGTGAATTTGATTATCTCATAATATAGAGGTATCACATTTAGCTTAATAATTAGTTTAGAAATTATTTAATTGTACCCATACTTTGATGTAAACATTATAGAAACATAGAGGTAAGAATTTGATTCTAAAGATGAGCTAATATGCTTTCTATAATAATCAATACTACTTAAGCTAAAATAAAATGTTTGTACCCTAATACTTTACTAAAAAATTTTATTTTAGTTGTTAAAATTTAAAAATTTAAAATTGTTTTTCTTTGCCTGCTATGTTCTTTTTTTGGCCTTTAGCATTACTTCACTTTCTTAATATTTTTTATTTTGGAAGTGCTTAGATGTGCATTTTGGAAGGGCTTAAAAGAGTTATATAATAACATTCATCATATAATAATTATTAAACAATCTTTTGTGATAGTGATTCAATGATTAAGTTATGACTTATTATTTTATATCTAAAAAGGATGCAATCAATTTTATTATTTTCCCTTATTTTAGTATTATAATTTTTATGTTATTTTCCTCTTAGCATGGATTACGAGAACAATCTAGTTCTTTATTACATGAAAGGAAGAACTCTCTTAGAGCTTAGTTTTGTTTTTTGTTAGTGTTATGTTTGACCCAATAGAAATGTAATGATGTAAAGTTCTTGTAACCAAAAAGTGAGGGTAATATTTGGGCACACGAAAATGTAGAGAGGACTTTGTGCTTTAGCTTATGTAAATAGCAATTGCAATAATCTCTCTACTTATGAAGGATTTGTTAGGTTGTGGTAGGCTTAAGCTTGGCAACATAAGGGCCAAAGAAGCCGATAGTTTTGTTGGGAAAACAATGTAATATTTTGTCAGCACTTTTCTTTATTACATACTTATCTTTCTTATATCTTGATTATTTTCAAATGTTTTAATTATTACATGCAACATTTGATGATCCATTATAATTCTCTAAAAAAGATTTAAACACTCTAATAACTCCAATTTCAAACCCATCATGGGTTTCGTTATAAGACATCTAGTGGGTTGAACTCCAAACCTCACAATAAGTACCATGACAACTTAAAAATGCTAATTGTTTTTATCAAAGAATCCTATGAGACCTAATGGTGGGTCAGCTATAACTATTGCATAAATTCTGATGTTATAAAAATTAAGTGCTTATAAATGCACATCAATATAAGTAAGTTGAATCTTTTATGCTTGTGATTGGATGAGCATTATAGTTAAATGCATGCATCAATATCAAATAATTTTTTATGGGACAACCCTAGATTTATAAACTATATTGTTAAATGACCATATTCATGGATTGCATAGAGAAAAAAATAATTATATCATTACTATTCATCATATCAATTTTGAAGTTATTTAGATAAATTATTCATGTTAACATTAGATCATGATTTTCATAGCTTCAATTCAGTTGTCTTATGCATCACATGTGCAACAAAGTTCGAAAAACATTACTAATGGATACCAACATTAGTCATCACTTGGTTGATTTTGACACATGTTTTAGTTGACTAAAAGTAAGCTAAATAGACCATTATCATTAATACAAAAAATTATGTCCATTGCAAACCTTTTTAATCATAATGTTATGAAATATACATGCTTGTAAAGATACAAAATACCTAGTTTCAAATCTAAATTTCATGGTGTTGGATACCAACGTCTGATTTGTACGTAAAGTCATTCATGTAGGAAAGCAATGTGTAAGTGAGCATTATTACATGGAAGTGCATTGTGCAACACCAACTTGCATAGAAGTTGTGTGATGAGTGATCTCATATGTTAGTCGCATTGGAGTGCAAAATATTCTTCTAAATTTACCTTCTATAGGGTAGGTAAATATTCATTTGTGGTAAGTCTTAATGATGTAAGCTATGCTTATGTTGTACAATAATATGTTTAGAATAGGAAATCTATGTAAGCTTTTTTCAATTGTGATATAAAAAGAATTTTTGCTTCGTTGTAGCACAATAATTTGGAGGAAATTATGAGTTCTGAAGTTCCTATAAATTGGCCTAATTTTTTTCGATAATGTGGTTAAGAAAAATATGTCAGATTTGAGTATATTCAATCATCTAACATTATTTCACTTAAACAGAAGTCTTTTGTGGGACTTTTAATTGACATAACATTTTTGGATAATGTTCAAGTACCATCTTTTCTACTACACCTTCATACATTCATAATCATACAAATCTCTTGATTTTCTTTTAAAACATCTAATCTTAATGACTTAGTGATATTTATTACATATCCATGAAATTCATATAAGGTTAATGTTTTCTTGATTTTGTGGTAAAAATAATCTTAAAAATTCCCTTCACTCAACTTGTAAGGGAAGATCCTAAATAAATTCCTTGTAATTAGGGGAGGACTAGCAACCTTAAATTATGGTAATGTGTTGGAATGGCATTGAGTGCCAAAGTAAGGCCATTTGTTGATGGAGATTTAAAGGATTTACTCCAAGACTTGGAGTAAAGTGTATTATTGAGGTAAATGCAACTTGCATTATTTTTTTATTAAATATTAGACATAAATTTTTTTAATAAAGGAATGATTATACACACTGGCCTTTAAAACTCTATGGAGTTGTATAATAAAGCCTGATGGTTTAATATCTTAAATAGTTTAGTGTGACTTACTTTGTTGCATTTTTCTTCATATTATCTTTTTATCAACCAAAATGCTAAAATTCAGAATGAAGTATGATTTTGAATTATCAAAAACTTTGATTAATTGAAATTCTCCACCTTTGGGCCAAGGGGAAACAAGTTGTAACAAAGTAGGTTGTGGCTTTGTGTAGAGAAGTTATCTATTACATAGGCTTAACATCGCGGAGTGGATCCATTATAGGAATATTACATTATTTCTTTAAAATTTTGGAAAATCTTAATTGAGAGCATGTTCAAGTACCCACCAATATTCATACATTTAAAAGTTTCATTTTGAAAAAATTCTTTCAAACTATTTTGTTCAAAATGTTGATTTAAAGCTTATGAAATATTTTGAATAACTCATGTCATTATTATGAATATTTCTTATGAACTTATTGGCAAAACATTATTCAAAAGGTATAAATAACTTTTTTTTGTACAATATCA
Source organism: Vanilla planifolia (assembly GCA_023846275.1). Taxonomy (NCBI): domain Eukaryota; kingdom Viridiplantae; phylum Streptophyta; class Magnoliopsida; order Asparagales; family Orchidaceae; genus Vanilla; species Vanilla planifolia. The sequence continues at coordinate 2,740,756 of JAIUJO010000045.1, forward strand.
TAAGAATTTGCATTAAAATGTTAATGCAAAGGACTTTCTTTAATGCTATGTGTGTGTTAGATGGGTAATATGGAAAAGCAAGAAATGAGGTAATAAGAAGAAAGAGAAGAAAAAGAAGAGGAAGAGATTCCCCAAAAGTACATTGTCCCTTTATTGGAAAATAGCTCATGATCAAGGTGAATGTTCTTCATAAAATAAAGTTAATTCAAATGTTTTATTTTATTATGAATCATCTTCCTCAATTGATCAATGGCATTACAAAATTGGAAAACATAGGAAGAGGTATTTTTTGTAAATAAATATTGTAAATTTCATGAAAATAACATTAATGATCTAGAAGTGAAACATGACTAACTTAAGAAAAACATGAACCATTATTAGTGACGATTATTTGAACATTTCTTTCATCAGTGAATTGCATTAAAAAAGGGATGACTATTACATTTTTCTTTTAGAACATGATTCAATTTTTAATTATTTGATAATAGAAAATCACTTGCTCTAAAATGGAAATTTAATTTGAAGAATAAAAAGCTTCTGTGGTTTGATTTGTATGAAATCTATTCTTTCAAGGAAATATTTTTAGTTTATACGTCATATGTGCATATGCATGCATAATTATAAACTCTTGCTAACTTTGAAACTAAGAAAGTTTTCAATGCAAATGCCTTATCATCTAGGACCAATTGTATGCCTTAAATATGTATCATCAAATGTAATGCCCAATTATTGCTATTGGCTAAATCACATGTTATTAGACTACCACTTTAGAAAAAGTATTTTTTTAATTACATGTAAATAGGTTTGGATTCCTAGGTGACATTATTTTGGATGTGACTTAACATTCTTCACTCATCACACACTACTACTTATAGTGTATCCCAAGTCTATTTAGATTCCTAAATATAAAGCATAGGTAATTGTGTAGGTCTCCTACAATTTTATGCTGTTATAAAGTTTAACCTTAACCTTGTTTGCATTAAAATGACAAACCTCATTGCTTATTAAGATTTAAATCTTGAACTATTTGATTTTAGAATAATTCTATATAAGTAGATAATATTATCCCATCTTTCTCCTTTACAGTATAGGCTAATTCTAAAAGCTATTTTAAATATAAGTATTGTTTCAATATTTATTCCCAATTTTTTTGTAATATGTCATAAAACTTAGTGAAACTATGTTCATAATGATTATCTTCAAGAATTAATCATGTATGCAACCTCTAACATGAAATAATAAATATTTAAACATAGAATAATGCTTTAAGATTTCAAGATCATAATCAATAATGATATATCTTTTGTGAATCTAATTCAATTATTCTATCAATTTTGATTCACAAGGAAATAAGTTGCACCAAATTGATAGGGATTCAACCTTTGTGAATAAACCTAAGTTAAATAAGGACTCTAGATGAACTAGAATTCGAAATCCTTAAATACATATGTTGTGTTATCATGTTCAAATTTTTAATATTCTTAATTCATATGTATTTAAGCAATTTTATATCTCAACCAAATATTGTACACTTATTTTTTATTGAACTAAAATTATGTAAGAATTAGTGTCTAGTCTCACGACAAGTTGTCATGTAAGAAGGCATGATTATTATACATTGTATGGTGCCTAATAATATTAACTTATGGTTCACACAATGTTTTGGTTAATAAGGGATTATTACTAAATATTGAATATCTCAAATCATATTTGTTTATATTTATATTAAATACATGAATAACAACATTATATTAAAAAAAATAAAATGATCAATGCTTAGGATAGGTTGGTAGCAATAGTATAAGTGAGTAATCCTAATTTATAAGTAGAGTGGAGTGATTGAGACTCTTGTAGGTGGGCACTAGACCATATTAAAAGAATTCAAAGGTAGAATAAACAATTGTGTTTTGTTTCTAATTTAGTAGCATCATAGGATAAAGCTTTTTTGCATTATGACTAAACAATCACTTAAACATTTCAATAATGACAAACATAAAAGAACTACAAATTCTTGGCCAATGCAATTTAAAGGGAAAGATGTGAACCTATTTTAGAATAGACATTAAAGAGAGAAGAGAAATGGTTAAAAGAAACATCTCAGTTTGAGCAACATTTATAGAAGTTTCTAATTATCTCAAATTGCATAGCATATAACATTTTCGGATAACGTCCTTGTGTGGAATATAAGTGCTACAACAAATATGAGGACTATAAACTCTTTCATGTACTCAACACAAAAAATACTTTGACTGCTACCACAGAACCTTTCATTGATAATAATTAATTCCATAAACTATCTAAGAGATTAGAATTTAAGCAAAAGTTATGAATGAATCAAATATGATTAAAGTATTTTGAATGAAGTGCATCCATTGTCTAACCTTAAATGACGATGAGTAGTCAATTGAGATGCTCATTTATAATCCAAGAGAGTGGAATGATGCTTATTATACCTTATGTATGATAAAATTGAATGGCAAAATAAAAGGCACTCTAGTACAAGTTAACTCAAATTATAAAGAAAACTAACACTTAGTTGTTAGTAATAAGTGGCTTTAATATAAACACTACACTTGATTAATACAAGGGATCCTCCAATCCTATGTAGGAAGTATTTAACAAATTCAATGATTAAATTAGTGAATGGTGCGTAAGAATGAAAATCACCTTAGCGACATAATCTTAACTGACCTCACTTTTCGAGTAAAAACCAATGCCTTTCTTTAAAAAGAAATTATATACGTTGCATCTATTTCAAAGTTTGTACCACAAATTACAAATGAATCTTTGAGGAAAGAAAGTTCTATGTTTTCATGTTGGATGGTTTCATCTTGTCTATGAGAGTGAATGTTTTGGAAATAAAGGACAAATAAAGTGACCATATTATTGTGGCAAAAAAGTCGATACTCAAAAATAAAAAAGTTATTGATTGTGTCGTTTTAATTCAAAATAAGGGAAGGTTAGTAGCAAATGGTTATAATTTAGTAGAAGGATTAAAATTAGAAGGAATACTTAAACTAATGGTAAGGTTGAAGGAAACAAGGTCATTTTTAACTTTTTCTTATTACAAGTTACTTAAACTAAACCAAAAGGATGTTAAGAACACCTTCTTAAATGTTGGTTTTTAGGTGAAAGTGTATGTAGAATAATTTAATTTCATTCAACATTATCTTCGTCAAAATCATGTGCATAAGCTATTGAATGAATTATATGCATAGTAGCATGAACAAAGATCATGGCATGACATACTTGATAGATTTGTTCTCAAACATTATTTAATGATGAGAATTTAGATGTAACTTCGTTCATCACAAACTATGCTGATGAACTTCTTCTAAATCAAGATTATGTAGACACTATAATATTTGCATCAACCAACTTGGACTCATATGAATGATTTAGTAAGCATATAAGTTTTGGACTAAAGATAATCATATGTTATCTTTTTTCTTTGATTGAAAGTTAAGTAGGATAAAAAAGTTATCCTTTTATCTTTAATAAAATATATAAATGAGATGTTAAAATTGCTAGATCTTCAGAAACTCAAATGCATTTCTACTTTCAAGATCCCCTAACATACTATTAAATAATCATAAAAAATGAAAACCAATAGATTTCTATGTATACCAAGGAATGATATGTTCTTCAATATAAGAAGATCTAACATTGAATTTAGTGAGGAAATTCTTTATCAATTTTAATTATGCCAAAAGGACTTCCATCTAGAAGCTGTAATAAGAATATTTTGGTGCATACATGACACAACGGAATTAGGGTTTTTGCATCCCAAATTTTAGTGATGTCATGATTTAATAAGATTTGGCTACAAAACTTATGTAGGTTCTAAAATACATAAAAAAAGTATTGTAGGTATTTAATCATTTTTTGACACCTCTAAAACTCAAGATCTAGCAAAAAAAAGGGAATTATTGCTTTAGCAACAAGTAACCACAATATATAGTAATGAGAGGGTTTTAGTAAAAGTTTTGGATTTGAAAGGGAAATAGATTATATAAGATTACATTTAAAATAATCCACAAAGAACTTGTCTATTTGAATGTCATTTTTCTCACTCAAAACCCTATAAAATACTATAAGACTAAGCAAACTAATTTTAGGCCCTAGAGATAATTTAGAATAAAATAAGGTAGACATTTAGTTTGTTGTTAACAACATTCAACAAGTTAGCACCTTAACAATGCTTCATAGAAATGATTTATTCTATAGAATTAGATCACTTTTTATGATGACAAAATACGGAGAAATTAAGCTTAATTTTAAGAGATGTTCCATGAGTAAAGGCGAGCACATCTGAATCTTCAGTTACTTCCAAATCTAACTGTACTTTATAATATCTAGAGAATATTTTCTTGCACTACATCCAATTAAGTTATCATAAACTTTAACTATATGTAATCCTAAAACAATAGGCAATTGGCTCCAAGAGGAACACTCTAAGATAATTTGATGTTAATAATGTAATTATAAACAAAACTAATTGATTATGCAGCTTAGCTTGTAGATAACAAAAGGTGAACAACACTAGAAAGAGATCATTGTTCGAAGAATAAGTCAATTTTGACTAAATATATCAGTATAATCAGGTGTGGAATAAGAATGGAAAGGATTTCTCAATGATCAAATATCAAAGTGTTCCTTTTTTTATGAGACTTCCTTACCCCATAAATTGGTATAATAGAGAAGATTTATTATCATGTTGTCCATATATTGAAGATTACTATTAAATTTTTTTTTTATCATTTTTGTTTATTATAGTTACATACATTTTGATCTATGTGAATAGTTTTTCTATTGCCTTAATAATTTTATAATTTGTGAATCTTTTACCCCATTTTAGTTGCACTACCACCTTAATGGTAAACTATTTTTTTTTTACTTTTTAATTTTCTTTTACAAAAGAGGTAGTAAGCATTATTGCATTACTATGATGATTTTTTGATTTTTGATAACCATAATTTTTATAGTGTTACATTTTTCTATTATGAATCTTTTTATCAAGGTTATTTTGTTAAAAATCTTTTTGATTGACTTTAAGTAGAAATATAATGAAGTGTTTTAAATAACTCATTCAGTCATTAAAAGGATATGTTTCTTGTATTTTATATAATGTTTAATAAATGATCAACATTATGAAAAGAATGATCAACCTTAATAACTATTATTTTCTTGATCAAACACTAGAGACGAAATATATGCTCTGTAATTTTTTTGCGACACCTTTATCCATACAAAAAATGATTAAATAGTGATGTGTAAAGGCATTTTAAGGTCTTATGCTTTCTTTATTTCGACCTTAAGCATCAATGTAGATGAGCTAGTTGTACCTATTTGTTGTAGGTGTGTACTAGTTATTTAAGCATTAAATACCTTTGCTCTTAACAATTTTATTATAAACAAATTATTTTTTTTCAAACTTATTTCACTTTTGATGAGGCTAGTTTCGATTACTAAGTTATGGATAGTTTTTGATATTTTAAGCATTCAATAATCATATTTTTTTTATATGTTTCAATATTATTATTTTTTAATTACAATAATGTGTTTCTTTGCTTATGTTATTGTGCAACTTTGTAATGCATCATTTAAATTTTCCAACTATTTTAAGTATATTTATATACATATCACGTTTTTTTGTTCTTCTACCTTTTTTATTTAATGTTAGCATGTCTTATTTAAAAAACTAATATTTTAGATTAAACATTTTCTTAATATTTAAATATTGTTAATAATGATTGGTTATTTATTATACCATATCATTTAGAAACCTATTTGTTGAGACATTATTCTTAATTATTATCATAATTAAATAAAAGTTAGCTATATTTCTAAAAATTATTCTTATGATATAAATTCATTCAATATTTCTAAAAATTATTCCTAATGTTTAACATCAAGAATGTTTTTGTTCGAATTCAGACAATTTAAAATAAATTGTAATTATTTAATTTATAATATAACATTTATGCTCACACATTCAATTTCTTATACCGCTTGGCTTACAACACACAATCTAAAAGGTTTGAATCATTAAGAATTTCTTATTTAAATATTTGAAATAAAATTTTTTATTTTAATATTTTTTTTTAAATTAGGAAAAAACTTTCTAAAAAATAGAATATTATTTACTTAATTTTCCAATTTTTATTTTCTATTTTATATTTTCATATTTTTTATTTAAAAATAGTTTATTTATTTTTTATTAAAAGTTTTAGGAGAACTTTTCTCTAATAGTATTGCCAAATTTTTTTATGTGTCAAAATTTGCAAGCAATCAAAAAAAATTTTTTTTGTGAAACTTATACATATACATTATATGTAGTTATGTATTTTGTAGAATAAGAATTATTTATCTTGCTTTTGTAGGATAATGGTACATTTTTATATTTCTATATTTTTAAAAGCATATGAAAGTTATATTATCAACTAATTATTTTTCATGTGATTAATTTTTTTAAAAACTATGACTTTCTTATTTGTAAAAGGATATTCATTAAAAATACATTAATGTTTTAATATTTCATATTTAATATTTAACTATAAAAAAATTAGCCTTGTACAATGTATATAAATATCGTAAAATATTTTATTTTTCACTTTTTGGTATATTATTTTCTTTAGATATTGTCAATGTTGTTTCGAATACATGGAAATTTTATACTCACATCTTTTTTCTTTATTCCTTTTAATCCCATAAAATTGAAAGTAATTTGTAGTTAATTCGACAAATTTTATTAAATTTTATAATTTTATTTATCTGTTTGTTAAAAAGATTTGGATTATATTTTATCCACTATTTTTTATACATTTCTCTCATTTAATATTTTAAGCATTTTTTTTCATAGAACAATCTTCTTATATTATTCAGCTAAGTTATCACTAGTTCTTTCATGCAATATTTGTAATTTAAAAATATTATATTTTTATTATTTATTTTTCATTTAATGTTTTTTAACATTTTAAAATTATAGACCTTAGACACATAATTTTTAATGTATGATAGATTTACAAATTGTGTTATCATTGTAATACTCCTATTATTTTAATCACTACATTTACTTATACCAATATTATAGCAAATATATAATACCTATATGTTTTTTTTTATGAACTTGCACTTCTATGCTAATATAACAAGTTTTATCATAACTTATTCAATTAACTTTCTTAAATATATTATGTTCACCTTTGATTGTATTAGCATAATATCTTAAAATTTATTATGAAAAAATTATTATGTTTTTTTATTAGGAATTAAGTTTAATATTTAAAAAATTATTCAATCAAATTTTTTCATAATTTAATGTTTTTATTAATAAGGAAAAATTATTTCTTTTTATTATAAAAGAAAATTAAATATTTAAAATACCTAAATATTTTTTTATAATTTATTAATTCATAATTGTATTTGATTTCAATGGTAAGAAATATGTAATGGTAATGCAAATACAACTTAAATAAAATTAATTATATATCGTTAAGAAAATAAAATGATTCCAGCATTTGATCTATTTATTTTTTTATTACTTATTTTGAAAATTAGGCAAGCCACTAATTGTCTTAATATAAAGAGATTTGTCAAGGAAATAATACAATTATTATAATGCCAAAATGTGTAAACCAATCAAAATTATAAAAAAATGACAATGATGTTTTCACACAAAACATGGAAAAAACTTATCATGAAAATTATTAAAACTTAAAAGAGTAAAAATTATTAAAACTTAAAATAGTAAAAACTATAAAAAATGAAAATTATATTGGTTATTAAACATATATACCATTCAAATTATAAAACATATATAAAAAAACAAGTTGACACATAATTGTAGGCATAAGAAATAACCAAGTTAAAAAAGAAAAAATAATTAAAGAAAAAAATAAATAAGAACGCAAAATAGACAATATTACAAACAAATCCAAAGCACAACATTAATATAATCTGACATGAAAAAATTTTTTATCAAAAAAAAGGTGTGAGACTAATGTTTTTGAGGAGTCAAAAAATAAAAACAATAGATGTTACAAAATATCTAAAAATAATCAAAATATATTGTAAACTTTGTCATAAATTATAACATATATATTAAGAAAGATAAAATTTTTTAAATATAAACAAAAAATAATGAGAAAAAACATTGAAGTTATCAATGATAATTTAATATCATATTAGTTAAAAGAAATACACAATACATAAAAATATGAAAAATTTTTTATTAGAAATAAAAAATAGAACAAGAATGATGGAAGAAGAAAGTAGAATTGGAATCCAGCAACTACATTTAGGTCATTCTTTTATGCCACAAAGATAAAGAAAAGTGAACGAAGACTAAAAGAAAAGGAAGCAAGGCTGATAAATGCCCTCTAATATAATTGCATGCTCGGGTCCAACATCTTAATGATGGAAAAATCAAATATTATAATGACAATTTCATATTTTCATTAATAAAAGTATTTAAATTTTTTTTGATAAAAATCCATCAATCAAAAGATTAATTTCCGTGCATAAAAACTTTCCCTATGAATAAACCTTTACAAACAAATAAATTATACAATTGCAATCATAAAAAAATTATCCTTATCTGATCATTAGTAAGTCTCCTATTTCAACTTCCTTTATATTAGTTAAACAAATAAAGAGGTTAAATACTTTATATATTTATACACTTAGAGTATTCATTGTGTTCAACATTTATTTTAAAAGTGTGACTAATCATTTTATTCAAAAAGATATTATAAACATACAAATTAACTTTTATGCTTAGTTTTATATTCTAAATTAAGGAGAAGAAAATTTTTGGAAGTAACACAAATTCAACTAATTTATCTTTTGATGCCCCATTTAGAGTGATCTTATGATAGATAAACTCAGGTGGATGTCTTTCAATAAGATAATGCTTAGAAGTTTTTTTGCTACAATAAGAAATAAAATTTGGAGCACAATATTAATATGTTGATAAGTTTCATTTAGAGTTGTTTTAAGTGGTTGAATTTTTGAAAGTTCTTCAAATTTTCATTTCGATTAAAGAAAGTCAAAACTTCACTTATTTTGTTATCATCGATGAAATGTAAACATGAAGTGTTCAGCAATAAGATTGATATATTAAGTCTTAGAAATTAGTTGATCAAAGTGTCAAGGACCTACTAATAAAACTTACTTCTTGCAAGAATAATATAAATGTAGCCATATAAATCAGTCACACTAAATATTAAGTAAAAAATTTCCAAAGTTGATAACAATACAATTTGTCTGCATGTCTTAAAGTAGAATGAATTGCCAAAGTTCATTAAAATGTGTAAAATTAAAGCAATAATATTTATTTGTACATGTAAGTAACCATGATAATCCTCAATAAATAATAATATCTCATTAATAAAAATTATAGCTTCAAAAAATCTTTTAATATCAAATGTAAAAGATTTTGCATAATAGTGAAATGGATTCTAGTAGTGGATTAAGTAATATAATTCAATAAATTTGTGACACAAATCATTTTTTTTTGTGTAATTGAAATGCATGCAACTAAAACATAATTATAGATGCCCTTTGTTTACGATATTGAATGAAAGGGATTGTTTTTTCAAGAGTGATATCTTTTCATAACAAAACACTAAGATAGACAAGAATTTTGTATCCTAATTTGACAAATAAAAATATAAATCGAATCTTAACAAAATATGCTTAATGCAAAATAAAAAGAAAGCCACTAGTTTCTTAGGAATTACATAAAAATATGGTAAAATTTCAATGATAAATTATTTGAAAACTTGCTTTCAAACTAAGCTAGAAATAATATTAGAAAGAGGATTTGACATTTGATAAACCATATTTTCAATTTCAATTTATGTTGGAGTAGTTAAATGTAACTACTTATCAAAGTCATTCATTACTTTGGGGGTAAAGGATACAAGTCACTCGCAACTACTACTCTCTTGGGAGTTACTTGGTCAATATGATGCGTAATAAGTTTATGCCACATAAACAAGATAGGAAAGCCATGAGTGTGGTTGCTGAAGTACTATTGAGCAAGAATAATTTGAGGAAAGTTCATAACAATGTGTTGACATCATTTTGTAATGCAAAATGTAATGATTCAAGCCATGATGAGAGTGAAAAAAATTACTAAAAATGAGGAAAGTGCGGCCAAGTGTGACAATGAAAAAAATAGTTGTTGTGGATAATCATGGTCATTTGAATAACACAAATTTGGCTTTGATAAGAAAACAATTAATAGTGAAGATACATATGATGGGAGTCCTATTGTTAGAATTGAATTTAGCTCTAATTCTATAAACAAAAAGAATAATGAAGGAAGAAAAAAGACACAAAAAGGATGCGTAGCATATGCCATTCATTATTTAAGTCTACATGCAAACTATAGCCCTACAATACTGAAATCAAATCACAAATGAAAATGAAGTTAAGAAGAACCATGAAGTCATGCAACAAAGAAAGATCCTTCCTAATGTCAAAGAAGTAGTACAAGTTTCGTTAAAACTTTAACATGTGAATATTTGCCATAATTGATCTCATATGATTCAATTTGCAAGCATTATTTTTTATAAAACATGTTAGAAAACATCATTTGAATGTATCGACACCACACTCATAAAATGGTCTGAAAAGGGTTGCATGCATAGACTTGATGAAAATTCACAACACACAAACATCTAAGCAACTTCCAGTATTTGTTAAATAAGCACAAATCCAAGGTATATCCAATAGTTGATTGTTGACCTTGTGTATAATAAAAGTACATTTGGTTCATTATGTTAATTGGTAATGGGAAAAGTGATTGAAAATCATCCATGTTAGCAATAACATCTTCAAATGGCATATGGTGCTTCATAGGTGTATTCTACATTTTAAAGTTACCTTTTAGATCTCAAATAAACATAAGTAGAATGACAGCAAAACTACACATCATAAGCCAGAGACAATATATAACAAATTCTTTGAGTTAGACCAATTTGGATCCTTTTTAATCAAATGTTTCATCTTTTGCATGTTAGCCCATGTATTAGATTACATTTTTTTTGCATTTATGGATTACAATTTTAATGACATGTTGTTAGACCACAAACTACTGATATTGAGTATCTTCCAATTAAGTTTTGCATAAAAAGTTTCAACATTTTCTTGATTTTCTAAATACCAAGGCTGTTTTTTTCTAAAAGAAACTAATTTTATTCCAAGAGGTTAAGAGATGCTTAAGATTTTCTTAAAAAATCCCGACAAAAGTCAATTCAATCATTTTTTAATGTTTTATAAAACTATGTTGGGAGTTTAGTTATCATTACAACATATAATGGAATTGAGGAGATGGCATGATTGATGAGAATGAGTCAACCCTTGATAAATAACAACTTCTTTTCGACCTAAGGTTGTTTATTTTTCATTTTATCAACCATATTTGGGAATTAAGCTACTTTATCCTAACTTATATATAGTGTGTAGCACAAATATGTCAAAGAAAATTTATTTAATGTAGGCTTCACCCCTTGCAAATTTGGTTTACCTAGCATATACTCTTTTTCTTCAACAGATGTCCTCACTTTTAATTTTTATATTTAAGAATTTTTTATCGTGCTTTAAGAGCTATAGAAACTTACTAAGATTAATAATAGATTTTGGATGTCCTTTAGTATTGATAATTATGGTTTTTGTATAAGCTAAGAAGGTGATAGCTATAGAAGATCTATATTGTCCATATAATATCATTATTTTTTAAGCAAAAACATTATTAGTGCTTCTTTTGAAGAGCTCCATGATTGAGATGAAAAGAAAGGAAGATAGAGGATTACTCTAATTAAGACTTATTGAAGGTTGAAAAAAGTTACTTAGTGATCCACTAATGATAGTTGATAGCCATGTTTTTCAAGGTAATTGGTGAACACCTTAATAAGCTTCTTATTAACATTGTACTGGGATAGTGTCTTACAAAGAAGTTTCCATGGGATGTTGTAATTAACATTCCTCAAATCCAACATAATGATAAAACTGCCAATTTTTTATTGTTAAGAGAATACACTAATTATTGAACCAATAATATGTTCTATATAGTATATCTACATTTATAAAATTTGTTTACCCAAGAGAAATCAACCTATTAAAAATTTATTATATTTAATGAACAATGAGTTTTACAAATATTATTTTCATGATTCTTTAAGAATATTTTGTCAAACAACAACAACGATTTCTAGGTTATGAGATTTAGGAAAATATATAATGTTTGGACCTAAAATCCTACGAAGAATTGGAGATACTGTAAAAATTTTTAGAGCTACATTCAACACAACATATGAAATTAAATCCATATAATTAGTGAAGATGGTTCCATTAAAACCATTTGGGCCCAGAGTGCTACCTAAATTCATATTACAAGTTATCTCTTCATTTCCTCTTTGGAGATATTTTGAGCTATTCTATTGTTTGTTTGCCTTCATTAATAAGGAAAGGATGTAGTTAAACATATTTTCACCTTCAATTACTTAAGAAGACTTAAAAAGATTTTGAAAGTGGTTGATTGCAATTATCATTATTTTGAACTCTTTGTTTTTTTCTTCACTTCATCACTATTGTACAAAAGAAGTTGTATTCCTTTCTCCTTCTATTAGCCATGTTATTTCTTCTTTTTATTTCCAATAAAATTCCACTCTTCGAAAATCTTGTGAATAATAAGAATTAACAATATACAACTTCTTGCACTTGTCATTTTCCTTGAACAATTTTTTATTTGAGACTCACCACATCCTTACCTAATTTAATAGATCAAATATTTTTGTAAATATTGATTTTTTAATTTTTAAGGCATATTTTATGTCCACTTTATTTTAAAACAAGGGCATTCTTTCCAAATTAGTTTAAAGAGCAATTCCAATTATTTTCATTGTTTATAAAAATGTAGGATGATTCAAAAGCATATTATAAAATTTAAATTATTTGCAAATGAAGGATGGATTTTGTTGAAATTTAGTAGAAGAGGCACATGACTTGATCCAATTCTTACAAGGTGATGAATTATAAAAGTTGAATGAACTTCTGCGAATTTCTCAATAACCAGCACCTTACTGCTTTGGCCCAAGAAAACTCTCCTCCATATTCAATTACCTTTTCTTGCCTATATAAATGAATAATTAAAAAATGTCTACTGCTTAAGATGACATAGAATTATGAAATCAACAAACTCTTGCATTTGTTTTAGTTTAGGTGTTGATAGTCCATTGTAATGATTTGAAGATGTGGTGTCATTAACATACTTACCCACCATCCATTTATTTGTAGTGTTGTTGACATTATGAAATGGCTTGCCCATAATTGGTTTTTTCAAGATACCACGATTTTATCTTAGGTGTAAGTGTAGCTAGCTTTGGAAACCTAGCCTTAATGCTTGATGTTGATATGGTTGAACTACTTTTCATTAATGTCAACATTATAGCTGAAGTCCTTCCAAAGAATCTATATCTATTTTGATTTATTGTAATAACAATGCTAAAAATTTAGTTTAATATCAAATTTTTACATGTTATCCTTGTAAGATATAAGTTCAAATAAGACAACTTATCTAACAATATGTATTCTAATAAATGTATTAATCATGTGGCTAAGCCATTTTTAATAGCATCCTAAATATTTCAAAACAAGAAATTATTTGTTAAGACCAACATTATCTACAATTTGGATACTAAAAGCATCATCTAATACTTTTTGGGCTAATTGTTTTTTCCTAAATCTTCTATAACTTTTTTCTCATCCTATGATATTTCAATGGATTAAGCACTCTTTCAATTTCAAAGATATAGATTGCTTATCTCCAAAAAGTTTTTCACTAAAAATTTTAAGATTTGGATTTTCATATCAATGCTAAATTTAACACAATGAATTTCTTAAATAAAAACTTATTCATTGTCCATGTCATTTTTTAGAATTTTTTTAGGAACTATAGTCATCCAATAATTGGCATGTCAGATAGTTGCATTCTTATGTTATATGAATTATCATTCATTAACATTAGAGATGTGCTCAATTGCTTTTATTTTTATTAAGACCATTGGTTGAACATCCATAGTGGATTTCTTGACCAATGAGTTAACAACTAAAGTAGGAAATTTTGTGGCTTCAATATTTTGCTGTTGTTAATTATTTTTGTTGACATCTTCTTTGATATTTTGCTAATTAATTCTTCACTATAAGCAACAAGATGATCCTAACATTATATAACTATTTTTAATACTTGCCTTAAGTTTGCTCATGCCAATGTTTGTGGCATCTTTTGTCAAATTTAGGTGTGTTATCATACTAGATTTTCTAACAAAAGCCACTATTTGAAACATCTTTAGTAGAAATCATAATTTTTTGGCAACAATTTTGCTAACTCCCTGTTGATACATACTCAAGAAATTTTAGGATGTGTGAGACTGAAAGAACCAACATCTAACTTCAAAGGGCATAGTCACTAAGGTTATTAAGTGAACTACTAAAATATTGAATTGGTAGGTGCTTCATTTTGTTCCTAACCAAGTGTTTGTTCCAATTCAATTGAGAGAAAGGGTCGAAGCTATACACAAATGAGATGGACCATTAATAGTTTTAAAACCTCCACTCAAATTCATTTTTTAAAAGCTTGTGTGCATGAAGAAACATGTTAACGCATGCTTACAGTACTTTCCGTAAATTTAATAAGTTCTCTTTCCAAAATGATTAAGTTAACCAATTTTTCTTTAACATCTGCATTTTGTTTTCTTAATGAAATAATTGATCAATTCAAAGAATCAATGCATGAAGTACTTAAAAATAATTTTTTTTGCAGTAAAAATGCTGGTTCCTTAAGTCATTTACAAAACAGACATCTAACTATCCAGCCTCTTAGAGTAATTCAATCATTCAAAAATTTCATGCCTCTTGTAACTCATGAATATGTTGTACATTCTTATTTCTTTTTCATTTTAAAATTAGCATAATATTGACTAGCTTCATAGGTTCATTTACTAATTAATTAATGCATTTAGATAAATTATCATCATTTTCAACAAGTGAGATGTCATCAAGATATCAATTAGACTTTGCACCTTCGATCAACAAACTAAGTTCAAGTGTACGTGATGTTACTTTCCTTTTATATTTCTTTTGGTTCTTCTTCTCTTTTTAGTATAAAATAGTGATTTTAGGCAATTTATCTCCAAATTATTTACCTATATCTTGCATTTCTTCATAACAAGAATAGAAGTTATAGACTTTTATCCTAATTCTATGAGACAAAGTAAAGAGTAAAATATTTAGTCCTCTTGCAATAAGTTAAATAATTATACTTGACTTATGACCCCTATCATAAAGAATAATGTTAGGATGGACCATGAAATCGAACAAATTATAGTTTACATTTCGAAAAAAAAAATTTAAAGGCATTTTTCCATAATGCATAATGCTTCCAAAGAAATAAAGGAGGTCAAGGCATGATGTTAATAGATATTGTAAAATATTTGCCATAACAAAATGTAAGAGAACGACCTTGTATTAAGAACTTCAACATTTCACACAACCCTTATGACAACGGTTCAGAGGACTACACTTGTTATACGAGGAAGGGAATTGTGGATTTTTGAATTATTAACATAAATGATTTTTATTATATAACAATTATTTTGATTATTTGAAATCTTTTGTAAGATTTGTAAACATACTATTATTGAAAACGCAATAATAAAAATATATAAAAAATCAGATAAATCAAAGAATTACTTCAAACATATCTAGCATGAACACAAAGCCTTCATTAAATAATAGTCAACTTAGCCAGCCCTCCACTAAACTAGCAATGTTTTCCGTATGGTGGGCATATTAGAAATCTTTGCAACAAATTCATCAATCCTTGCAACAACTTCATCAGTTCTTGCAACAACTTCATCAATAACATATGACCATTTAGGTAGTCAAAAAATTTGCTAAGCCACTGGTGAATATTTGCAGACATTCTTACTTCTAAGTTTATCTATGAAAGTTGAATGTAAAATTCACAATTAGAAGGGATTAAATTAATTTTTATAAAGTAAAACTATTCTAAAGTTTTTATAGGTAGAGTTAAATATCAAATTTTTAAATTAGTGCTACTTAAGATTTCTTAATGCAATCAAATACTACAATGCCTTCTTTGAATTAAGCTTATCACATTTAACTATTTTAAAGCCCTTGCCAACTTCAAAATGATGCAATTACTTACTCAAGTTTTTTTTGTTTCAATGTTTTTTTATTTTTAATATGTTCTACACATGACCCACATTTTATAGGATCTCACTCATTATGCTTTAAGTAAATGGAGTTATTTTTAACAATTATAACTTGATTGTGTTTTAGTTACAAAAGTAGCCATTTTTATGAGGTTGAGTCTAACCCACAAAGTCTCAAGAAAGTTTACCTTTAGCATTGTAAGAAAACAACTTAGATTATGTTCCAATTAGCAAAAAATACAAGTTGTTGTGCACTAGCACAAGGGGAAAAATTTTCAAGGTGAGGTTGTGTGTTTACCTTTTGAAAAAGACATGTGATGCTTTCTCAACTTGTTATGCAATTATTCACTTGGGTAGAAACAAAACAAACTAAAATGTTATTGTTGTTTTCTCATTATTACCAATATTCTTTTCTAATTTTGACTCGCCAATAATGTTATTACTATTGATACTAAAAGTTGAATTATTGGTGAACAATAGTTATTATCATAAACAATGTACTAAACTTTTAAAACATGCAAAGTAAGATCTTTAGAACATAGCAAACACATTTTCTTGAAGCACTATAGTTCTTGAGGGACAATCAAGGAAATCACTTTCCATAAAGATTCTTAGTATGGTCATCAATTAGCATTTTTTTTGCCTAGACAGCAATCAAACATGTGTTGACAGTTTTGAGGAATCAATTGACCTTTTCTTTATATGTGGGATTGCTTAACATTTTTTTACAGGACAAAATTTCATGCAAAGAAGGTGAAAAGGACCCAAAAAATGGCTCGTTTTCATTGTCTTCGTTTGTTACCCACCACTGTGCTGATAAGACTTAATAGTATACATGCACCATGTTTTCCTAAAATAGATCAATGAAAAGGACTTCAAATTCTAATCTAGATCACGAGCTCATAAGACTTACAAAGACACAGAGATGAGCTACTTTGTGCTTACCCATGAGGACCAACATAAAAGAGGCACAATTTGTGGGACCTCCAAAAGAAACTAAATCAACCAATGCTATGCTTAACTACCATCACACTCTACTACACATTGAACCTGATCTAATGAACGACAATATCGAATTCACATTGACCTTCTAACTTCATCCACGACACATTAACAGAAATTTTACCAAGACATCGTCGAAACCATAATGATCCAAATGCTAGATCAACAACACACCAACTTGGATCTGACTTGCAACACCATTGATGGTGTGCTAATTTGCTGGTTTAATCTACAAAACCCAAACCCAAATATATTTCGATGACTAATGTGAACCAGGCTAATAAAGAGAAGATAATGAAACTTTTTGCAAAGATATTTTTGCAACTATTTGTACCATGAAAACTTTGGACCAAAACAACTTTTTAAAAGCTTATTTGGTAAAAAATTTGACCGAAGCTTTGGTAATTACTTTTTTAAAAAATTATTTTTTGAAACTAAAAGGGTAGGTTTTCAAATTTCTTTTTGTTAAGAGCTAAATGCCATCAATTTTTTATTTTTAATCTTTTTTTTAAGCATAGGCTCTCTATAAAATAGGAGGCATGGCTTTCAAAAAGATGATCCATACATGTGTAAAGTTTCAATTTTTTCATTTCGTCTTGCAGAGTTTTAGGTTTAGTTGCAATGAAAACTCCACCGTGCAAAATCATCTTGGCTTCAATATAGGGGGGAAGAGTGCGAGGCTTAAGCAATGACACAGTGTATCAATTTGTTTACCTATAGCACCACTACAATGCCTTCTAGTGAATGCTGCATAATGGTTTCTTTCACGTTGATGTTTGTTTTACTTCATTGATTCACCACAACAATGCCACTTCCTTGCACATCATTGTCCATTTTCACCATGATACTTAATGTTTTCTTAGATTTCTACTACTACATATTGTCAACTTGTTATTCTCAATTCAATTTTTTGTTTTGCTTGCACTAGCTTTATGTGCAAGTTACTTCATCACTTTATCTTTTCTATAACGCTTATTAATGTTTCTCAAGGCATATAATCTACATCCATATGAAATTTATATTGATCTTTCCATATAGCATAATTTGTTTTCTCAAACCCCTTTCCAAATACCGTCTCTTTCTACCATTGAATTGGTAGTAGCCCATAGATAATGAATGCAACCCATGTTTTTCTTGGTTCCTTCTTGACTAAAGTTTCCTTGGATTGCTATTTCATGTGTGTTACCTTTCTAGGTTTCACATTCTTATCTAACCATTTTCTTTGTTCTTAATTTCGGTTGTCTAAACCTTACTAGTTCATTGCAGTTTATAGCACTAGTTTTTACTTTGTTGATAGCAAAGCAATTGTAAACTAAACATTCTTTTAATTTTCATTTATTAACATATAATTTAAAAAAAAATAGGAAAGCTCAAATGAGGGAGTTTTCTTTTCTTTTTTCTAAAGGGCACAATTTATACAAATGATATAATGTAGAACTTATAACTTGGAGCACCAGCAAAACAACTAACAACAAGTGACCCTCAAAGATCGTTTAACTTGCTTACAAACTTTGGAAGGCAAAGTAGAGAAATATGGTTTTAGGACCATCAAACTAGTACAAGCTCTAATATTGTCATTCACTCTAATCAAATACCTCTTATAATCAACAAACCTTCCTTGGTTGACATTAAGAAAATGTTGATAATAAAAAAATGAAGTCTACAAAATGTGGCAATCTCATCCTTGGAGGCATCCGAAACCTTAAGGAATACATAGAGTGGAATGTTTCTTGGACCGTTGCGTCTAATGGTTTAAACTCAATGAAAAACAAAAAAAGTTGTTTGCACAAATGAAACTAGCAAAATAAAGCCAACTATCTATAACAATCATAGAAATCCATTCTCAACAAAGGGGATCACAACTCATCAAAATACATACTGCTCTTATAAAAGAGTCACTTACTTGACCAATCACATGCCTAAAAAATAGAGGAAACTAAGTAATGAGTACATTAATCATTTTGTTGAGTACATTTGTACTATGGTATTAATGAAGACCCCTTGGTCTCCTTTTTTTTATTCTAATTTGGCCATAGAGATATATGTACAGGAAACTTTTCATGCAATTCATTTACACCTTAGAAGAGGTGTATAAGATTACTATTGAATGTGAAACTTAGAAACATTTATTTAATCAAAAAGTTGAAGCATCAGGAATGTTAAACTTTGAGCTGACCAATCCTAGATGCTCCATAATTAGTGTCCCAAAACATATCATTGGGAGCCCTCCATACCCTTAAACTTGCAATGAAACCCAACACTCTATTATCCAATCACCCAGAGGTAACTTGTTCTAGTGTAAAAAGTCAAGACACATGATAGCCCAATACAAAAAATTACAAGTAAGGTAAATTGAGGAAGGCAATTATGGAGAATTGAACGCCAATGTAGAGCAGAAGATCAAAGAATATGCTTCCTAATCCTTCTTAGCTAATGAATACTCTAACAAGGATTGAGAGAACAACATTGGTAATGCGAGGCCATTACAGTCATGAGAAGCACCTTCACCAAACCAAAGTGAAGTGAATATTGAAGACATACCTCCGTTTTTCATATTTTTGTCAAGCTAAGAGAAAAGGTTTGTATGGTCATCATTGAAAGTGGTAGTAGCATCAATGCAATTTCTACAAATGTCGTTGCATGCCATTCAGTTTGGATATTCACTGCTCAAACCCATTCATTATGTCATTTATTAACAAAATATCCATGTGTGTCAAGAAAAAATGAACTTTACCAATTATATTTGGCCAACAATTTGGAAGATATTATATGTGATGTTTTCCTTTGGCAATATGAAGTATCATCTTATTATGACCATGGTTATATAACCATTATACCATTATTGCTAGCAAAGCCAACACTTATAAATTTAAACATCAAGACTAGAAATTTAATATACACCCATCAACACCTAAAGATCATGTCCAAGCTATCATAAACCACACGACACCAAAAATATGTAAATACTACTTATGTCTCATGCATGATAACCTAGATAAAGCATTTATTGATAGAACTTTCATTTATGTCATAATAGTATCTTATATGATGATACCTCCTACTATAGAATCCTATTTATTTAGCTTTCCTAAAATTTTTACAAATGAACTCCAAGTTTTGCCACCTCTTCATGACATCCAATATACTGTAGACCTTATACTATGTGCTAGTTTACTAAATTTGTCATATTATAAAATGAATCTTTGTAAATATTAAAAAATCACCTAATAAGTGCATGAATTATTAGACAAATGATTCTTTTGAGAAAGTCAAAATCCATGTGTTGTTCCTACCACTCAAGCCCTAAAGAAGGTTGCCTTATGGTGAATCTGTTTCGATAATGGGGGAGTTAGCAAAATGATGTGAAGTATAGGTTCCTTATCCCTTGCTTGGATGAACTATTAGACCAAACCAATGGAGCCTTTATTTATCCAAAATAAATTTAAAAAGTAGAAAACACCAAGATAGAATCTAGTTAGGGGAAGAGCGAAAAACTACTTTAAAAATAAGGGATAGATTCTAGAAGTGGTTAGTCATTCCCTTTGCCTTATTCAATACACTAAGCACATTTATAAGAATATTGACCCAAATATCCTAATTAGGAAAGTTTGTGATAGTTTACATGAATGACATCTTGAACATCAATTTTTCCATTGAACATAAATTAGAACACATCAAAAAAATATTTATTTCATACTTAGGGCGAACACCTCTACCCAACATAAAATGTGAATATTTGTTTCCCATCATGTTAATTTTTTGGGCTTCAGAACCTTAAAGATTATGTATCATCTTATTATGTCAAGATTAAGACTATATTATTGATTAACCAATACCTTAATCAATCAATGATTTTAAGAGATGTCATGGCTTAACAACCTTGTAAAGGAATTTATTTATTGTTTTATTACCATCACTATCCTAATAAGTGATTGTTTTAAGAAGGGAAATTTTGAATGGACCATTTCAACTAAGAAAATATTTCTAAAAGTCAATGAAGCTATAACCAAAAAATATATGCTTCAACCTCATAATTATAATGGACAAAGTGTCTATGTTGAAGGAGTTGCTCAAGAGCATTGTCATTGATAAGGATGTTTGTTTCACTTGGTATTTTTCGAAAGCCATTTTGCATCATTTGGGAATAAAATTAAAATTCTCATTTGCATATCACCCCTAGCTTTTTCTCAAATCAAGTTTGCAAATCATAGCCTAGAAAATGAATTATGGTGTTTGGTAGGAGAAAATATAAAAAAATTAGTCCATCTTTTACCATAAGAAAAGAAAGCCTATAATAGTTTCGTCGATATGCCCATAAGATTAAGCCCCTCTGAATCTAATAACAAATATGAACCTTTATCCATTTCGATCTAATTCTTTTATTACCCATTCAAGCAAAAACATAAAGGTTAACATAAAAGGTAAGTGCTTCAGCTTATTAAGGAAATAATAAATATTAGTAATGAGTAGTACAACGAATTATCCTATGCACACCACAAGCTTAAAAGAATTCTTAGAAAGAGAGTACTTGATGACCATAATAAAGTTTGAATCATTTCCTCTATGAACTTTATATAAGTTTCATGCAAGAGTAGTTCATCCATTCCAAATCTAAAAAATGGTTGGACCAAATGCATACATCATGGAGCGACCAGATGATTACAACTTTAGTAATACCTTCAATATCTCAAATTTGGTAGCTCACACAAGGAGTTGATCATGATTTCTAGTGAGTCATTTGAGTCAAAAACCACCACCATTGAGGCTGAACACTTACTTGAATACTTACTAGCCTATCATGGTAAGAAGGATAAGAAGATTGAAGGAGTAATGGATGAGAATGCTAAGCAAACCAAAAGCAAAAGTTATCAAAAGTATCTTTTTCATTGGAAAGGTTAACAAGAGAATAAGAATACTTTGATCATAATGGTACAGTCATAGAGATAAAACGTTGACACTTTAGATCATTAGAACTAATCTAGAGTAGGTAACTCATCAGAAATGAAACTTTTTTATTTTGAGTGAATTAAAGACGACAATAGTCAAGATTTTTATTGCCCAAAGACCGTTAAAACATGTATCCACAATTCTAGACAATTAAGCTATCATTTCCTCATGTGTTAAGTCAAAATTGAGCCTAAAACTTTATTCTATACTCAAAATTCACATCATGAATAAATAAAAGACACAAAAAATGGCTATTGAGCCCATTCCTATTGATCTCATCATTCATTGTTGCCTCTATAGCTCAACATTGACTTGACTCAATTAGACTCGATGCTGACATGAACTACCCTACATTGAAGTAGATTAGTGGATGGGTCATTTAAGCTCAATCCCATCCATGAGTTTGTATAATGATAAAAGTTTAGAGTTTTTGCTTCTTATGATAATTAATTTAAAGAAAAATTATAGCGATGATGAAGTTTAATTTTTACACCTTGTAAAATAATTTTATTCATGCTGAATATTTTAATAAAAATAAAAGTTAAATTTTCAAAATTAAATTCAAAATAAATCTCTTAGGAATCTATCACTTTAATGAAAGGGAATCTTCATAAGATGTATTATTTTCTCTTATGTAGGTCCTTTGATTGAAATAAACTTTAGCTATGCAAAATCATATAATTCATTTAATAAAATTTATTATAAAAAACTTTAGTGTTATCATTAAATAAAGTACAATAACTATATTCAAATCCATAACTATTATATTGAAGGGCATAGAATTATTTGATTTATAGGCATATTTAAGTAAATACTTTTTGTCAGCATTATTTCAGTTCTCATTGGTTTAACATTAAACTTATGGTTAATTAAACTTTTTTTATTTAAATATTCACTATAATTTATCCATTTGTTACACTATCTACTCATGTGAACCGAGATTGATATTTCATCTTAAATAAAAATTATGGAATGCGATGCCACTCTTCATCAGTAGAATGAAAGTTAACCTAAGTGTGTTATGAGTACCAAGTGGTTGCTATTATAATTTTAAACCAAAGCATTATGTAGAAGACATGCCGTAGATGAAAAAATATTACACTAAGAGCTCTATCCATAAGCTTCAACATTTGAAAGTTCAACCATTCTAAAGTAATGTCTCCAACATTCCTTTACTTGTCTTTAATTTTTTATTAACATAAGAATCAACTCATTAAATTTTATAACAGTCTGTTCTAATAGATCTTGGGATGCATGTTTTCAAAAACTTAATAAAAAAGATTAATAAATAATAAACTTAATTTTTTATCATCAATATATTGTGTCAGCAGCAAGTATTCACTTACTATGATTCATTATTATAGGCTTATGTACTACTTAACTTTTATGCACACTTTGACTATCTAAATCATTTTGTAACTTAATCTACATGTCTAAGCATATTTTTCACTCTTGTGAATCACGTAATAATTGTTGTCCTACATCTTTTATTATGTAGATTAGTCTCGACAAGACTCATAGTATTATCTACATCCAGCAAAATCAATTTTATAAAAGAAGTAATGGTCTTCTAGAGTTTCATGCTTACATTATTTATCTAGAATTTTGAATTATTATATTATAAAATTTTATTGTTTCAAATAAGTTAATAATTTACATCATTTCTTTCAAATTTGTCTAATATAATGTAAATTAGAAATAATTAAATTGAAATATAACATTTTAACACTTTATGTATTTTTACTTATGTTACAAAGTATTGCTTTCATTAGTTATTATGATGTTTAACAATGATATATTATAAATTGAAAAAGTATAGTTCCAAAAAAATATTTTCCTGATACATATTGTAAGTGACTTGGAACATTTAAAAGTTCAATCATGAAGAATGTTTTTTTTTTTAAAACTTTAAATATTTATTTAGCAATAATGATACTGACTATTATTATAGATATCATTAGTTAATTAATTAGCACTTTAAAAACTTATTTTTTAAGATTCTTATTAATTTGATATATTTGCTATTTTATGTTCATTGAAAAATTTATAAAAAATTTTGTAATGTGTTATGTGTACATAAATTTGAAAATATTTTAGTAACTATGGTTATTTTAATAATTTCTCAACATTATTTTATTTAGGTTACTTTGATCAAATTAACTTTTACTCTCACATCAAAAAGAAGCAATATAATTACATGTAATCAATAAGATTTTAATTTTTATTCTCAATTTTGTTTGCACTTTTTGAACATATTTTTGTCATATTATGATAATTGTTGAATTCAAATTGTAGATATGATCCTATAATGACAAATTACATAAATATTATAATTTTTTAAATTTTTATTACCTGAGTAGTAGTTGTAATTATAAACTTTTTAGTACATGCAAGTTTTTTCTATGATTATAATATTAGATAAACTATTCTAAAAATCTTGTCAACATTGATTTAAATATTTGAAATATTTAGAATTAAAAATAAATTTATGTTTGATTATGTTTTAAAGTATTTTTTATTATACAAGTAATTTACCAATGCAATATGATTTTATATTCTTTGTCCTATTTGTTGTTCCATTTTTCAAGCAGCACTTATTGTCTTTATACTATAAATTTATTGTGGATTACGTTTAGTCATTTTTTATGTTGATTTTGTAAAATGAAAGCTTTTAATGACATGGTAATCAAATTAAGTTAAATATCTCAAATGAGAAATTACATTTATCTTTTTCATTATTTTTGTCCCATTCATATTTTTTTATTTATTCTATAGATTTGTTATTTATATCCCACATTATATTTGAATTATTTTTTATATTAAAATATAACATTTGAATATTTAAATTTCTTTTTATAATTTGGAAAAATCATTTTCATAGTTAAAATACAATAAATATAAGATGTAAACTATCAAAAATAGTTAAGATAATTAAAATGTTTTTGATTTTCTAAATAACAACATAACTATCAAAATATCCTTTTATAATAATGTGAGCTTCAAAAGTATGCTGGCATATGAAAATTTAAGCTTTAAAATTAAAAGGACTTTAAGAAAAAAAACTTTCATAATGCATGAATACAAAAAAGATATTATTGCTCATTGCAAATGTTCACAATACATGTGTTATATATCAAAAATAAGTTGGCAAAATCTTCAAAACTAGCGAAATATGAAAATGTACAAAATAAAAAAAATATATAA
Source organism: Vanilla planifolia (assembly GCA_023846275.1). Lineage (NCBI taxonomy): Eukaryota > Viridiplantae > Streptophyta > Magnoliopsida > Asparagales > Orchidaceae > Vanilla > Vanilla planifolia. The sequence continues at coordinate 2,766,153 of JAIUJO010000045.1, forward strand.
AAAAATTAATCAAATATGGAAAAATCAAATATTCAAAAAATGTGCAAAATATTATTCCATTAAATATTGCAAGTAGGTTTATTTTTTCATGTAATGAAAATAAAAACATTTATGACTAAATAAGGAAAGTAAAAAATATTAAAAAAATAAAATAAATGCACAAGTTATATAAAAATAAATTTTATAATCATAAGAAATATTGAATTATAAAAAATATTTGAAATGACAAATATTTTTAGGTTATGTTAACAGAATAATTTATAATTAATATATATCATTTCAAATAAAAAAAGAAAAGAACTTAGAGGAACTTAAAATGATATGTAAAGGTGGTTCGTTACACATGACGAAGCAAGTCAAAGATCAAAGGCAAATTTGTTACCACAAATCATTATTGAATACTATAGTTCAAAATTATATTAGACAACTTAGTTACATTAGCTATTCCAAAAACAAAAAATATAATAGGTATGGTCATAATGAATTTTCAAATGTATTATAAGTTTTTACTTAGTATGCGCTTAGCATCCTCTTGTTACAAAATGCTTACACTAATAATTTACATGTTATGTCATAAACTTTTAGCATTTTTTTAAAATGATTAATTATGTAGTTTATTTCTGGGTAATTTTATTGTGCTTATTATGACAATTATTTTGTAATCAGATTATGCTTTTTAACATATAAAAATCTTATTATGATTGTGAAAATTTATGTGTCTTAAATTTAAAAAAAATTAATTTGTTAAAAAAATGTTTACATAAGTGCACTATCATTGACAATGCCTTAGGACAGGTACAAATTTAAAATGTTATAAATATTTTGATAATTTAACTTTATAGCTTTTTTCTTCTAATTTTTACTTGATTTTATACTTATTACACTCATTTTTGTTTATTTATATGTTAAAGTTACAAACTATATTTTAATTATATAATGCTATCCAAGTTGTAATAAATCATACAAGATTATTACTTTAAGGATAAGGCAATGATTTTTATCTGCCATTTGTCTATACTTCTCATTTGCTAGTATTTAAGAAGTTTACTTAATTATTTATTTTTATGAAGTTAATTTGTTTTCTATGTTAATTTGTTACTCACTGATAGATAAAATATTGTTTTATAAATATTTAGATCATATAATTTATAATATATCAGATATTCAATAATCTTAGACTTTTTACATGTTTTGAATTATAGAAAGGTTTTTTTTAATGACATCATGATTACTTTCATAGAATATTAGGCAATTTTTTAGATATAGAATTGTACATATTAACATTTAAAATGCTTAGTTTTATTTTAAATTTATTTTCTTTTTATGGTTTATATTTTCTATCTTTAAGTAATTTTTACTTATGCTAAGTTTTTTGTTTAAGATATTACCTTTTTAAATGTCATTATAAAAATTATTTTAACTTTTTTAAAATGATAATTTCTATTCTCATCACATCACATCAATATAGAAAATGAAGAGCATTTTTTTGTAATATATTCGATAATAAAAATTTTGATGTAAATATAAAAATTTATGTACACAATGCTCTTTCAAATTTAAAATATTATGGTCACTCAATCTTAGGTTATATAGGCAAAACTTTGATTAATTTTAACCTTTTTTTAAAATTATAATATTTTAGTATTTTTTTTTTAAGTCCTTTTTATTATAGTTGCTTAGCGCATTGGAATTTTATCATAATTGTATTATAGATAAGTTTTTATGGTTATCTCGTGTATATAAATTACACATTGAATATTTTGCAATTTCTATATTATTTTTTATTGTAATATTGTTTTATGCTTTTATTTTCAATTTTTTAGTATTAAGAATTATAAAAAATTTTAAAATTTATTTATTTGTTATCATTGTATTTTTTGTAATTTTTAATATTTTTTATATTATTCATTTTTGTTTCCTCTTTTATGATATTTAATATATCACTGTGATATTGCTCGAAAATGTTAACATATCAATTAAAATCTTAAATGCTTAATTTCTATAATAATTATTGTTTTTGCAATTATTTGAACTGGTTGATATTTTAACATATTTCTTGAGATTATAACAATAAAGAAAATTTGAAAATTTTATATAATCTCTTACATTAATGTTTCTCTTAATTGAAAGATTTTAAATAAAGTAAAGCAATTGGATATTTTTTCTATGAACTGTATAATTTTAAAATTTTTTGTTATTTTTATATATATTTGTAAAAATTTATTCTGAAATTTAAAAATTTGAAACATAAAAGTAAAAAAAATTTCTTAACATAACATTTCTAGCATTAAACATACGTAAAATACTTGTAAAAACTAGAGCATATGCACTACACAATTTTCCAATATACAGAGTATTAAGAAAAAAATAATTAGACATTAGTTTTTATAAATATAACATTAAAAAAAAAAGAATTGATGTATTATTCAAAACATTGAAAAAATTATAATATATTATAGAAACTTTAAAGCAAATAAAAAATAATTGTAATGACAAATCACGCAAAAAATTTAAAAATTATGTAACACATTACATTAATAAAATTATACTTTTGATACATGTTTTATGTTCTAGCAAATATTAACGAAAATATCTATTGATTGAATAAAAAACAATTAAGAACACAAAATATTAAAGCTATGTAAAAGAATGATCATTACATAAGAAGCACTTAAGTGTATAAAATCTAAAATATTAGAAGATTATAAACAGATTTATGACATGAAATAAGCCCAAATATCTAACATATAATTAAAAAGTTTTTGTTGTAATAGTAACAAACTAAATAGCAAACAAAAATGAGTAATAACATATTTCAAATAAAAATTGGTTTAATAATGTTTTTAATAACTAAAAGATATGTCAAATAGTACGTCACAATCGAAAAATGTATTTTTCTAAAATTATTTCAAAATATCCACTATTATCATAAAATACACACAACAGTTTAAAGTATAGTATATTGATTTACTATTTCAAGTTATATTTTATGTCCTATAATAATATATCTTGAATCAATGCATTATAAAGAAAACCCATTTTTACCTAATATGTCAAAATTTTGGAAGTTTTAAAAATTTCATTCAATTATTTTGTTTCTTATTTCCATAACCTTATTTAAACTCAAAAAATTTAAAATTTTTTACCCATAACATATAACTTTTTATATATATTTTTTTTAAAAAAATTTTATGGTGTTCATTTGATAATTAACAAAAATGAGACATAAAAATTAAAAAATATTAACCTAAAATTTATGACATTAAATAGTCATAAAGTAACTGCTAAATAATCTAGAGGACATGCTTTGCATAATAATCCATTAAATCGAATATTTTAAAACAAATAAATAAAAATTAGTCTTCATTAATATCAAATTTTTAAAATGTTTAAATTATTCATATAAAATTTTAAAAAAACTGATATATCATTCCAAATAGCGAAAAAATCACAATAAATATAAAAACTTTTAAAACAAATACAGCATAATTGTAATAACAAATAACCCAAAAAATTTAAAAATAATCTTTTACATTTCATCAATAAAAAAGCATAGTTTTATATCTTCAATGTTCTAGCAAATATTGTAAAATCTTATTTTTGATAAAAAAGATAAAATGATTAACAACATAAAATATTTAAACTATTAAAAAGAATGGGTGTTATCATAAAGCATTTAAATACATAAAATACAAAATTTCATAAGATAATAAAAAAATTACATCAACAAATAACTTTAAATGCATAAATTATAATGAATAAGTTTATGTTATGCTAATAAAAAAATGAATAACTATCAATAAATAATTAATAAGATATTTTAATTAAAAATGAGATGAATGTCTCTATTTTTAAGGATCAAATGATATAACAAAAAATCATTACAATCTTAGTCGATTTTTACAGTAGACAATAATAATATAAAATGCATTCAAAATCAAAAGAATGTGCCAACTAATATAAACATGAGCCGCTATCTACGTCATATGACAGATAATTACATACGAGGATGTCCTCCAATTTATTTTTACTATTTGTGTTGCATGTTCCTCTTCTTATCATTTTGGATTTTTTCACCTTCTTTTATCACAACTTTTAGCATTTCAAAATATTAAATATTTTAAAAATCTATGTATTTGTTTTTATAAATTTTAGCATTTGTTTATTTACATTGTGATTATTTTTTTGTTACAATAAGAAGTGATTTAGTATTTTTGTGATGTATAAATAATTTATGTTATTTAGTCTATTAATTTTTTGTTATATTAATATTTATTTTTAAGTTTTAATATATTTTTACTAATCATATTTATGTAAATTTTTTATATTTATTTAGTTTATTAATATTTTGTTTTATTGATGATTTTTATTAAGGTTTTATATATTTTTAATTGTCATGTTTACATTTTAATTCAATTATTAGTTAAAACTAAAAATTTAAAGTTGTCTTTTTTATATATGAAAAACACTTATTTTGAAAATTACAATCAAAAATTAAATTTTTTATTTTTTACACAATATTTAATATTTTAAATATTTATATGAAAGACATTTTTTATGTTTTTCAAAATTTTTTAAAGTCAAAATTTTTTTTGTTATTATAAGAATTTTACATATTTTGGTCTCATGTGCTATTTGTTATTTAGCAATGACATATATTGACAATTCTACAAATTATTTTTTTAATAAATTTAAATTTATTTCACGATATACACTAAAAAATTTCTTTAGCCCATAAAAATTAAATAAAAAAATAAAAATTGATTATTTAAAGTAGCATGATATGAGAAACAAGTCTAATGTCAAATAACAAAAATAAAAAAACATTAAATATATATTATGATAAGCAATTATAATTTAAAAAATACTATAAATAAAAATTCTTACAGAGTTGTATTGTAAATATATAAATATCATAAAACAATTTGCAAAATTTATTGTGATGTAAAGCACACAAATTTACAAAGTAAAAAAGTACAAAAATGTAGAAATAAACTTACAAGAAAGTAACATACTAAAAACTAAAAATATAAAACTACTTTAATTTATAAGAATAAATGTATGACAAATTTATTATTGATAACAAAATGGATAGAAAGAAATTTATAACATCTAACTTACAGGATTTTTAATATTTGATTATCCTAGTATGTATTTTGTTTTTCTCCAAAACATTTTTTATTTTTGATCTTTTTTTCTTAAAATTTATTCTATTCATTGAATACATAATTTGTGATTATACAATCATATATGAAAATGAAAATTATAAACATTTATTTTTTTTTATGTATCAATACAATTTATTTTTTAATATTTAAAATTTTTAGTAACATTATTGTTAATAATTAGTATTTAATGTTATTAATATTCTACTAATAAAATTGTTTACTTCTCTTTCATCGTGGTTTAGTTTTATTTAAATTTAAATATTTTGACATTATCTTTAGGAATGTAATAAAAAAATTTAAATTCATAATGAATTTTTTATTATTTGCTAATGAAATTCTTTTTTCAAAATTCCATTAATATTGTGAACTTCTTTTCAACACTATGTTGGTCTTGCCTTCCCTAATACTTCTTGTATAATTTGAGTAGTTGTCTTTTGGAATTCAAATATATTTCTTGTATTCTATCTAGAAATTTTCGTACATTTTGTTGAATATCACTTTGAAATTCTTCTATTTCTTACATCTTGAAATTCAAGTGTGGCAAGGTTTTGGGTAGGATTAATAAACTAGCTTTGAAAGTGCGATTATTTATCAATGCATGCCCAATATGATTGTACAAAAGCCATACAAACATAATACTCTCATTCCATGTTTTTGGGTGAATGACTGTATAAACTCTAAGTATGCTTGACTAAAATTGATATCCAACATTTCCTACAGTGCTCACTACATTATAATACTCTCTTTCCATGCAATTTCCCTTCTTCATAAAAGTGGTATCCATCATTTCCGACTTTACTCAACAAAATTTATTCAATAATTGAACATCTTGATTTGGTATGATTAAGGATGGACAACTCTTCTTCTTCTTCTCCTCGTTCTACTCCTACTTCTTTTTCTTCTTCTTTTCCTTCCGAATCTTCTTCTTCATCTTTTTCCCCTTTTTCCACTCCTTCGTCTTCTTCTACTTCTTTTACTTCGTCTTCTTCTTCTTCTTCATCATCTTTTTTGTCCTGCATTTTCTCTTCTTTTCTCTCTTCTTCTTCCTGCTCTTGTTCTTTTTCTTCTTCTTCTTTATCTTCTTCTTCTTCTTTTTCAACATGTCCTTCTTCTTCAACTTGTCTTTTTTTTCTTCTTTTTCTTCTTCTTATTCTACTTCTTCTTCTTCTTCCTCTTCTTCTTATTCTTATTCTTATTCTCATTCTACTTCTTCTTCTTTCTTCCATTAATTCATTCATTCATTCTTTCTTTTTTTCTTGTTCTCCTTCTTTTGTTTCTTCTTCATTCCCTCTTCTTCTTCTTCTTCTATTCTTCTTCTTCTTCCTCTTCTTCTTCTTCTACTTATTCTTCTTCTACTTCCTCTTCTTCTTCTTCTTCTTCTTCTTCTTCTTCTTCTTCTACTACTACTACTTCTACATATGCTTCTTCTTCTTCTTCTTCCATCTTTCTTTATTTAATTTTTCCTTTCATTCTTTCTTTTTTTCTTCTTCTTCTTCTTCATTTTTTCTTTATTCCCTTCATTCTCTCTTTCTTCTTGTTGTTCTTCCTCTTTCTTTCTTTCTTCTTTTATTCTCTCTTTGTTCTTGTTCTTGTTCTTCTTTTTCATACATTCTTTCTTTTTTCTGTCTTCTCCTTCTTCTTCTTCTTCTTTTATTACTTTGACTTCAATTTCTTCTGCTTCATCTTCTTGTTCTCCTTCTCCTTGTTCTTCTTTCTTTCTTTCTTTATTTCTTTCCATGATTCATTCTTTTTACCTTTTTCTTCTTCTTCTCTTTCTTTTTCTTTTTCATCATCTTTCCTTCTTCATCATCTTCTTCTTCTTCAATTACTACTACTATACTTCTTCTTCTATTTCTTTCTTTCTTTCTTTCTTTCTTTCTTTCTTCTTCTTTTTCTACTTCTTCTTTCTCTTCTTTTACTTCTTTATTCCTTTCTTTCCTTCCTCTTCTTCTTCTCCTTCTTCTTCTTCATCTTCTTCTTCTTCATGTTCTTCTTCTTTCTTTCTTTCTTCTTCTTCTTCTTCTTATTCTTCTTCTTCTTCTTCTTATTCTTCTTCTTCTTCTTCTTCTTTTTCTTCTTTCTTTTGTTTTTTCTCTTCTTTTTCTTCTTCTTCTTCATCTTCTTCTTATTTCTTTCTTTCATTCTTTCATTCTTTATTTCTCCTTTTGTTTCTTCTACTTCTTCTCCTTCTACTTCTTCCTCTACTGCTTCTTCTTTTATCTTTTCTACTATTCTAATTCTTCTTCTCCTTCTTCTACTTCTTCTTCTCCCTTTTATTATTTCTTTCTTTCATTCTTTCTTTTTTCTTTCTTTCTTTCTTTCTTTCTTGATCTTATCCATCTCCTTCATCATCATCTTCTTCTTCTTCTTCTTTTCTTCTTTTTGTTTCTCTTCTCCTTCTTCTTCTTCTTCTTCTTCTTCTTCTTCTTCGTTCTTACTTTTCTTTCTTTATTTTCTTCTTCTTCTACTACTTCTTCTTCTTCTTCTACTCCTCTACCTCCACCTCCATCTTCTTCATCTTCTTTTTATTATGCTACATCTTCTTCTTCCTTATCATCTTCTTCTCATGTTCTTTGTTTCTTTTTTTCCTCTTCCTCTCCTTCAAGTTGTAACTCAAATTGGGATTTTAGCTAGATGAAGATAATGATTTCCTATGCATTTGATTAATGTGCTATGGTAGTTTTGTTTGTTTTGCAGCACTAGTATGGCAAAAAATGCATCTTTTTACTATTTCTTTCTCTCTTTTCCCATGGATTGTGTTGAATTATGGTTTGTTCATCTTTGTAAATAAATGACCAATTTTTTTCATTACATCATGCATTCTAGAGTTCAATTTGTTTCTACAATTTTGGATGAAAAATGTTCACACGAGTGCGATTAAAATATGTGACCAAATAAACTTTTATACATGTATGAAAACAGAAGTAAAATATTTGTATAAAGATTGAATTATGTTTCAACATTAATTGATTTCTTTATCACAGGACTGTATGATGATTTAAAGATAGAGTTATTTTCTAATTTTATTAGTTTTTTACAAAAGAAATGTTTAAAAAGACTGATTTTTTTTTAAGATTTGATTGAGGGCCTTCACATGTACTTGAACAATTATTTTTCCATATTATATATAATTATTCATTTATTGATTCTTTTACTATCATGAAAAGCTAGAACAATGGCTTAATTAAACCTAAAATATGACATTACTGTAACCATCAATGGTACATATACTTTTTGCAAGAAAAGTGCAATTGCTTGTTCACTTGTAATTTCTTATTTCTATCACATTACCCTTATCACCTTGGAGATTCTATCTTCTAATAGAAATAAATAATTATGTCCTCATGAATTCATTGATAAATAGTCGATAAAATTCATTGAGATATCATCCCAAGGACTTTTTTGTATTGGTAGTAGTATGTATAATTCTTATTTATGACCTGATGGTTTTGATTCAACAAAAAGTGTTCACCTATCAATAAATTTCTTGACATCTAAATTCATGCGGGGTCGATAAAAACACCTTTGAAAATTAAGAGTGGTCATTTAAACTCCAAAGTGTCTTAAGAGCTTGGTAATCTGAGCCACACTTGTGCATCATTTTTATCACCATCTTGATGTACATCACTTTATTTTCCATAAAATACTATGATTATTTACCTGCTTTTGTCTCTTGATAAATTTCGCAAAAGTTGGGGTCATCTTTATAATTCATAACTTACTTCTTAAATTCTACAGGTTATATTTGCATAGTAGTTGCTAAACATTGTAAGATTGAAGAAGGTAGAGAAAGCATATTTACAAGTTTGTTCAAATTTTTTTCTTATATTCAAAAGTCAGGCAAAATTATTTTAGGTATGACGATCACTTGAAGTGTCGTGCATGCTATTGCTTTGATTGAGTCTGCAAATACTTGAGTGGCTAACGATTTGAATGTACTATGTATTATTTCCTAAGGATGTGTGGCCTCTATCGTCTTATAGATTGATGTAAACAAATTAACTCTTTATCATTGATTAGATTTTTTTATATTCTACTAGAAGTAATTAACAATAGTATGCTAGTAGCTTGCCTTATTCAATAAACATTACTTCGATAACTTACCCTGATACATCTACTTGAATCTCAAATGGATGTTGTAGTTTGGTAGAGCTAGAACTGGTGCTTCACAAATTACCTCTTTTAATTATCGAAATTTTTATTGAGGTAGTTCTATCCACTCAAATTTTAGATGCCGGGAAGTTAGTGTATGACAACCTCCATAAAAACCCCTAACATTGGTAACATCGTGAGGATTAGGCCATTTCTCAATTGCATTAATCTTCCCCTTATAAATATTTATTTTACCCTTTCCAACTTAATATACAAAATATAAAATGGTTTCCCTTGCACACGCACGCTTCTTCCCATTCAATTATAAATGATGGGACTGTAATATATCAAACACATTTCATAAATTCTTTATACGTCCGTCATGTGTACTACTGCAAATGAGAATGTCATCAAGCTTGACTGGCATAAAATCTTTAAAGTAAAAGAAATGAAGGCCATTCATTAGTCACATGACTATTGCTTGAGCATTGCACAAATCAAACGTCATTCCAAGCCACTCATACAATCTTTGTAGATTCTTAAATGTATTTTCAAAAGTTTCTCCTTCCATAATATGTAATTGATGATACCTTACTTAAACATCTAATTTTGTGAATGTTCAAGCATGCTTTAGTTTGTCTAATATATCATTAATTCTTGACAATGGACACCCATTCCTACAAGTGATTTTGTTAAGAGCTCGACAATCCACACTCATGCAACAACTTCCATCCCTTTTCGTGCTAATTGAACTGGAGAGCCAAATGGTGAATTAGTAGGCTTGAGCACTCAATTCTTCAATAGCTCTATGACTTGCTTATTAATTACTTCATTTTTTACTATTAAGTTATGATATATATCTTTGTTTATAAGTGTTGATTTGGTAAAAGTTAATTTGATGCTTCACCACTCAATTTGGCAATTGAACTTTTAGTTTAGTAAATAGTGTAGAATATTCTCTTAGTCTCTTCTAAAGTTGTTTAAGTTGATTACAATATTTTTTGGAACCAATATTTAGCTTCTCAAGTCTAATTAAAAATAACACATAATTTAGACTTTTATTTCGTAATATATTTTCCTACCTAGTAGTAATAATATTTACTTTTAACTTTCTTTTATTCCATATTACAATAAATTTCTATCCATCCTTTATGAATCGGTACTATTGGGCTTGACAAAAGCATATATCATTTGAATACACATGAGTAGCCAAATATGATATGGCAAATATCAAATGGAACTGCTTCATGGACAACTTCATCAATATATTCTTAAGTGATTTCGAATTTTTACTTTATATTATCTATAAACTATAACTTTAGAGACTTTTGACTCAACCCATGATAATGGTGCTTGGGTAAGTACCACTTTCTAAGCAGAGGTTCTTCACAAAGCTTTTAAAGATGAAATTTTTCTAACTACCAGTGTCTATGATAACATTGACCAACTCATTTACATGAATATAGATTGAAAAGAGCTCCACTTTTCCTACCATAATTTAGTTAATTATGAGCTCTATTGGCCCTACCAAAAGAGATTTTCTTACCTTTTTATTCTTGAGCCTCAAGAATCATCTTAATTTTAGTTGCAAGAAAGATCTTCTTTCCCTATTTTTCTTAAACATCTCTAATAAAAGATCAGTGTAAAAGATCCAATATTTTTCTCAAATGTGACTATAGTTTGTAGTGGGCACAATTTTTGTGACTCCCACTTGTAAATGGTGTTGTTATTATTATGGTTGTCATCCACTTATTAGGTATTAATCTCGCCTCTTCGGTCAATTCATTATATTAGTGTTAATCTTCCCAAAATGTGAAATCCAATGTCTTTGGTTCTATATTTTGATTCTTCTATTTAATCACCATTATGTCAGTGGCCATTATAAATCTACTTATACCAAAGATTGTATAAGGAATAAGGTTAGTTATGTAGTAATAGGATAATAGAAACCTTAGAAGTACATCAATAAAGTCTACATCTTTACAATAGATATCCTTAATGTTATAGGTTGTCTTTGAAATTTAATGGTGTAATCTTAGACTTTTTGCACTTCTAAATATCATAGATAATGCTACTTCCTCCATCTTTCATAAACAAACTATGGGATAATATTTTTCTCAAATTAATTTTTAAACAGACTCCATATTAGCTCCATATCTAAACTAGTTCTTAAATTTATGTTCAACTAGGCAAACGCTTGGCTCAGTATTTTCAATCAAGCATATATTACTTTATCAAAAGAAGAGTAGTTGTATAAGGAGAAATACAACCTTGGTTATTTTAATTAGGCATCTAATGTTTTGTAACCAAAGTACAATCATTGATAGGGTATATCTAACTTGGATAGAGCTTATCGCTTCTCAAGAATTGATTATATTAGTGATAACATTCTCAATGTATCCCAATTGTCCCTGACTTAAAAATTTTTCTTTGCATGGTGATTTTTCTTCCAAAGTTATGATGGAGTATATCGATTTTTTAACACCATCTCATTAAACACTTCTATTTGTTTTGTTAATAGAGCAACTTGTGCTTTCATAAGAACAATGATTCCTCCAAGAACTTCTCCCTCTTTCATTCATCATTATTACCTCCTTATATAGGGGTGGATATACATTTTAGTGCAAAAAGTATAATATTTTATTTTTTAAAAGACACATTTTACCATTAACCCAAAGCATACAACTTGTAGATTTTTTGTCATCTCATCCCTTAGAAGAATGCGCATAGATTTTAGATGCCACCAAGCACAACGTGCTTGTAGATGAGGCATAGTAAGCATTAACAAATAGACATTCAATTACTCAAATGATTTAGTGAGAATGTCTAAGAAAAAGCAAAGGCACTTAAACATTTTTAGATGGACCAAGATGGATTAATGTCTATCAGTCACATGTCAAGATGAAAATATACTAAGTGGAATGTAAAAAAGTGATTATACAAAAAATTGTCTGAAAAGTATTTTAGGTATCCCAAAATCCTAAAATTATAGATTGTAATGAATAATATCATAATTTTGAGCTTTAATGGTGTAGTTTATTCTACAAAATATTCGTGCCTTAAGAACATGATCAAACGGCACAAAAGTAAGTTAACTTAATTTTTGGAACGTTTTGAAGTTAACAAACAAATGGACATCATTCAAAGGAGCTAATGTTTTTCTATTTTAAAAGAAAATTCCCTAACAAAGTTAGGTGTTTAAGTTGTATGGCTTCCAAGGACTAATAATGAAAATCTTGAACAACATCTACACATGTTCATAAAGCATGATACATAAATGAGGTGTACCCTTTTGTGTACGCCAAGAACTATTTCATTAATAGAGGAGATCTTTGGTGGGCGTTAATATTGTTGATGGAGGCTTTCAGAGATCTTGGATGGTACGTAGAATTCAATGTCATTACTAAGGTTCAAGAATTCAAATATCACTCTTTTGGATAGAACCCTAATGAATCAAGATTAGCTCAAAACATTTCAAATATAATGGTTTAATATATGAACTTAATCCTATTGGACTACTCCCATTTATTGATCCTTCCTCCAACAATTAGATATATTCCAAGAATTTTAAAATTCCAAAGAAGATGGACTAAAAACATAGAATTCAATCCAGTGTTTGCTCAAAACTAAAGTCTTTCAATTGTTGAGTATGGAATGAGGCCCCTTGCTTACAAAATGAGGAGACATAAAACTCAAGATGAAGAAAGCTATACTTTGTGGCAAAATGAATGTAATAAAAGCTATTCCACATAATGGCCACAAAAAAGCAAAGTAAGCTTAATATATAACGAATTAAAGATGCAAGTAGGATTTTGGTTTAGAGGAGGATTTATTTGCCAAATATGTTCTGGGTTGCTTCACCTCTCACTTATCTACTATCCTCATCGATAAAAATAGGAGGACCTTTGATATATTATCTTTAAATTCACAAAAAATGAATATGATGCTAATTGAGCCTATTTGTAAGGGGAAAATATATCAAATAATATTTTTGTTGGATTTTTCATGTGCTTTTGAATTGGGTAGTTTTAATAATTTCTTTTCCAAGAATTGCTGATCCATAATTCCATATGACAATTATGAAGTTGTCGATGACTTTCTTGTTGGAAACCCATTACATAGATAATTCATTAGTGCTAATATAATCTTCCTTCCATGGACTTATTGCACTTCTTCTATTAAAGATTGTATGCTATTTTGCCCTTATAGTTTCTTTGAAAAAAATTTTAAGTTATCAATTGTTAGCCTACTATCTCTCTTGTCCACACACTCATCTTAACAGAGTAATCAATTTTTACAAAGGGGAAATCACTAAAAACATCTTCATTGCACAAGAACTACTTTGATGATTTAAATTACAAGGTCAAAGTTTAACTCTTTTATCAAACTATACCTTAAGAAAGCATTCAAATGTTTATCATAAAATTTTCTTAAAAAGTACGACATGAAATTGACTATAATTGTTAATTTATTAATCTTCTCATAATTATCTATAATAAAAAATGAGTACTAGTCATTAATTTCAGAGATAATGATCCCACCTAATCATCCCATGGGTAGAGCAAGATAACCATCTATCCTTATTTCATTTCCTTGCTATAAGCTAAAGCACTAAAAAAATGTTTAAGCAATCAATACATATATAAGGTGTAGTGAAGCACTATGCAACTTTGAGAGGTTATTAACCAAATTCCCATTTTGAACATAACAGTTGAATTTTATCCTCTTATCAAGAGATAAAAAAACACTTCATTCAAAATATCAATATATTCTTCTTTGAGCTCTATGATGCATCATATTAGGAAATCATTATACAAAAGATTTTAAATGAACACAAGTAGGAGAACAACATCAAGCTCTTAGAATTCAAATGATACTACCATCCAATCCCTTTTCTTGAAAGGACCTTGTTCCAAGGTATGAAGTATGTTGTTCACTTCCAAAACTACATTAACAAAACATGGAAGAAGATAATTGGCTAGAGGAAGAAATAATTCTTAATGGTGGGATTTGATTGTTAGCCATGTCCTCTAATTAATTTGACTCTATACTCTAATGATGTTTTATCATTGAAATAATGTTATTAATATTGTAGAAAGTGTGATGAATGATCTCCTTTAGAGGAATAGTGATCTACCGTAAAAAATTTCTTTGCTGATATAGAGGCTCTTATAAATTTATTACATTTCACTAACAATAGGGGTAAGTTGAATTTTTAATTTGTGGAAAAACGGCCTTTCTATGCATATAGGGTCTCCAATTCATACTTTTATTGATTGTCCAAGGTGCACAAAGTTATTGAACCATTTTTCTATGATCCATGGCATTAAACATAACCAACTTCACATGGTTCATCTATTGCTTCTACACTGGTGGAATTGTAGTTGCAAAAAACTCTATTGCCATTAATGTATCTTGTGTTCTTCCATCTCTTATATATTGCAATATCTAGAAGTTCAAAATTTAAAACTAAATAATAACAAAACAAATTAGAGATTTCTATTATAAATAGAGTTCAATGTAATATATATGCCATTTTCAATTATAGTTTAATCTTCTAGAGATGCTCAAGAAATCTTCATTTGGCAAAATATTCATTGCTTCCTGTACTTTCTAGGAACAAATGCAAAGCAATTGAAGTGGTTAAGTGGACTCCCCAACACTAACTTTTGTCAAATTATAAACTAATTGATTGACTACATAGAGCCAATGCATTGTGGGTTGTGGTCGTGTGATCGTAGACCACTTCTATAAAGCAATCATCACATTCTCAATTTATGAAGGATCTAAAATAAATATAGGAGATAAGTCATGATTGAATCAAATAGTAAACCGATCATCGTAATGTTTTGCTAAAGAATTGGAATCCATTCATGCATGTTAATCCTGTTGAACAAAATGAATCAATTATAGTGTAAAGAAATTCGATTCTAGCACATACTTAGAGAAGGCTATCTACCGATAAACCAATTAGCTCAATTTTGTAGCAATCATATTCATTTGGACATTTTAGATTCATAAAAAATTCTAAAAAGTTGCAAATAATTAATTAAAAATTATAAGGAGACATTCCCATATATTTATTGAGTGATCATAAAGAAAGTCATCCAAAAAAATCCTTCTACAATCAAACTCATGAAATTCCTTCTTATGGAAATCACTAAGCATTTAGGGTTGAAAAATAAGAAGTAAAACCTTGGAAAACAAACCGCAAAATTTATCATATTTTTTAACATTTTCTAAACAAATAAATTCCCATAAACCACTTGGGGCTTTGAAGTGCATACCAAATAGGTCATATTTTGAACCAACATAATGAACCTACTTGACATGGCTCATTTCATTCAAGCGAAACCCATGTCTAAGGAATCTCTTAATTCTAATAGATCATACCAATTCTTCTTATATTAAATATAATGATTTTCCCTTTTCCAAAAGAATACAAATCAAACCCATTTCAAGATTTGTTTTTTCTAACCTCAACTTGGTTCTAACAAAAATGCAAAAAGAACACATATAGTTTTGACTACATTTGCTCTAGTAAATTGAGTATAAATTGTATTAAAATTACATTAAAATGTTGTTTATATTATTAGTACAATGGTAAATTTGTGAATTTGGAAGCTATCTATGAAATTTAGTTCTCTTTAGAAATTGGATTGATAAAGAATGAGAAAAAACCAACACTTTCTTTATAATATCTTGGTTGTTTGATTGAATAGCAAATGGAGCTATTTATTAATTCAATCACATGTAATGTTTCTTGAATTTCATCATTGGTATGTTCTATTTCTTTGGCTAGTTTGTCCTCTCAATCGAACCAATGTAAGGACTAGCTCAACGGCATCAATTAGGTATAACAGTTTTAATAAACAATACATAAAATTTTATATTTCATTTGGATAATTAGGTGATTTGTTTGAATTCATTACACCTACTTAATTGCTTTCTATCTTGCTAATATGGTTACAAACATTTAAACAAATATGATGACACTTATTATCATTTTAAAACATATAGTTATGGAGTTCATCATCGTATTGTTTGAGAACTTCCTTCAAAGAAATACAACCATAGAATTTGATGACAATGAACAAGGATCAGTTAGATTACTATAGAAGCTTTTTAGTTGGTGTTAAGGACACTATGATATGATAATTCTTCCAAAGATAATTTGGATTACTTTGATGATGAGCATTTTCTTAAAAAGTTCAACATGATTCCACAACCATTTTAGACTAACATTTCAATTAAAGACTAGAATGCTCTATACATAATTATCAATTCTAATATATCAATTTTCTCTTTTTTGCCTCTACCTGGTGTCAGGATCATTTTGATATGATCTCTCATTACTAAGGATTAGACAAATCTATTGACTCTAATTAGTCTTTCCTATTTTTATAGCAATGAAATCCATGAATGTAGAACATGCTGTTTTTCTTCATCGTAAGATGGTCATTATCTAAATATGTTGCATGGCACATGCCATTTTGATATGTATGGAATGCCTCTAATTTTTGTCGATGTTGTTCAATTACAACAATACATGAATACAATGTTTAAACTTTTCCATTTAGGCACATTATCTCAGTTGGAGCATTTCAATTAATTAATTAGCATCGTTTATCACATCACCAATATTTTTTTAGTGTGTTTGCTGTTATGATTCTATTCATATAGTGATTCAATTCATTCTGTTCTTATGTTTTCTTATAATATTTCAATGAATAAGTTATGTGGAATCGACCATGGTCAATGTAGATACCTTTATATATTTCATTTATTCAAGCCAATATATTGAATGGGTCATATAGGTACTTTAATGAGACACTCCAAATAATTGAATGGTAACCAATTAACTTATAGCATTAATGCAAACTAGCACCTTGAAAGCTACTCAAGGATGCCTATCCACTTTCTCACATATCAAATTTTGTGTTTAGAGGGCTTCATTATAACACTAAAATATTTCAAGTGCTAAACACTATCTATAATAATCTCCATATGCAAAACTATTCATTTTTTAAAAGAGAAGGTTCAGCAATGGTTTACAAGACCTTGTTGTATTGAAAAAGCAGATTAAATGATTTCACAGGTTGTTAAGCAATTAAAATAAAAAGAAATAGAATATGTGTAAATCTTTCTTAATGATTTTGTACAAATTTCTATTTCATTTTAAAATAAATTCATTTTATTTAAATTTAGAAAAAAATAAAAAAAGTAGTTTGAAAATAATTAAAAAGTGCACCAATGCTTTTAAAAAGCTTAGCTTAATTCGAGGCCCATAACCACCCCAAATAAAAGCCAAACAAAAACAAAACCAATTAGTACAGTCCTTTTAGAAGAAAACAACTCACAAAAATTAAATAAAAAAGGTCAATAATAGCCTTTCAAAGAAATAAAACTAATAAACGAAGAGAAATTGCAATGACACAAATCAAATTTAATTCTTATAGTATTCTTATTATTGACAAAATATTTAACAAAGAATAAATGTATTATGCTTTGCTTGAATAAATTAAGAAATAAAAGAATACAAGCTTTGTTGATTCAAGTAAAAGGAGTGTTGGAGCTCAATGTCTAAAGGATATAACGAATGGAAACAATGTGAGCACCTACAAATAAGACTTTAGATTCCTACCTTTAAAAAATTCATAAACTTTTAACCAATTTTAAAAAAATACAAATGATAAACATAATACAACAACTAAAAGTAGTAACCAAGCTTCTTAATTTGCTACAATGGGTCAAACGACTCTAATTTATTAGCAACTATTCAAATATAATCCTTAAGCAAAATAATTAGTTGCATAGCTCAACAGTGTTAGTAAAAAAGTTGTTATGATACATCAGACATCATCACCACTTTTAGAATATGGAATATATCATAATAAATTAGAGTCACATGATTGATTTTAATATGGATAGCTAGATAAAAAATGACATGATTGAATTAAGGTAAATGATAGGCACAAGATTGATTTTACTTTTGACTTCTAAATCAAAACAATGCATGATCAAATATAGGTAAATGTGGGCTGCATGACAGATTTTAACTTGGACTATTAGATCACAAAAGTTTCATAATCAAATAAATAAGTTTAAATTACATAGAAATTAGAAAGGTAGAGGAAATTTAGACCAGTTAGTCATGAAAATTATGTGATTGAATAATTGGAAATAAATTTGTGGTTTAGGAAGAAGGATGAGTTTTCGAACAATTGATCATGAAAATATTGGGATAAAACTACGAGGTTTGGATCTACATGTTTTTGACTAGCAGATAAAATTTCAACTATTCAATTTATAGTTTGATTCAATTCCACACCCTACTTTCACTTTTTGGAAATGATATATGAAGAATGAATTGGGAATTTTAGTTTGATATTGCTTATTTCCACATGAGATAACTCTGCATCAGAGTTTATAAGTGTGCATACAATTATTAAAACATATAGGGCTCCCTAATTCATTTAAGAGATCACCACCCTTTCTTACTACTAAGTACATAACAAGTTGAAGAGTGGTTTTATGACTTTGTACATTAGCTTAAAAGTTTAAGAGCGATTTTTTGATATGATAATCTGATTCTTTAAAATTTTGTTACACTCATGGGTTTTATAGAAAAACAATAGGCACGACTATGTAAGATCATTTAATAGTTAGGATTAGAAAAATAATATATATATATATATATATATATATATATATATATATATATATATATATATATATATATATATATATATATATATATATATATATATATATATATAATTATGTGTGTGAGCAATTGAATCTTTTTATTAAGAAAAAGTAGTTACATTAATTATTAATTATCTAGCATATTTATTTTTTACAATGTTTAATTTTGCCTTATTAAGAAATTATGAACATTTTTATCCCCAAGAGATCATGGAAGATCAAAGAAGTTTTGATGACAATGGCCCAAATAGTGATGTTTAAAATAACCATAAAGCATGAATATATTTAATCTAAACAAGTGATGTAGTGGAGCTTCAAAGGAACATCAAGAACGTTTGCAAGCATGATGTTATGTTGTTAAGCACAAGCCACTCCTAGCCATTGTGCTTAATTTGATGATAACAAATTTAATGTATTAATAACGGATTTGGTTGAGTGAATTTTTAGATTTTAGAGAGTTCATATGTTTTTTCAAGAAAAAAGTTAAAGAAGAAGAGAAAATATGAAATCTCATGAAATTAATCTTAATTGGTATATTAAACATCATGTGATACATTTTGAATTTAGTTTTATGTATTTTAATTTTAACTTTGATTACAATGTTTTGTTTAATTTAACCTTTCATGCAAGCTACAAAAATGAAATTAAACTTTAAATTATGTCTACTAAAAAAATATTTTAGTTTTTAATATCATTTGTCATCATATATTGATTATCATCAGAATCATTTTTCTTATCTTTTAGAATTTCTATTTAAGAAATAATTAATTAAATCTAAAATATTAAAAAATAATTCTAATTGAAGTAACAAACTTAAATCTATATAACAAATTTTTGGTCTAGAGAAAAAAAAACCAAAAGTTAGCTAACACTAAAATTAGACTAGTTCTATACATCTTGTTTGACTAAAACATAATGCTTTTCTGCATAGCTAACTTTAAATTTAAAGACTGATGTGAGTTGTCTAATCATAAAAGTTTGTAATCAAATACTTGTCAACTCATTTACCTTTTCATAAGCGATAATTTCATCAGTAATTTGAGCACACAATTTTACGATTGCATGGTTCAAATTTAATGCATAGGTAAAATTAAATCCAACTATCATATCACAATTTAGATCTAATAGCCGAGATGAAATCATAATTTGAAAACTACTCTGGTTTATTCAAAACTATCACTTCATATAATTTTCACTATCGAATTGTTCAAGATGCTTCTCATCATGTGGCTCTTACAAAACTAATATCTAACTATTATTTATTAGCAATTATAACTTTCATTAAAATAATATTATGTTTCTAATTAAAAATCATCCTTCAAATCCTAATGAATAATAGGTTGATTTGGTATGTGCTATTAGTCGATATAAAATGTTTATAAATAAGATAATTGCTAAATAAATTAAATTGATGTAATTTTTACAAGAATATAAAAAATGGTTCTACTAATGACATCAATGCCATTAGTAGCTTATGCTAATCATCACCTCCATGTCTTGTGTCCTTTATCATCATACTCAAATTCTTACTTAAAATTAGTTAAGCTCTCATTTTCAAATTGATTAAAGTAAAATATTTGTATCTCATTGAGCAGTTCATTAAGCATGAGAATTACACTTTATAGATTCTTATTTTTGCTTTCCTTTCATCTTTTTATAAATCCTTTGTTTATTATAAGACATTTTTGCATGTCTTTTCCTCTTTAATTATTCTAAGGGTTTAGCTAATCCATTTTTTTGTGTTATTTTATATAAGTTTTTTTTTGCATTCCTTGGCTTTTCCATGTGTAAATGTAGTTTTGGTTTGAAGTCCACCACTTAGATATACTTGTGCACCATTAAAATTTTTGTCATCCTTTTTTCCATAATTTCAAATAAAATTCATTATTAAATAAAAATTAATGTATTTTAGAAGAAAATTAAAATATGTATAAATTTACTTTTAAGGATTTGTTCAAGCTTATTAAAAATACTTATATATATATTTTTAGATATTTTTATTGGAAACAAAAATTTTTAATAGTAATTCATCTTCCCTTTTGCTAAACTGCACTTCACATGATGTAAGAAGTGCATTAGCATAAGATTAATATTGAAATGTGAAATGAACTATAAGTAGTAAATTTAGCAAAGGAGCATACGGAACCATAATGAAGCAATGTGATATTTGAAATTAAGAGTTGACAGCATAAGGGAAATGGTACCAGACTTAAAGAACGCACAATGAAAATGAACAATTTTGAGAAAGCATTTTCACTTAGTAATTTTTAAAATTGACAAATTGTAGATATTGATTCCATTATTTTATGCATTATTGGTTTTCAAATTAATAAAAAATGAGCATTTGAAGTGGCATTTTGAAAGAACATCAAAAATAAACATCTAAACGATAGCGAGGCGATAACATTTTTCATGTTTGGTGTGAGCATGATGAAATTTGCAACATGATTCTATGGTCATTCCTTTATTTTTGGAATTTTGAGTGCATTTTCCTTGGGGCCTTTCTTTTATGGTGAATCTAGATAAGTTCTCCATCTTTGCCCAACATACTAATTCCAATGTCTTTGAAAAAGACGTCAAGTTCACTGATGACTTGTCTTCAAACAAGGTTCTCCCTTCAAACTCACCCTAATTGGCTATGTTTTCAATTGGATGACCCAACATGGAATTATAAGACTAAGAACCCAAGAAAATTTGCTACATTGGATTTGTCATGATGGGGTAGACTTGTGCTCTTGAGATTTCATAAGAACTAGACAACATTAAAACTAGATGTATAATATTTGGAAAATCAAAGTCCTTCAAATGAGAAACTTAAAATATTTTCCAATGTTTTGGCTCAATATTGAACCTTTGAAAGCTATAGTGTGGATCTTATTGGAGAACCTTTTAATCCACCTGGTCAACAAGTAGTCTCTATTATCAATCATGTCAATAGTCAAAAACCCATTAAAAGTCGATTCTACACAAATCAACTCAACAAGGTGTAGTTGGACAATACCCAATGTATTGGTCGATCTTGTTAAAGATCAACCATTAGATATTAGAATCTCTAGAAAGATTGTGATCAATAATGGATTTTGAAAAAGGAATTAAGTAATTAAAATTTTACAAACACTATCTGTGGAATTTTAAACAAGGATGCTTAATTGTCCAATGTAAGCAAGAAAACATTTGTATATCCTTATTCGTAAGCAATGGTGAAGATGAGAAAAATCGAATTAGTTAAACAATAAGTAATGTGAAACATCCAACTTTGTTAGTCATCGATGTTGACACTTGAAGGTTGGATAATGAATTAAAATAAATCAGGCAAAGGGCATAGAAATTAATAAGTGTACCACAAGATCTTATGCCACCATAATTAAAACAAATAACTCCCCCCACTACATCATAGAACATTAAATCTTAATAAAAGAACCTAAATACATAATGAATCATCGATCTGTTCATTTTGTGATCAACTTCAATGAAAAATTGTCACGTATGTGTAAAACATTTAAACCTAACTTGGAACAAAAGAAGGATGTGTAGCGTAAACAATAAGTGGAGATTTAATCTCTTAAAAACCTTAGTAAGGATCTCCCGGAAAAAGCAAAGAATCTTAAGCATTTTGAGATAGAATATAACGGCTTTATAGTGGATGCCAACCACAAGTCAATAAATAGGAAACTAAACAGAATGTAAAAAATTGATTTTCTAGAAATAGACCAAGAGAAGCCTTTAGGAATCTCATAATGCAAATATCACATATTATAATTAATAACTCCTTGATTTTAAACATCAAGGGTGTAGTAAGTTCTATAGTGTCTTGATGTCATAATGACATGATCAAAATGCACAAAATTAAGTTAATTTCAATTCCAAATAATGAAAATGAAGAAAAATACCTTCACGTGGTTATAGTGCATGATATATAAATGATGTGTTACCTATTGAATCATGATTGGTTCATAGAATTTCCTACTATAATGGTTCAACATATGAATAATATCTTATCAGACTGCTCCTTATATCGATCATTTGTCCATCAGTAATTAAATCTAACACTAGAAAACTTAGATTCCAAAGAAATTGAGTTGAAGGCATAGAATTCTTTCTAGTGGTTCATTAGAATTGGAGTCATCCAATTGCTAGGTCAGAAATGAAGGCCCTCGCTTACAAGCTGATGAGAGTTAACGATCCCTTTTAAAGAATGAAATAAAACTTAATTTTTATAATGTATTTTATAAGATTGAATTATCAGAATAACGTGCTTTAAAGAGGGAAAACAAACTCAAAGTGTTATAGATGAGTTATCAAGTTTGGAACTATCTGACCTTTGGGTTAGCTAATAATGGTTCCTAAACTAGAGGAGATGTATTAGTGCCAAAAGACATTTACTGTATGAGTCAATGATGGTGACAAAACACTAATGTCTTCTACACCATGGTCAATAATAAGAAAAGGGTTGCTAATACATAAAGAATTAAAGATTCAACTAGTAGTTGGGTATCAAAGGAGGATTTAATTTATAAATATGTCATGGATTGCTTGACCTCTAACTAGTCACTACTAAAAAAATGGGAGGTACTTCTTTGGCATTGTTATTCTTAGACTCACTAAATAGTACTATGTTGTTGAATCAGCATGCTAGCAAGGAGGAAATATAACAAATTATTTTTTGGATGGATTCTTTAAGTTCTTGTGGATTGGATGGGTTTAATGATTTCATTTATAAGCATTGTTTCACCATAATTCTAGATGACATTTATGATTTTATCAATGTTTTTCTTGTTGGTAGCCCATCACCTAAAGAATTCACTAATACTAATATAATCTTCCTTTTGAAGACTTAATGTAGTACATCTTTTGAAGATTTTAGAGCAACTTTTTTATATAGTTTCTTCTAAAAAATACTAAGGTTTTAGTAGGTAGCTTACAGTGTTTCCTACTTAGGATCATCTCGATGGAGCAATTAGCTTTTACGAAGGGGAGTTACTAAAAATATCTTACTTTCATAAGAACTACTTAATAATTTAAATCATAAGATCCAAGGTATTAACTCTATTATCAAGCTAAACATTAGGAATGTATTTAGTAGTAAACCTTAGGGTTTTGTTAAACACATACTACACAAGTTTAACTTCAATATTTAATTCATTATTCTAGTGATGAGTATTTATAATATAACTTGTTTGTTAGTCATTATTAATGAGAAAGGAAATGATTCCTTCCAATTGTCTCATTGGCAAAAGCAAGGTAATGATTTATCCCTATTTTTTTCAACATTGTGGTTGAAGTGCTAAGAAGAGTGTTAAACAATCTATATATACAAGGAAAACAAAATCTCAAGACCCCCTAAAGGGCTTGTCAACCAAACTCCCATTTGTGCTATGTCGATGGCTTTATCCCCTTTTGAAGAGGTGGCAAATAGTGCATTTAAACAATCATGTTATTTTACTCTAAGCTCGAGAGCACATAATGTTTGCATATTGAAGTACAAAAGGATTTTTTTATTGGATTGAAAACATGAATCACAAGCATAAGAACATCATTTAGGAACACTTATGATTCAATAGATGCTACCTTCCAATCCCTTCACTTGAAAGCACACTGTTTAAAGCTAAGAAATAGGTGGTTCACTTCCAATGTTAAATTAATAATATTTGCAAGAATAAATTACTCTTAATGGGAGTTAGTAATGGTTAGTAATGTCCTCTAACTAATACAACATTTACTCTAACGATGCTTTATCTACCTAACAAGATTATTAATATAGTAGAAAGTGTGACAAGTGGTTTCCTATATGCTAATATTGATCAAGTGAGTAATCAAAGTTTGGCCAACTAGAAAAAAATTAGGTTCACCTAGGAAAACTATGGATAAGTGGTTAAGAAATTGAAATATTTTAAGGATGCATGTAATGCGAGGCTATGCTAGATGGTCTACACTACAAAGACTATCTAGGCTAGAAACATAAGTGGCAATTACTTCAATAAAAATTGTTATGGAGCATGCTCATATCTTGGAATGATTTAGAGAAAATCATTCTCACTATTTTTATACGTGGAACCAAATAGAAATGGATGGATACAATTCACTATCAATTCAACATGATAAAAGCTTATAAGTAATTCTCTTATTCATAAGTCATAAAAATAATGTAAAGTACTTGTCAGCCTTGCAAAAATTACTTGCTAATGTGGAGTCACATAAATAGTTCATTGCCATTTGCTAACAACTTCAAGAAATTGAATTTTCAATTCATAAACAAATATTCTTTTTTTTGCATATATAAGGATTTTCAAATTCATGCTTTTATAGAATTTCCTATTTGTAAAAACTTATGAAACCACTTTGCACTAAAGTTTGGCATTAAACACATCCAACTTGATGCTTCTACAGTAGTGGAATTATAGTCATACACATCAAGACCTTATATAGTGATTGCTTAGGTCTAGGTCATTGTTATCATGAAGTCAATACTTTATCTAATAAAGTTTTTTATGATTATTATTTGAAAGATGGTATTTTTGTGTATCTCAACTTTACATACCCCACGCCACACATCTCTTAAGGATTTTCTTGTCTAACAAATACATGCTAGAAGTCTCACAAGACATTTTGGTCGTGTCAAAATAATAAGAGTGACCCATTGATTTCATGAGCCAAGTTTTCCGAAAAAAGTTGCATTGATAGATTCTTAATGTTGAACATGAGCCACAACTAAATTAGGTAATTATAACCAAGGTTCATATGCACCATTACTTATAGCACATTGACCATGGAAACATGTAAGGATGGACTTAGTATTATGATTTCTCGAAGTCATTAGAAATAAAAGTTTCTATATTCATATTGATATGTTTTCTAAAATTACTCATTTTATACCTCACAATAAGAAATAAAATACCTCCTATATTACAAAGTGATTTCTTGATGAAATTATGAACCTACATGGCTTATCTCAAATAATTATTTTAGATGATGTCAGATTTACTACTACTTTAAAAATACTCTAGTGCCTAAAGTAATCAAAACTTAAGTTTTTATGGACTTATTATCCCAAAAATAGTGGGGCAAATAGAATTAGTCAATCAAAGCTTAAGCAAACTTTTTTGTAGCCGAGTAATAGAACACGTTGAAATTGGAATCTTTTAAAGCATTCCACTTTGTTTCATTTAGAAAGATTCAATTAATAGAACAACAGTTTGTGGCCCTAAAAATCATCATCATAGTCCTGTGATTTTATCCTCTTACCTTATGATTTAGAACTTCTTAGATTTTTTAGTCCTTTACTCATCATATTTTATTATCACATAAATATATTACAAAATAAATTAATTTAAATAATAAAAAATACAAGTGACTAGAAAATACTCATTTACAACTTAAAAAGCTTGTTGAGAGCGATTATGTAATGATTTGTGTTAGGTCTTACAGACTCCACGTGAAACCCTTAAAATATTACATGCCTATAATGTTGGACCATTTACAGTTATATAAAGACTAAGTATCAATAGTTATATTTTAAGTTACCTAAAGATTATAAAATTAGAGCTTCTTTTAAATTTCAATGTCTTGCACCTTATGGAAAACTATGCCTAATACGTAGTGAGTCCTTTTAGGCTTCACCATCATTGCCAAGTAACTTATCCCAACAATACATTTAGCCACATCTTATGAGCATTGAGATTAAGTGGAGCCTGTCTTAGATGATAAAACAATCTTAGCATATAATCATGTATAATATTGATTTTTTATAGATTGATAGGTCCACCAAGTCTCTAATGATACTTAGATTACTAACGAGGAGCTTCACCACCTAAATATAGAGATGCTAAAGAGCTATTAGAGATTTTAGTATGACTCCATAGAGTTGAGCTATTTAGGGAGAGTGAAATAGTAGTTAATTTGTTATTAACTCCTAGTCACAATACTTTGTTTGATGAAAACAAACCTAAATATTTTTATTTAAATTTTTTAAGTAAATTTTTAAAAGTTAGATCATATATGTTAATGTTTATGGAAGAACTTAAAGAAGGGGAGTAAAGGTAATATATGTTCATCTTGCCACTTCTCCATCAACATCATTATTTTGGGTGTAGGAAATTAAAATCATTTTTCTTTTAAGGTAAGGTCCCTAATGTCATAGATCAAATTAGCTCTTTGGCTTTTAAAAGAGTTTTTACTTTTCTAATGATCCTATGATTTCTAATTTTGGATTAATAGAATCTTTGTGTAGGCTCTTATTCAAACATATTGTTTGAGCCTAAAAACTATTCAATTATTTATGAACCAACGATAGGTTTAGCATATCATCTTACATTAGGTTAGGTTTTGAGCCTTGTCAAAATCTATAAAGATAGTAGTCCTCAAGCCCAAATGTACCTCAAGAAAGGAGGCTATGCCTCATTTCCAAAGGAATGACACATCATGCAGTGGCTTCTTCATTAATTATGGCAAAGAAGTGAATGGATTATGTAAACTAAGCCTGATTTACTTGGTGTTAGTTGTTCGCTCAATTGGTAAGAGCCAAAAACCAAAAAAAGAATTATGCACCTCTGAATTTATATATTATTGCCTATATATTTATTATTATAGAGTTTGTTAATATTTCATTAGAACTCAAAAAAGTTTTATATCTAATGTGTGATTTTTTAAAAAAAATTTCACATTAATTTCACCTGCCCTTTTTTTAGTGCCTTTTGCACTGGTAGTGTTTTATGTATATTTTAAGGAAGCTTATGATATTAAGGACAAATTTTTTTAATACTTTCTCATGTTTGGATATGGCGTCATAAAAATGTTGGTGTTTTTTGCACCATGTGCTAAAGGGGCCAAATATGATTTTGACCATACAAAACTATTTAAGTAGCTTATTTTTGTGATCTTATGTTATGCCTAGTGCTTGATTTTTTATTTAGAAAACTAGAAAATTTTAAGTGATGAATATTATCCTATTGTGTCAATTGTTGCTTGAGTAGAGCTTACAAAAGTCATATGAATTATAATGAATAAGTTCAAGGGTGTCGATGATTACTGAGAACCCAAAGGGCGCTATAAGTTTGTGTTTAAAGCATTGTTTGTTTTTTGAGTACTTATGTAATGGATAAATAACTTTTTATTAGATATTCACCAAGAGCTACACACGAACCTTATTTCAAGCATGCACTTGCCATTCATTATAGGCATTGATAGAATCGAATATAAGGCTATTTCTTATTTTCAGATGAAAGATTTAAATTCCACCAATAGTGAAAAATCTTAGAGGTAGGGTCCTCATGGAGAACTTGAATTTTTATACATGCAAATATTAAATTTTAAGCTAAAAAATGTATTCATATTCACGAATGCATTACTTTTACAAAAATTCTTGACTTTGTCCAAAAACATATCTTTAAAAAGGAATTAGTAAGAAATGAACTTTTGTAAATAAAAATTACTAAAATAATCTCTATTGATTGTCCTTTGATCATATAATTAGTTATCTAAACTAGTGTATTATAGGTAATGAACCACTTAGCCAGGCTACAAATAAAAAACAATGGTGAAATTGTAAGATGTAGATTTCTTGAATGCCATTAAACAACTTGATCAACAATCTAATGTTCAGTCTAATGCACAATAGATCATTTAAGGTTTAAATCCAATAAAATGAACAAAGTTGACCATCAACTTCACTTTCTATAACATGACCATCAAACCTTTTAATAAAAATTTTAAGTTCAATCTTATGTCATTTATGAACATGGAATACATCATCAAATGTATAAGAATTAAACTTAAGAAAAACTAAGTTTTTATCAAAAGCTAATTTTAAATTAAAATTGATAGTTTGTTGAATTTAGGAAATACAATTTGAATTAAATTGATGAAATAAAAGCACCATGTTTTGGCTCACAAACACATATTGATTATATTTACACCAATCGAATTAAAAAAACCAGCCATACTCAAGCTAAATGTTATTTCGATTAATCATCTTTGTCAGCCATAAGTGTTGACTACAATGACATGTTTCCCTCAACATTATTGCTACTATATTTGATCTAATTGTTCAAAAACATTCCATAATAAATTATGTCATCATCGATGTTAGTTCCTATGCATCACTCACTATCGACAGCTATCTTGCATGACCTAATCATTTACTACTCCCAATCACTGCTACCTAGTTACTGAAGTTCTTCGTGCTTAAAGTAAGCCCACAAGAGGGGGGTGAATTGTGGTAAATAAATTTTTGAGATTTGCTTTCAATTTTTGGTTTAAATTAAAACTTAAATCTTTTAAGCAAGAAAAAGAAAGAGAAGTAAAATAGTACACAATATTTTTAAGGTGGTACGACTCAAAATCAAGTCCACTAAAATTCACCAAATTATAAATGATGTTTTTTCGTACTGCTCCCCTTAAATCTACTTGGGATTTTACCTATGGATAATCCCAAACCTACTTGAGTTTTTTCAGGATCAACTCAAACCCCAGGATTTTGCACAATGTCAGGATGCCTTACCCTAAAGAAACAAATACAAAAATTGGCAACAAAGTATAAACTTAAAACAATTTAAAGAAGTATGATGCACACTCAATACAATAAAAATTTAAAAGAAAAAAACAAAAAAGAGGGAGGAATAGAAATTGAAAATACTTGAAGCAAAAACCTCCAATTTTAGGTTCCTTCTTGCAACTTTAACTTTGTGAATTTGGAAGCACCGCATGCACTTAAAATTGCTCGAAATTATGATTTGAAAGCTTTGAGAACTTAGTAATTATAACATCTTGGATTTTTTCATCCTTCCCAATTTATAGAGCTCAAATTTGAGCTCTAAATCCACTCCAAACAACTCAAAAAAGAACTAGCCATTTGGGTAATGGACCCATAGGAGTCACCATTTGATTTGGTTCATAAAATGGATGTTTCTGATTGAATTCTAATTTTACCGTTCAAGATAAATCCTAGCCGTTGGATCTAGGTAGCCTTAATCTGGACCTTGGGATCATGCGTAGGTTGACTTACATGTATTAGCATAATGTGTATAACAGTAATCTCAATTGTTAACTTACTACCGTGGTTCTACATCATCTTACAAAACTGGCTCAAGTTCAAAGCTCTTGCTTGTCATTTTTCTGTTAACTTGGAGTATATTACATTGGTTAACCTAAGCCATGGGATCGCGCCTGCCCTTTCGCCTTCATTATTCTTAGCCGCCCGATCGCACCTGTCCCTCCGCCATCATTAACTATCGGATGGGAATTTAATCCCATATAGTGATTAGTATAACTCTTGAGTCGTTTGGGGTTGGTACCCCCTTCCCCAACCAAAATCTCATCACTTGGTCCTGGTTGTCTTGATTTCGCACTGTTCCATTCAGCTTGTGGGCTGATTTTGTGTTGTCCCATTCGACTTTCCCTACAACCTTCTTCCTTAGCCTTCAGCGTTCGCTCGCCCCTTCAGCTCTATCAAACAATTTTTATTTTATTTTATTTTTATATCCCTAAAGCCTCGACCGACCAGCGATCAGGTCGAGTCAAACCGCCTAATGCTACAATGAAAATCGTGAGATTAAAGTGGTTTTATAGTGTTTTATGATAATTTTTGTGCCAAAATTTTTAATATAAGTATACCAAAAAAATTTTATATTGTGATAGTGTTACAGGTGTCCTAAGTCACTATGAAAAGAAATTCATGAAAAAAAAATTCCTAAATAACTTAAAAAAAATCAAATACCAATGTCTATACTTTTCATCAATAATGCTTGGCACAAAATTCAAAATTCAAAAATTATTGAACTTATAACATTTTCAAATATTAATACTACTAGTGTGCCACAACATCTTAAAATTTGGACATAAAATTAAAAAAAAATAAAGAGAAATTCAAGTATAAAAATTTTGTGCATGTCTTCAATTTTTTTGAAGCTCACCATGAATTAAAGAGCGTTGAAAACCATTATTTTAGATATTTAAAGTTCATGGCTTGACTTAACTGAATATTAGCAATTTCATTTAATGCAAACCCATATGAGATGTAAACAATTTCGGGCTCGAAGCACTTGCTTGTCATTTTCCTACTAACTTGGAGAATATTACATTGGTTAACCTAAACCGTAGGGTCGTGCCTAGCCTTCTGCCTTCATTAATCTAAGTCACCCGATCGTGCTTGCCCTTCCACTATCATTAATTATCGGATGGTAATTTAGTCCCATATTGCCTAAAAAGTGTTGTCATTGCTCTCTAGAAGGATTCCGATTCGCATAACTCTTCAATCGTTTGGGGTTGGCAGCCTCTTCCTTGACCAAATTTCATCACTTCATCCTGGTTCACTTGATTTCGCACTGTTCAGTTCATCTTTCCCTATGGGATGATTTTGCGCTATTCCGTTCGACTTTCTTTGCGACCTACTTCCATAGTCTTCGGCCTTCGCTTTCCCCTTTGAGTCTATCGAACAATTTTTATTTTATTTTATTTTTAAATCCCTAAAGCCCGGATGGACTAGCGGTGTCGACCTGCCCAATGCTACAGTGAAAATCCTGAGATAAAGTGGTTTTATATGATTTTGTGAGAATTTTTGTGCCAAAATTTTTAATATAAGCATACCAAAATAATTTTATATTGTGATAGTGTTATAAGTGTCCTAAGTCACTATGAAAAGAAATTCATGAAAAATAATTCCTAAATAATTTTAAAAAATCAAATACCAATGTCTATACTTTTCATCAATAATGCTTGCCGAAAGATTAAAATTCAACAATTATTAAACTTATAACATTTTCAAACATTAATACTATTAGTGTCCAATGAGATCTTAAAATTTAGACATATCAAATCCAACAAAAATAAAGAGTAATTCAAGTATAAAATTTTGTGCATATCTTCAATTTTCTTGAAGCTTGCCATGACTTTAAAAGCCTTGAAGATCACTATTTTAGACATTTAAAGTTCATGGCTTGACTTAATTGAATATTAACAATTTCATTTAAAGCAAGCCCATACGAGATATAAACATTTAAGCTTGACTCATCAAACAAAATGGTGTAACAGTTACTTAACATTACCAAGTTGCCTACCATCGTTAACCCACTTGCCATTTCTGAACAACCTAGCATATGCTGGACACTCATTAGCTATCATCGTTTGATCATCGTCAAATTCCTTGATCTGCCTTCTTTATCGCTAACATACTAGTCACATCGTCATTGATGTCCGATCATCATATTGTATGATTGCATTATTTTTCCAATGTCAAAACTTTGTTCATACATTTTAATATTTTGTGTTAAATATGATTAATCTACATAGAGTTAGTGTCATAGAATTCTAAAGATTCTTATAGATTCCAAAGTGATATAATTTAAAAATTAAATTTTTTATATATTTTGCATTTAATGTGTTTGATCTTTTCAGAATTAATGTCATGAAATTTTAAAAATCTCTTTTAGATTCTTAAATGATTTAACTTCAAAATTATAATTCTCTTTTTTCTCTTTTTATGATATCTTCCAAAGGTCTATTATCCTTTTGTTTTTTTCATATATTAAGATCTCCTTTACCTATAGGTAAGAGAAGCTCTCTCATTATAATGTAGTTGTTTATAAAAGAAATTTTTCTTATTTATGTGCTTCCATCTTTCAGAGTGAAGAGCATGTGCCCAACTCTAGTTTTAAATATTTTAACTTTCCTTTTCTTGTAAGAGAAATGGATCGAAGGTGAGAGAACTTCTACTAGAAAAGCTGACCACCAAACAAATTCATCATTCTATCAACACTATAAGTCTTCACCCACTTTTTTACACTTTTGCCCCAATCACCAAACTATTATCCTCCTAAACAAAGGTTGAGATCCTTGCTTACAATCTTGTTACCCCATTATCATCCCTACTTATCCAAACCTCCAACTCATTACTTTTTTCTAGCTATGATACTGTACATACCAACTCCAAAGGAAATATAAGCCATTATCACTAAAAGGTGCACTCTGTCTGTAACTTTTATTTTCTAAGTGATAATCTAAAGTAAAGGTTGCTCTTTCATTTATTTGAGTAGTCTAAATAATATTTTTTTGAAAGTCTATTTCATTTGAGTAAAATTTGAAGTGATAAAACTACTTAGTAAAACTTTATACTTAACTCTTAATGTCCTATTACATACTCCACTTAATAATCTATGCTACAAATTTAGAGGCTAATTTTGAATAATTATAAAACACCATACACAACACATAATCCTAATTGGTGTATGTTATCTTTTTGTATTTTTTAGTAATATATTATAAATTTTTATAATATAAGCTTAAAATCATACCATAATAAAAGCTTATTTTATCTTATAGCAACTATTGCTTAGTGCTATATTTCTTTACTTAATATAAAAAAAAATTTATTTCAAAAAACATTTTACTAATAATTTTTTTCTACTCCAACAAAACTCCTTTACTTAGTATCTCCACTAAGGAACTCTTAATTGATTCTCAACAAACTTTGTCTTAAGAGATAGTATGAAAATACTTATATGACTCCATATCATATTTCTTGAGAATGATATAGTTCTATGTACGACGTGGTTTGGTAAAAGCAAGACTTAATTACTTGTCATTTTTTGGATATACATCCCATCTCAACTTTGGCGTTATATTGTTACAGTTACTTTGCCTTTAAAAATTATTCTAAATAGAACAAATATGTAAAAAAGATGATATCACTCATTATTCTTGCCTCTTGATATCCTTATGTCTCAAACTTTTATATGGTCAGGAGGATTAATAGATCTTATCAAATATTAAACTAAAGTTTAGATGCAAGTCAAATCAAAATATAAAACTTAATCCATTATCACAAGCTAAAACTATCCTCATCAATAGCCCAACTAACCCATCTGGTTAGACAAATTCTCTTTAATCAATAATGTGAATAAAAACTTAAAAGATAAAGAGATAACAAAAGAGGAAATACCACACCTCATAATTTAGTAAAAAAATCATAAGAGACATAAAAATCATAGATGATATGATGATCCTTCTAATGAATGTCACCAAGATATCCATAAGACAAACCATAACCATACAAGAAGAAATAGACCTTCTAATGAGTCAGAGCTAAATGTTGATCTTGATATGCCTAGTAAAGAAGAAAGACTTAGGAAACATCAAATGAGAGAGAGAGAGAGCAAGTACAAACTTCTTTTGTTATTCAACTGAGCTTTCAATCAATAGTTTTTATTTTAAGATATTCTATTTTGCTTATTTATTTTACATTTATTTTTTTATTAACATTTTCAAATTGTAGACCTTAGCAACATAATTTTTTAAGTATGATAGATTTACAAAATAGCATTTTCTTCGTAATATTTTAATAATAATATTTGCTTGCACCAATATTTTAGCAAAAATATAATATCTATATGTCTTTTGTCAATAATTTTTACTTATATGTAAATATAACAAATATTATCATAACTTATTTAATTTTTTTTAAATATATTTGGTACAACTTCGATTGATATTAGCATATTTTCCTTAAATTTATTATTAAAAAAAATTTTCTTTCTTTACTAGGAATCATTTTTAATATTTTAAAAGTTATTCAATCATAAGTTTTTCAAAATTCTATGTCTTTATTAAATTTTAAATATTATTAATTTTTATTGTAAAAAAATTTAATATTTAAAATGCACAAAAAATTTGTTTATAATTTATTAACCAATAACTGTTTTTGAATTTGAAAGGTAAGAACTACGCAAAGGTAATGAAAATATAACTTAAATAAAATTAGTAGAATATCATTAAGGTAAAAAAATGATTGTAGTGTTTGATCTATTTAATTTTTTTATTATTTATATTGCAAGTTAGGCAATCCAGCAATTGTCCAAACATAGTGGGATTTGTCAAGCAAAGAATAAAATTATTTTAATACCAAAAAGTGGAAAGTGATCAAAATTATAAACAAATGGTAAAAGTTCTTTTAAATAAAAATTTGAAAAAGGAATTTATTTTTAAAATTATGAAAATTAAAAAATAGTAAAATCTATAAAAACTAAAACAATATATAGGTTATTAAGCAAATACAGCATTAAAATTACAAAACATATAAAAAAAAATATTTCAAACATAAGAAATAAGAAAAGTTAAGAAAGCAAAAAAATTTAAAGGAAACAAAATAAATAAAAACACAGATAGATAATATTACAAACATATTCATAGCTCAACATCAATATGAAGTGACTAGAAAACATCTTTTACCAAAAAAGGTAGGACCAGTGCTTTTTGAGAGTCAAAAAATGAAAAGAGTAGATGTTGCAAAATATCTAAAAATAATTAAAATGTAATGTAAAATTTTACATAAAATTTAACACATATGTTGAGGAAAATAAAAAATTAAAAACCATAAATAAGACATAATGAGAAGGAAAAACTTTTAAGTTATCAAAAATAATTTAATATTATATTAGTTAAAAAAATATACAATACATAAACATATGATAAGTATTTTATAGCAAATAAAGAACAAAACAAGAATGATGGAAGAAGAAAGTAGGATGAGAATCCAACAACTAGATTTAGGTTTTTTCTATATGCCACAAAGATAAAGAAAAGTGAGTGAACGATATAGGAAAAGGAAGGAAGGCCAAGATATGCAATCCACTATATCATGCTTGGGTCAAAAAATCTCAATGCTTGAGAAATGAAATATTATAATGCCAATTTCATATTTCTATTAATAAAAGTATTTAAATTGTTTATAATCGAAACCCATCTATTAAAAGATTAACTCCCATCCATGAAAAACTTTCCATATACATAAACCATTGCAAACAAATAAATCATTCAATTTCAATCATGAAAAGAATCTCTATACTATCATTAGTAAGTCTCCTATCACAACATGCCTTTTAATAATTAAAAAAACAAAGAGGTTACATACTATATATATTTATATTATTAGAGTATTCATTGAGTTCAACATTTACTTTAAAAGTGTAAATAATAATTTTAACCAAAACGATATTATATATATTACAAATGAATTTTTACGATTTATTTTATATTCTAAATTAGGGAGAAGAAAATTTTTGGAAGTAACACAAATTAAACTTATTTATTTTTCGACACCCTATTTAGAAAAATGTTAACATAGATAAAATCAAATGGATCTGATCAAGAAAGGTAATGCTTAAATTTTTTATTGCTACAATAAGTAAAATTAAGAGGACATCATTAAGATGTTCATACTTTTCATTCAGAGTTGGTTAAGGTGGTTAAATTTTTTAAAGTTCTTCAAATTTTCATTTGCATCAAATATAGTCATAACTTCGCTTAATTGATTATCATCGATAAGTTGTAAACATGAATGTGTTTAACTTTAAGATTGATATTTAAAGTTATGGAGATTACTTGATCAAAGTGTCATGCACCTACTAACAAAACTAAGTTCTTTCCAGTATAAGGTAAATGTAGCCACATCAGTCACACGAAATATTAAGTTAGAAATTTCCAATGTTGATAACAACACCGTATGTTTGAGTGTCTTTAAGTTGAATTGATTTATCAAAATTCATTAAAATTTTTAAAAGAAGGGCAATATGATTGATATTGTAGATTCAAGTAACCACGATAATCCCTATGAAATAATAATATTTTGGCTTAAGAATGGTGATAAAAACACAAATGTTATCCACACAATGTTCAATAAGAAGAAAATGAAGGGTAATAGATAAAGAATTAATGGTCCAAGTAGGAGTTAGGTCTTCAAGAGTATTGTAGTTGCCAAATACATTGTGAATTGCTTGACTTCACATATTTCCATACAAAGACAAATGGGAGGTGCTTTGCTTTATCATGCTTAGACACACTAAAATGTAACGTAATGCTAATTCAACTAGTTAATGAGGTGAAAATAAAAAAAATTCAAAGGATTCTTCATGTGCTTACAGATTGGATGGGATTAATGTTTTATTTTACAAGCATTGTTGGTCATATTTCAAGTTGATATTTATGATGCTATCACTGATTTCTTATTAACAGCCCATCACCAAAAGAATGCACTAGAGCTAATTTTATTTTCCTTCTTAAGATTAATTACAATACATCTTTCGAGGACTTTATGACATTTTGGACGTATAGTTTCTCAAATAATATTCTAAGTTGTTGGTAATTAGCCTATTATATATCCTACCCACCATCATCTCAATGGAGGAATTAGCTTTTGCTAAGGTATGGGAAATAACTAAAAATATCTTGACTGCATAGGAATTCATGCTTTCATAAAAGCACCTTAATGATTTAAATGAGAAGATCAAAGGTAATAGCTCTATTACCAAGCTACACTTTAAGACTATGTTCAATAATATATCATAAGGGAAACATGTACTGCACAAGTTTAACTTCAATAGTTAATTTATTAATATAATTATGAGTTTCTATAATATAAGCTGGTTGTTAGTCATTATTAATGTGAAAGGAAATTGGTTAATTTAACTATCCCATTCACTAAATCAATGTAGCCCTCTGTCCCCATTTCTTCTCCAAATTGTAGCTAAAGCACTAAGAAGAGGTTTAAATAATCTACATATAAAAGGTAAAGCAAAGCACTAGGCCACTCTAAGTGGTTGTCAACCAAAGTTCCATTTGTGCTTCTTAGATTGCCTCCTACTCTTCTCAAGAGGTCACAAACACTCAATAAAAAATATCAGGTTTTTCTTCTCTGATATTCATGGCTAATCAACTCTATAGATTAATGTACAATGGATCTTCTTTATTGGATGTACAAACACAAAACATAAGTAGAAGAACATTAAAAAGGAGCTCCTACTTTAGAAAAAAAAATACTACCTTTCAATCCCATAACTCAAAAGCACATTATTCAAAGGTAGGAATAAGTGGTCCTCTTTGAACACTAGATTAACAAGTCATGCAAAATGAAATTACTCACAATGGGAAGTAGTACTTGTTAGTCATGCCCTCTAGTTAATAGAACTTTACGAATCTAATAATAACTTATCTTCTCAATAATATTATTAATTTTGTAGAAAGTGTGATAAATGGGGTGATAGTGATTTGTTGAGCAACCACCAATTGGTTAGTTAGAACAAGATTAGCTTCCCCTTCGAAAAGTATGGATTAATAGTTAAGAAAAATAAGGATTTTTACGATGCATATAATGTAAAGACTTTTTAGAAGGTCTACACATTAAACATTATCTATTTTACATACATGAGATGCAATTTTATCAATAAAACATTTTGTGGAGCTTGCTCAATCACTTGTAAACAAATAAAGAGAATCATTCTCACTACTTTGTATTTTGCAACACTTGGAAAAAGAAATAGATAAGGATGGCAATAATTTTTTGTCCCTAAACAATGATCGTATATTTTCTATCAAGTTAGGATGGGATATGATTAGATCTAATCAATTTCCATACTCATAAGTCACAAAAGGTAATGTTGAACAATTATCAACCTTCCAAAATCTCTCTTCTAATGTGGAGGCTCCTAAATAACTAATTATCTTTTGATAACCTCTTTGTATTGAATCTGGGCATTAAAAGAACACAACATCAACATTCATGAAATGCTTCTATAATGATGGAAGTATAGTCACACAAACTCAATAGCTATTGAGGGATTTATTATTCTACCATCTCTCTATAATATCTATAAGACAAATATTCAAAGCATTTTGATGAGAAAATATTCCTTGTGATTTCCCTAATAGAGCACAACATAATAGTTACGCAATTTTCAATTATTGATTAATTATGTGAAGAAGTTCAATGGATCCTCATAAGGTAAAATACGCATTGCCTCCTAGAGTTTTTAAGATCCATTAGATAATAGAAAAAAGTACCATAATGGACTCTACTAATGGATTTAGACAAATTAAATTCTAATGGATTAACTAGAAAGAACCAAGTCCCTATAGGTTGTGTTTGTGTGATTGGTGACTACTTGGTAAAGCTGATAAAGAACTCTCAATTTACATAGTATCTAAAATAATATATAAGTTGAAGCCATTGAAATACTTTTGGTTTAAGTTTACCAGATAATATGGGGTTATAGAGACATCATTATAGATTCAAACAATTAATCAATTACTATAATGATGCATAAAAGCATTGGAATCCATTGTTGTATCTTAATCCTACTAAATTGAATGAATCAATTTCAATGCAAAGTAGTGCAATTTAAGTGCATTAATGGTGGAAAATGTAGTAACAAACTAGTAGGCTTAAATAGCTAGTAACTATATTCATTTAGAGGTTCTAAATTCATAACAAATTTCAAAAGTTTGCAAAGCATTAATTAAGTTTGATGAGGAGAGGTGTTGATATATTCATATAGTGATCATAAGGATAGTCGTCCAACTAATGCCTCTGTGATCAAATGTCTTAAATGTGTTCAAACAATCATCAAGTCTAACTTGGATTTGTTCTTATGGAAATTACTAAGCATTTGGAGCTTAAAAGAAGGAACTAAAATCCTGAAAAATCACTACATTTTATCATATATCTTTTATTTAAGTTTAAGAAATCAATTTTGATAAACTAGTTTGGGTTCTCAAAACTCAGGTGAAGTAAATCATATTTTGGGAAAAAGGATTGTACCTATATGATGTGGCTCGTTTCATAGAAAGAAAATAGTGCCCATAGAATCTCTCAATTTTAACAAATGATAATTATTCCTCTTATATCTAAGATCATGATTATTTTGTACAAAAAAGAATACCAATCCAACCAATTCCTCAAGTAAATTTAGTACATATTATATTAGTATTATAATAATTTCTCAATTAAAAGGCTAGTTAGCAAAGTTACTATTCTTCTTAGGAATAAGATATGCAAAGAATGAAAAAATGCCAACTTTTTCTAATTATTGGTCAATTTTAGTTACACATCATGTTTCTACATCCTCATCATCTAGTACCCTCTATTCATTGGCAAACACATCCTCCAAATCAACCTTATGCAAAGACTACTTCAATGGCATTTGTTAAGTGTGATGGACTTAATTAGACAATACATTAGACTCTCTATTTATCAAAAATCATTAGAGACTTTGTTTAGATTGTTTGCTCATTTATCTTTGCTTTTAATAGTACTAATGTGGTGATTAATGACTAAACAAATACGATGATGCTTATAGACTACTTCAACATTTCTCGTGGTAGAGTTCATCATAATATAGAACTATATCTTCATTGAAACACAATTGCTAGCTAAGTAGACTACCTAACATAGATCTTTCAGATTGGTGCAAAATATTTTAATAATGCTTCAATACTTAGTTTTGATTACTAAAATGGGGAACAATTTCTTAACACACGGAATATGAATCCTTAATAGGCCTAGTATAACATTTCACATCAAGACTACCATCTTCTATACACATTTCTCAATGTTAATCAATTAGATCTATTTTTTGTGCTTCCTTTTTGTGCCAAGGTCATTCTAATACTACAACTCATTAGAAATGATTAGACAAATATGTTGACTCTAATTTCTTTTTCTTATATCTTACAATCATGAAATCCATAAGTGTGGAGCATGATATCTTACTTCATAGCAAGATTGTCATTAGCTAAATTTGTGGCATGGCATAGACCATTTGGATTTCTCTAAGATCCCTTTGCTTGTGTCAGATTTTTTAGTTACAATAATACACTAACACATTAATCAGGCTTATTCAATTAGGCACATTATGTCAGTTTTCATAGTTTAGTTTCTCAATTAGCTTGGTTTACCACTTCATCGATCTTTTCATAAAATGTTTGTCAATATGATTCTCATCGTACAATATGAGAGTTCCTTAGATAAAGACTAGTCATTGCACTCTTATGTGTGCTTATACAATTTCAATGAATAACTTATGTCAAATCAATCGTTGTCATTATGGATACCTCTATGCATTGAACTCATTCCAACTAAAAGATTGAATTGATAATATTGATACTTTAATGAGACACTCTAAATCATTGAATGGTAACCTATTAGTGTATGACATTCACATGCATCAACACTTCAAAAGCTTATGGAAGCTCATCCTAACAAACACATATCAACCATAGCCTTTAGAAGAATTGATAAAAATAACAATGTGTTTTAAAGTAATAAACTATAACTATTGTAACCTCTGATATGTAGAAATATTTATTTCATAAAAGAAAAGTTTGAGAAATAATCTACATAGCCTTATAATGGTGAAAATGTTGGTTAAATGATTTTTGGAGATGATAACTATTAATAAATATAAATAGAACTATACCACTCATGATCAATATAACCATCCTCTGAAGAAAGTACATATCATCATCAAATTATTCAAAATATTGAAATCCTAAATTCTTCATTTTCTCATTGCCACACAAAGAAAGCTATGTATAACATTATTAAGGAAGTTATTGGGATCATTTAAATCATCAACATAGCTTACAAAAACTACATAAGCTTTTGGTATCTACATTCATATAATGTCAGACATCATGGATAAAAAAATTAGACAATATTTCTTCTTTGAAGAAAAAATTGTAGAATTCTTTTTTGCTTTAGAATTACCAAACAAGTTGGACTTCATGCTCAAGAAAATAATGAGTAGTCATGTTCTAACATTTAGAAAACTTTAGTAAGGTTGTGAGATAATTACAATTCATACATAAAATAGACGTTTCCCTAAAGGCTTATTAGTTCTACTAAGACTTAGGGTCATTCTAAATTTGACTCTTCCACTTTTAGTCAGTCTTTGATGTCATTCCTATTATAGGAGTCAAGTATAATTGACCCTTGTTTCTCACACATTTTAATTTTCATTATATCAATTTGTTAAGTTATTAGCATTTATAATTTAGTTTATGTCATTTGGAGATTAATTGATAGCTTTTTGGGTACTTCTAGCTTTAAATGCTATCCAGGATATCCTTACAGTAATACAATAATTCTATTAGCAAAAACTTGCTTCAAAATGTATTTGAAATGGCTTAAAATTGAGAGTTGGCTCCTTTTTTGTACTGCTTACTATAGTCTTTCACCATTATCACTACTAGTGTTTATTCATGTGGCCTACTAGACCCACCTTTACTTTGCAAACTTATTGATCTACTCAACACACACTGACCAGTGTTGATCTACAATCCCTAAAATTTCATATCCCCTGAACACATGTCAACCTGTTGGCTCCCACTAATGTACAAATCAGATTTATGGCGTAATTGTGCCTTTGCCTATGCCGCTTTGATCACGTAGGCCACATTTTTGTTCCTTACGTGATCGATACTATAAATGCACATGACAATTTGAGAGCTTCATAAGCAAAATTAATTTTGCTTCATTTCAAAAAAGCATTTGGCTAAATTTAAGTTATGTTTTTTATTATTTGTAATGAATTTTGAAATTCTAATAATGTACTTTAGAATTCTAAAATATTTTCCATAATTTTCGAAAAAATATCCTTTCGTATTGTAACATAACAAGTTAACATTATAGTCTTGAGATCTCTAAAAATTGTGAAGCTCATTGTATTGTAACTATTATATATTGAATAAAATAACAATGTGCTACAACTAAGCTAGTTTATAAAAACATGTTGTCAACATTCAATATAATTATGTGATCCTAAAGGTTACTTCGGAAGGAGAGTGAAAGGCTCAAAAAAGAGAGATCCCAATATGTTGTCCAATATTCACAAGAAAATCAAATGGCTAAGAAAGCTCTTAAACATTTAATTTCAAGTTTTTGGAAATTAATCATCTAATCAAAATTTCTAGTTTATCGTAGTAAACATGTGATTTCTTATTTTGTATTCTAAGAACTCCACTTGTGCACCTTGACACTTCACTACTAACTTGAGTATTAAAGATCATGGTTATTAAAATAACTTTTTCTTTCGGCTAACATTCCTCATTTTAAAATCAATGTATATCGTAAGCTTTTCGAAAAGTTTTACTTAACCAATGATACTAGGATTTTTTATTGTAAATCTATAACACCTTTGGGTGGGACTTGCCTTTATATGCATATATTTCATGAACATAAGAACTTTTTAACTTTGTATCAAAGAGTAGATAGCTATAAGAAATTTGAATAATTTTTAATTTATCATTAACCCACTATCTTTTAATTTTATGTATTTGTTTTTTAATATCTAGAATTTACTAATTACTATAAGAAAGCATATTACAAATAAATTTTATTTTCAAGTCCATGCTGCAACATTTATTTATCTGTATGTTCTTTTGCTATTACATTTCATGATTTGTTTATCTTTCTTTATCTTTATATCCCAAATGATAATTGTGTTTTCAGACTGAATTGTTTATGACTACTTGGTCAATAAAATAATATAGAATATCTGGCTCTTGACCAATACAATCATCCTTGGACCTAATAGTATAACATGTAATTATATAACTTATCATTCAATGCAGGAGCTAAAAGTAACCTAAATAAAATTCATAGACTAATTGGAAAAATTTAATGAAAATAGAGGTGATGGAACCCTTAGATTAGTTGGTCTATGATAAGTGACTTTGAAGCGGAGGAAAGGTCGTCTAAAAATAAACCTTGCCAAATTGATTGTCTACTTAAGTGTTAAGCGGCACCAGATACCCATAATAGTAGACATGGTAAGGTAATGATCACTAAGCTAGCATGGTTAAAATAAGAGTTGTAATATTTGATGGAAGTTTAGACCTTAGAGCACATCAATTTAAGAAATGAGAATCGGATGTTATTTGTAATATTTGGAAAAACTTAGGACTCTACTAACACATTCACTACTAAAAAGTGAATAAAAAAAAGAAAGAAATACTCTAATGAAAAACAATACTATGTGATAACCCAAGCATTAAGACATTTGAGACATCATCTATTGTCCAAAGAATTTGTTTTTTATTTTTGTCATGAAGTACTTTAAGTCAAGAATATTCTTCAACTTATCACATTGTTTATTTTGGTCACAAATGAATTGAGGTGATAAACACACTAAATGATTTGAATATTTATAAGAATTCACTTATGTTTTAAAATATAACAAAAGAGTGTAGAATAAAGTTGCAAGTATATTAGATAGTTACAATTGTATCATTGTCTTATCATAGAATGCTACCAAAAAGATAGGTTTGACATACATAGACCTTCTCCATCAACCACAATATCTAGGATCAACAAAATGTCAATTTTCACAAACACAAAGGTAATGCGTTATTTTAATGTTTGGTCAATATTTAGAAAAATTATGATGTGATGTT
This sequence comes from Vanilla planifolia, assembly GCA_023846275.1. Taxonomy (NCBI): domain Eukaryota; kingdom Viridiplantae; phylum Streptophyta; class Magnoliopsida; order Asparagales; family Orchidaceae; genus Vanilla; species Vanilla planifolia. The sequence goes on from JAIUJO010000045.1 coordinate 2,810,333, forward strand.
ATCCCAATGTAAGTAAGTTGTCTTACTTAAGAAAGACCTTAGTTCTTTAATTAAGATGTTACTTTAAATGGAAGAGCCAATACCTATACTTTTGGATAAGAAGAAGCAAAAATCATGCTATAACCTTGACTTCCCTAATTTAGAATTTCTAGCCCAAATACTCTAAAAGAAAAGTTCAAGTAAAAGAAAAACAAGTTTGTCTTTTCATTATTCGAGAATATAAGGAATATAACATGTGGTGAAATTATCTAGTTTGTGATAATTATGAAAACCCTTACTACTATAACCACCCCACCACCTATAGTCCTACCCTTATTAAAATTATTTGTGAAAGCTTTTCTGAATGACTTGATAAACACTCCAATTATTAAGTGATATTCAACATATTATTGATCTAGTCTCACACTTCACTTTCACATGCTAAATTATTGATTAAATCCATTGGCTCATTAAAACTTACCTGATAAGTACATGAGTGCATTCAAAAGGGATTTAATATGAAATGATTTGGGTATGTGTTGTCCCCACTTTGTTTGCTCTTAAAAATAATGAAACATGGTTCATTTACTAAAATAGACAGCATTAAAAAAATAATGATTAATCATTAGATTCCAATTCTTATGCTCGATGAATTTTTAGATCAAATGGTAGGAATAACAATATTTTCTAAAATAGATCTTAAAAGTGGATACTATTATGCTTGAATCTACCTGGTGATGAAAATAAGACTGCTTTTAAAAGAAAAGATGGACTATATGAATGGTTAATTATATCATTCATATTATGAAATTAACCAAGAACATTTATGTGACTTATGACTTAGGATTTGTACCATTATCAAGTTCATTTAATAGTTATCTATTTTGATTATATGTTAGATTATAAGCATAAAACATTTGAAAAATTTGGACATCTTGGATTGGTATGCCCTACATTATGTGAACAATAGTTGTTTACTAGTCATAAGTTGTACTCATTTTTATGGAAAGAGCATCATTCAAAGGTATTATATTTCTAAAAGGAGGATTTATTGCTGATCCTAAAAAGATAAAATGTAATTTTGAATGGCAAACACCAAAAAATTTACATTTAGTTCATTACTTTCATTGCTTGGTCACTTTTTATCAATGGATCATGTGAGGAGTTAGCTTGATTCCAAGCATAACTATAACTTGTATTAAAAAGAGTGTTCCTAAATGGGGAAAGTGGTAAAAGTAGCTTTGCTAATTTAAAAGAAGCCTTGACTCAAGCAACAGTCCATTGATCACTTGATTTTTGAACCCCTTTGAAGGTGCTTTTGATTAAGGAGTTGGCTTTTGTGGTGTCTTAAGTAAAAGTAGCCCTCTCATTGCATTCATTAGTGAAAAAGTAAATAAGAAAGGAAGAAATACTCCTTTGAAAAATAACATTATGTCATACTTTAATTATTATGATATTAGAGACACTATGTATTATTCTAATAATTAGTTTTTTATTTTGGTAATGGAGCACTTCAACTTAAGATTATTCAACCGATCATATTTTTTATTTTGGTCAAAAAAATTTAAATCATCAGCATGATAAATGTTTTGATGATTTACAAGAATTCACTATTGGTTCAAAACATAAGGTAGAAGTGGGGAATAAAGTACCAAATGCATCAAGTCACCATGTTTGCTTATTTTTGATAGTGACTGTAAGTGTTCCTAGATTTCAATGTGTCAAGAATTTATGTATTGCTTCTTAGGATTTACATCACATCTATGAAAAAGTCAACATTTTTTCTAATATATTTGTGGTGATTATTAATTGGAAAATTGTTTTTTGTTTTCTGGATCATAACTTTGCATTCCCAACACATCTTTTAAGGATTTTCCTATTTAGAAAATACATACTAGAGGTATAACTAGACACTCTGGATGACGCCAAATTATAAAATATGTGGCTAATGCATTGTATTGTCCAAGGTTAGCCAAAAATTATATCGATTATTTTAAATCTAGAATTTGTGTCATTACTAAATTTGGTAATTAATGCCAAAGTGCATATACACCATTACCAATTTCATAATAACTATGAGAATATATAATGATAGACTTTGTATTATGATTACCAAAAATTATTAGATGGAATGATTCTATATTAGTAGCTATTCATAGATTTTGTAAAATGTTTATTTCATAAGCTACCATAAGGTGCTTGTTGTCTCACATATTAAAAAGATATTTCTTGATTAAGTTGTGAAATAATATGGCTTGCCTTGAACAATTATTTAGATTATGATATCAAATTAATTAATGATTTCTAAAAATCACTTTGTCTCTTAATAGGAATGAAACTTAAGTTTTTATTAGCTTAACATCCTGGATAGATGTGTAAAAAATAGTAAATTGAAGCTTCATTAATCTCCTTCATAGCCTAATAATGGAACATGTTTCGACATAGGATATTTTACTATTATCCACTAAGTTTGCTTAAAAAAATAAAATAATTATTTTGAGTCTTTTACTCATCATATCTTATCATCAGTTCAACATATTCTTGACAAATTAATTTAAATAATGAAGTATATAATTGACTAGTACATGCTCACAGAAAGCTTAGAGAATTTGTTGAGGGTGATTATGTAATGATCTATGTGAGTTATAGAATATTCTCATTATATACTTTTAGAAAATTAAATGCCCATAATGTTGGATCATTAAGAATTATAAAAAAGAGTAGGCCTCAACATGTATGCTTTGGAGTTAGGTGAAGATCATGAAATAAACACAATCTTTAATATTTAAGATAATGTCCATTATAGAGAACTATGCCAAATACCAAGTTAACCCTTTAAGCATTTAGCATTATAGGCAAGTAAACCTATCCAACCAATACATTTACTCACATCAAATGACATGATAGTGAAGATGAACAAATTATAGATAATTAAAGAATTTTAAAATAAAATTAGTCTTAATAAAACTTTTTGCTGTATTAGCGATGTTATCCTGCACTTAATGACACTTTGATTATTGGGCAAGAGCTTCATTGCTTAAATATAGAGATGTTAAAGAAGTATCAGGGATTTCAACATACCTTCATGGAGTTGAGCTCTTTCTCATATAGGGAGAGTGATGTAGTAGCATCTCATACGTAGAGGTTCAACTTAGAGGTATACGGCTATTACTCAGACTTTAAATAGTGTCAAAATTTTGAACTCTACTTCTCATTAACGCTTGTTATCTTTATTATTAGGTTTTATTTGTAGTTGATCAATTTTTATTGAATATTTTAGTTCACTTTTTATTAATATATATTGTTACTTATATCTACTCATTAGTTTTAGTAATTTGAAAATTAATTTATAGCTCTTTAAATATTTCTAGCTTTAAATTTAGCACATGACATCCTTCCAAATATCTCATAATTCTGTAGATGTGAATTTCGTTTGGAAATGTACGTAAAAATGCTTAAAATTGAGTTTTTGGAAATTTTTCATCACTATTCATCATACTCCACCACCATTATCACTAGTATTAGTAATCAATGTCCTTACCCATGCCAGCCCACATGGCCATCACAACCATGTTTTAAGTCTTACAATTTGAATGAAGTGACAAAGTGTTGTCTTTAATCTTGATTAAGAACATTATGTCATATACAATCAATTTAATATTGTATTTGTAAAGGTTCCGTAGGAGGGATAACAAGTGGCTCAAAAGAGGAGTTCCTAACTCATTAACCTGCATTCTCAAAGCCATCAAATCATCAACAAAGTTCTTAATCATTTAATTTCAAATTTTAGGAAAATTAATAACTAAGTCCAACTTTCTAGTTTATCAAAGTGAATGGGTGATTTTCTTGTTTGGCATTCTAAGAACTTCACTTATATGTGTACCTTGCCACTTCACCACTAATATAAATATCCATGGCATGGATTCTTAAAAAAAAATTTTCTCTAGTTTGTGATCCCTCATTTTAAAAATTAGTGCAAGTCTTTGGCCTTTGTGAAACATTTTACTTGACCAACATTCCTAATATGTAAAATTCTAAACCTATAACACCACTCAGAAAGCCTTGGTTTAAATAAATTTCTTGACGTTTAGCACTTCTCAAATATTTATGAGCTAAAATTAAGTTTAGCATATCATTCTACTGAGGTTGTAGTTTGAGCCTTACAAATATCTCATTGAAATAGTTGTGTTCATGCCCAAAAATATTTCAAGGGAGGGGACAATGCCTAAATTCCAAAGATATGATAGACATTATGATGGCTTCTTCGCTGGCTATGACAAAGGAGTGAATGGTTTTCGTAAGATAAGCTCAAATCAATTGGTTGTAGATGTTCACTCATTTGGTCAGATCCAAAACATATAAAAAAAATTTTTTTGCTCCTTCATTTCACATATTATTTCTTACAAATTTATTAGCATAGTTTTTGTGAAATTAATCACTACAAAATTATTTCGCTCACAGCCTCTTAAGTGTTGTATGTATTAATAAGCATTATGTGTATTTATTAAAGTTGCCTTATGCTATTATGGATAATTCCATTTTGTAATTTTTTTCTCACATTTAGATATAGCATCATCAAAATGTTGATGTCTTTTACACCATGTGTTTGAGACTCTAAATATTATTTTGACTACAACAAACTATTTAAGTAACTTTTTTTGTGATATTATAGTACACCTAGTGCTTGATTTTTTTATTTTGCGAACTAGAAAGTTATAAGTGATTATTCGAATCCTATCATGTCAAGTGATGCTTGAATACAACTTAACAAAGATATTTCAACGACATAAAATTAGCTCAAAGATGTGGAAGATTTTTGAGAATCCAAAGCACAACATGAGTTTTTGTTCAAGCCACTATTTGTGCTTGTGAGCACTTATGTAATGGATAAATTATTTTTTATTGGAGAATTATCACGAAGTACACTTGCATGTTATTTTAGGCATGCCCTTTCAATTAATTTTGAAGCATTAATAGAATTTAATATAAACTGTTACCCTTCCTCAGATGAATGATTAAAATTCTAAGAATAATGACAGGCATTTAGATAAAAATCTTAGTAAAAACTTAAATTTTGGTATACACAAATATTAAACTTCAAGTGAAAAAACTATTTTCATATTTGCAAATACATTTCACCTTCAAAAATTCAAGATTTTGTTAAGAAACTATCTTTGAAATGGAATTAGTACAAAAAATTTTTTTTGTAAATAACAATTATAAAAGAATCTCAGTTTGATTGTCCATTTGAAAATCTAATTAACTTCCTAAAGTAGTGTAATATAGGCAATGAACCACTTAGATTATAATCAATAACAATAGTCAAATTCTAAGATGTAAATTTGTTGAAGGTTCATTAAATAACTTGATTAATCATGTCATGTTCAATCTAATGCACTATAAATTATTCAAGATTTATATCCACTAGAAAGAAAAAGTTGATCATCAGCTTGACTTTTTATTTGATACCATCAAACCATTTCATAGGAATTTCAACTTCAATATGACAACATTTTTTAGCATTGGTCAAATCATTTAATGAATGTGGAGAAAACTTGAGCTAAAACGAGGTTTCTATCAAAAACCAATTGGAAAATAAAATGTATAGTTTGTTGAACTTAGAAAATAAAAGCTAAAGGGAGTAAATTATCTAATAAGGTTAATGAACTTACAAAGAGGGATAATGTTGAGCTTAGCAATTAGTTTAGAAATTATCACATTGTCCTCAAACATTTAAGTAAACATTAACAAAACATAATGATAAAAATTTCATTCTATGGATAAACTAATATACATACTACAACAACAAATACTGTGCATGTGTAAAAGACAATGTATATATTCTAACACACAACTTGAATTTTTTTTAGTTGTTCAATCTAAAAATTGATAAGATGCCTTTCATAGCCTACTATGTTCTTTTTCTGAACTTTAGTAATACTTCATTCACTTAATCTATTTTGTTTTCATAAGATCATAGATGTGCATTTTGAAAGATCTTAAAAGAGCTATAACACAACATTCTTCATAAAACAAATTTGAAAATATTATTTAATAATAGTGATTCAACCATTATGTTATGACTCATTATTTTATCTCCAAAAAGAATGAATTGAATTTTAATTTTTTCCTTATTTTAGAATTATATTTCTTGTGCTCTTGATTTCCTTATAGGGACTAAGAGAAAGGAAGTCCCCCTCTATTGCTTTGTTTTAGGAAAGAAAGACCCAGGGCCGATTGTCAAGGTCTCATAAGTTTTTGTTTGATAACATAAAAAAGTAATGAGGGTTGTGTTCTGGTTAGAAAAAGATAATGAGTGTAATATTTTTTCTTATGAAAATGTAGAGAGGGTTTTAGCATTAGCTTATGTAAATAGCAATTGCTAAAGTTTATCCACTTATGAAGGAGCGATTAGGTACTGATAGGCTTAAGCTTGGTAAATTAAGCATTTATAAAGTTCATAGTATTGTTGGGAAAACCATTTCATATTTGGCCAACACTTCTCTTTACCACATATTTATCTTTGTTATTTCTTGAATCTTCAATTGCTTTAATCATTCCATGTAATGTTTGGTGATTTATTATAGTACTCTGCAAAAGTATTTCAAAAATCTAATAATTCAAGATTCACCCCCGTCTTGGGTTTGGATATATGACATCTAGTGATTTCAACTTCAAAGCTTACAAAAAGGATCATAATAACCTTAAAAACATAGCTGGTATCAATGAGCCCCATGTGGCATCATGTTTGGTCAAAAGTAGAGATGTTATTAATGCTTATCTTATAAAAACTAAGAGCTTACAAATGCATATTGATATAATTCATATGGATCTTTTGTGCATGAAATAAGATGAAAATTATAGTTAAATTATGTATCAAGACTATATAAGTTTTTTATAAGATAACACTAAATTGATAAATTATATTATTAAATGTCCTTAGTCATGGATTACATACAAAACTTCTTAATTATATCAATATTATTCATCATATCAATTGCAAAGTTATTTTGATAATAATTAATCCATTTGAACAATAAGGGTAATGTTGTTATACAAAAGATTCATGTTAAGATCAGACTATAATTAGCATGGCATCATTTGACTTGACTTATGCATCACTTGTGTAATACACAGTTGAAAAAGCATTAATATGTCATAGTAAAATATGTCACACATTAAGAATCATCTTGCTTATTTTGACACATGTTTGAATGGACTAACATTAAGTTAAGTTAATAGTTTACTTCTATACAAAAGATTAAGTCTAATGCGAACATTAGTTTCGATAATGTTATGAAATATACATGATTAGTAAGATAAACAGTACTTAGTATTAAACTTAAACTTTCATGGACTTAATACATTGATATGATATCTAAGTAGAGTCATTCATATAAGAAAAGGTTGTGCCAGTTAGTAGTATTACTTAGCAGTGCAATGTACAATTCCAACATGTATAGGACATATGTGATGCGCGATCTTGTTTGTGAGTGGAATTGGTGTATTAAATACCCTTCTAGTTATATCTTTTTAGGGTAGATCAATATTCATGTGTAGTAAGTATTTTGTGATGTTAAAATATGCATAAAAAAAAATATGTTTAATATAGGAAAACTTTGAAGACATTTATGCATTATGAGTGAAAAGAAATTTTTACTTAATTATCATACAACCATCTGAATGACATTATGAGTACTAAAATTCCTATTAATCGGCCTCACTTTTCTCCCACACTATGGTTAAGAAAAGTATGATGGATTTCATTAAATGGATGCTCTTTCGTTGGACTTCAATTGAAATATCATTTTTGGATAATGTTAAAGTGCATTCTTCTACAACTATAACATAGCACTTTCGTACTTCAAAATCATAAAAAACTTAGGATTTTCTTTTGTAACTTCTTATCTTACTTTTTTTGGTGATAGTTATTACATATCCATGCAATTAAATTAGGGTTAATGTTTTCCCAATTTCATTGTAACTACATTCTGAAAAAATACCCCTTGGCTCTAGTTGTGACCAAGGAATGATCCTAACTAAAAACCTTTTAGTGAGCAGAAGACTAGCAACCTTACTTTGAGATATTATGGTGCCACAAAATTTAGTTCAAAAGTGAGCAATTTTGCCAGTAGAAATTTGAAGGATTTACTCCAAGACTTTGATTAAAGTGTGTTATTGAGGTTAATATGCATAAATTCTTTTTGTTAGGGGATTGGCTGCACATTTTTTTGAAACCCTCCATGCTCTTACAAGTTAAGTGAAGGAGTGATTATATAGTCTAGGTTATAGAATCTTATGGGTTTGATGTTTAGTATGGTCCAATGGTTGAATATGTTAAAACTTTTAAGTGATTTACTTTCTTGCACCTTTCTTCAAATTTTTTGAGCCAAAATGCTAAAACTAAAGATCAAGAAAGATTTTGGATTATCAAAAAGTTTGATTAATCACAATTCTCCTCCTTTGGTTGCACAGAATGTTGAACAACTTTTACCAAAGAAGGTTTTTGCTTTGATTAGAAAAGTTCTCTATTCCATAGGCTTAACTTTGCTGGGCTAACCCTTCATATGCACATTATATTATTTTTTTTAACTTGAAAAATCCAATTTGGGAGCATGCTGTTCTACCCACAAATTTTCATAAGTCAACAATTTTCATTTTTGGGAAAATGCTTCCTAACTATTTTGTCCAAAATGTTGATTCAAAGTTAAGGAAATTACTTGAAAGAATAATGACATTATTATGAATATTTCTTATGAACATAAGGACATAACTTTATTGCAAATGGTATAATATATTTTTGGTTATATCATGAGAAATTTGTACTAAAAGGTTCATTCAAAACATTTTCTTTGGTGCTATGTGCGTGTTAGATGGGTAATATGAAAAAAAAGCAAAAGATAATAAGAAGAAAAGCAAGAAGAAGGTAGAGAAGAAAAGCAAGTGAAGGAGGAGCCCCACAAATACAATGGAGCTTACTTGCTTAAGTGCTTATGACCAAGGTGAATGTTCTTCATGTGATGAAATTAATCAAAATTTTTTATTTTACGATAAATCATGTTCCCCCATTAATGAATAGAATGACAAATTTCAAAAAAAAAAGAATAAATATTTTTTATAAAGAAATATTATGCATTGCATGAAATAAAACATTGATGATCTTGAAATGAGATACGATTAACTTAATATAAATTGTTTATAGTTAATGATTATTTGATGATTTCTTTCACTAGTGAATTACATGCATAAAAGAATACTATGGCAATGTTTCTTTAGAATTGGACTCAATTTTCAATTATTTGGTATTAGAAAATACTTTACTCAAAAATAAAAATTTCGATTTGAAGAATAATAAAAAAATTTCTGTTGTCTACTTTTTATGAATTCTATTGTTTGAACAAAATATTTTAGTTTAAATATAATATATGCATATGCATGCATCATCACAGTCTTTTGTTAACATTGAAACTGAGAAAATTTATACATGAAAATGCGTTATTGTTAAGAACCAAGACTTATGAACAAATAAGCTTACTAAATCAAACATTTTGAATTTTTGTTTGCTATTTTTTTTCTTATGTTTTAAGTGTTCATAAAATTATTATCAACACTTACGTTACTATGAAATTATTATTTTAAACTTTTAATATATATTTTTTTTTAAATTTTGTTGACAAAATTCTTTTCTCGTGATATAGTTGTATATATATTTGAGTACTACAAAAAGTATAATATGTCCTAATTTTTATGTATTAATATTTCTATATATATTTAAATTTTAATTAACCAATTTTCCAATATTATTTTACAATATGATTTTCTATTTTTCAAAGTTCAATTTTATTTTATTTTGATATTTTTCAGTTTAAAAAATGATATTTATTTAATGAAATTTTGATGTATTTTAGTGAAGTCCTCAAACATTTTTGTTCAAATTGATTTAAAAATATTTATTAATAATAAAAAATAATAATAATGGGTGTGGTTGCTTCTTTTCATGGAATGAGTGTGAAATAAGATCAGAAAGATATCATAATATCTTAAATAAAGTATATAATTAAGATGTTAAAAATGATACATATTGACAACCTTGAAACCATTTGTAGTTTCAAGTGTCCCAACCATAGTTTAAATAAACACGAGAAAGGAAAAAATAGATTTCAAGGTATACTAAGGGATTACATGTTCTATTCTAAACTATAAGGTGACCTGTCATGGTTTTTAACCTGGGACTTTTTGATTAATTTCAATCAAGCACCAAGGGCTTTAATCTAGAAACAATAAAAAATCTTTTAGCAGTTTCTTGACCAAAACGTTTTAGGGTTATGGTATCCGAAATTTTAGTTATGTTATAATTTGTGGGATACATCCACAAAGATAATTTAGATTCTAAAATGCACTAGAAAGTCATAGTAGAAATTTAATAACTTTTTTGGACACCTCTTAAATTAATGATCCAGTAGAAAAAACGTAACCATTATTTTTGCAACAAATGAAACATAGTATATAGCATTGAGAGAGTTTCTAGTACAAATTTTAGGTCGAAAACAAAATCAGATGATCTAGGATTACATTTGTAAGACCTGATCATAAAATATACAATATGAGTGTCATTTGCCTAGCTCAAATTCCAATTTAGTACTCTGAGGCCAAACAAATTCATGTTAGGCGTCATCTTATCAAGCACCAGGTCGAATGAAATATTGGTAGATAGTCAACTTGTTGTGAACTACATGCAATTAATTGGCATCTTAACAAAGCTACTTAGTTACAATTTCTTCTATAGCATTGGATGACCTTTTTTGGATGACAAAGAGGGAGAAACCAAGCTTGGTTTTAAGTGCAGCTCCTTGAGTGAAGGAGAGCTCATCAATTTGCTTTTATTACTTGCAAATCTTACTTTACTTGATAATATCAAGCAAATATTTTTTTAGATGACATTCAATTTCCTTATCTTAAACTTAGATGGTAAGTTAACATAAAAAAAGAAGTGGTTATTGGTCTAAATGAGCAATGCTCTAACATATTTTGATGATTATAACAAATTATGTAGAATAATAATTGATCATCTAGCTTTGGTTTTTGATATGATAGGTGAATAGTGTTGGAAGAAGATTAATGCTAGAAGAAGAAGGCATTTGATTAAATATAGGGGTGTATCCATGTGTAGTATAAGAATAGAAATAAATTTTGCATGCTCATGTAACTAAGTGTTCCTTTGAAGTAGGCATTTTTCCCACCTTATAAATTAATGAAACTTGTTGCTTAGTTGAAATATGTTGGATTTATACATGATTTTTTAAATTTTAATAGAAAAATTTTGTATGACTAAATGTACTTCATGATCATGTTTCATACAATACGATTAGCTATGGGAGAAAAGAGACAATTTGAGGACCAAACTATTTGATCTAAGCCAACAAGGAGATCTAGTGAAATTGGTTGGCACAAAAACTTACTAAGACATAATCAACATTATAAAACTATTCAATTTGAGTGAAGCCAACAAATAAAATAGGTATATAGAAAACTAAAAGAAATTGTGTGATATAGTTAATTTGTACATTGTAATAAAATCACTCAAACTATAACTAAACTTTTGAAAGTATTGTATGTCACTATTATGTAATATGAAATGTTATAAAAAATATTATAAATTGTATAATAGTGTTCATAGCAAAATTAGGTTAAATAAAGAAACTAATAAAATATACAAATATTAGTTTAGACTATGTAATCATCTTATTTTAAAAGAGTTTTGAGAAATTTTACAAACAAATCAAGAATTCTTAAATAACTTTTGAAAACAAGGAACAATGGCTTTGAATTTTGTAAGAAGTTGAAAAAAGAAGTATTTATGCTTTGTGTTGTTAAATATTTTGTCCTTTTTTACATCCTTTGTATCTCAAAGCCAAAACGTTTCATCAACATAATTTTCCTTTTTTGTATATAATATTTCATTTTAAATAAATGACAATAATTTTTTATATATTATAAAAGATTTTTATTCCTATTGTATAGTCAATGTTTTGAAGATTGTAAACATTATATGATATGAACAAATTGATATTCCTTCAATTAATTTCATTTTTTGATTAGTTAATCATGTATATGATTTAGACAATTCTAAATTTATAGATTTTGAAATAAGTTTCTAAATTTATAAATATTTTTTAAGGTTTCAGATATTTTTTTATTTTTTAATAAATGTTTTCTTCATTTGATTATGTTTGCAACATTTTAAAAAATTTAAAACAATTGGTAGATTTGATCATTATTGCAAGTAAATTTAAGTTTTATTATTTTCAAGAAAATTAATATTCTTAGCTATAAATATTAATAAATTGTTGGAAATCTACGTTTATAATTTGTTACATACTAATATAACTCAAACTATCATTAAAAAAATTTAGATCCTTTTGTATGTAAATCTTGAAAAATATCATTTATTTCTTGTTATGTTTTTCTTTACTATTCAATGTTTGTTTTTTCATTAAATAGATTCTTATATTGCACTTTTTTTGATGATATGTTACTAAAATTTAATGTAAATCATTTTTAAAAATAATAAATATATAGTTAGAACAAAATATTACTAAAATGTAAATAGTAATAGGCGGTAACATTGTTAAAAAAATTAATTTTTTTAATAAACAATAAATTTTCTAAAGGAATTTTTTCAAATAAAAAAATTATCTAGTTGAAGAAAGTGACAAATATGAAATTATAAATAAACTAAATGGAAGTAAGTTCTTAATAACTAAAGTGATATAACAAAAAAATGCCCTTAAAATAACTGTGCATACAAACAATACAATTAGACCTTCTACTATTAATCCTAAACTAATGATGCCAAATAAAATCAATAGAGAAGGCTTCATACCTATCATAATGTCCATCTAAAACATAAAATGTATAGGAGTAATGACCATCTTCAAATTACAGAAGCCATTCCAATATCAATCATATGTACCATTAAAAATATGGTGATAAAAAACTTTTAAAAAAAATAAGTTGTTATATATTATAAAATGAAAAAGTAGATCCAAAAGTGGCCTCATACAATGTTGCACACTTGAGGTTCCTTCAACATACATCAATGTTTATGAAAAATAGCAGAAAATGCACCAATGAAAATTGTGTTATAATATTTAGGAAAGAAGTTCAAGAGGGTACAAAGTGATTCTCATATTTTGGTAATCATAATAGTCTAACTAATTTGTTCTAGGTGAAGTGTCAAACAGATTGTACCAAGTTTGTTATATGTGAACTTATTATAAAAAGTACACTCACTACCTAATAAAAGAATGAAGTAGTAATCCTTCAAGTTCAGTGCTACACCATTATACATGTTATTTCTTTGGGCTTGGTTGTCTGGAAATGATAATATGGTAAATTAGTACATTGTAGTTAATAACTCAACTACTTTGCAAAGGGAAAATAGTAATCGAAAAGTTATATACAAAGATTTTTATAGTATTTTCATAGTAGCACAACTTTGGGAATTTAATATCTTATCATTTCTTAGCATAGTATTCCTATTGCCATTCACACTTCCAGATCTTTGGTGATAGAAAATACCCTTGCTTTTAGTATAGCAATAGCCATCTAACTAGGTAATAACTTTTAATATTTTACCTTTCTAAAGAATGACTCCAACAAATATAGGCCATTCCATATATTTGTTATACACATTGACTTTCACTTTTCTAATAAGTGGCAAAATCTACTTGACTACAATGCATGTTATGAACAACATTTAACTAAATGGTTGAACAAGTGCCATTTGTACAAATAAAATGTCCTCTTGAATAAATTACTTAAGAGAAAAATATTTTAATATGATATAGAAATAATTTCTCATGTATTTCGAAATGCTTATAGTTGGTTAACTAGTATTTTTATTTCTTTTAAAGTTCCTTGCCTTTAAAACATGTTTTCTTCATTATTGGACCATTTTTGTACTTTTTATGCACTTAATATTACCATTTAGATGTTTAAGAAATTTATTATGTTATATTTCATATTTCTATATACTTCAACATTTCCATTGCAAGAATGTTTTTGTAAATTAGTCATGCAAAAAATTTTTAACTTTGCAAATTTTCTATTTCCTTGATGAGATTTTATATTTTAATTTTCTTCAACATTTTACTTAAACTACGAAGGTTTCTTTACAATGACTCATAAAAAAGACTTTTTTTGTTATTATATTATGCAAAAATTTTGACAATTTAAATTATTGTGTTATACCTAATACAATTTTTTCTACTTTTACATTTCTTATTATTATCACATTAATTCTTCTTACTTAATTATTATTGAATCGACAAAAAATATTTTAATAACTAGATTTATTTTAAAAAAAATACTTATAAAATGTGTGTATTAATAGTAAAGCACATTTTAGTTACTTAATATTCAATATTTAGCTTATTTATGTAGAAAATTGGTTTTGACATGGTTTTCTTAATGTATTAAAAATTAAAAATTTTTATTTACATGAATAGCACTATATATTTTTTGTTATTTATTCCATTTGATTTACATTACGATTTAATAATTTTTAACCAATATTTTAATTTTTATCATTTGAATGTTTTATGCTTTATATTTGAATCATACAATTTCTAAGTTCTAAATTATCAATACCATTATGATCGATACATTTTGTAGTCAAAATACCTTATCTCCAACAACAACATTTTTAAAATTGATTGTTTTAAAAATTTTTGCAATTTTGAGAAAACTAGATTAAAATTTTAGTATTTTTTTGTTAAGATGTTTACCACTGCTTCTACCTTAGTAAACTAGAAGGCAACATGTAGTATTAAAGACTAAAAATTTTCTTAAAACCAAATACTCTACAAAGCTCTCATCAAAATGGATAGAACATAATATCTTTATCTTAAGTCAGTATGTGCAGTGACACAAGTGCAACTAGAGGCATAAATCCTTCATAGATGCCCATAAATCTCATTATGTTTAAGATAATTTACAAACTCAAATCAAATCTATAAGTTAATATGAAGACATTTAGCCTCTAACATTTGTTAACACATCTTGCATTAGTTATTTTCAACTATAATATATATAGTACAATACGATCTCTATGGTTCCTCTTGTACAATAGTGCCATTCAATGCACATGCAACTTGTTTCTTAAATGAGCAAAGTTCTTACTATACAAAATAATTTATCTTTTTCATCTCCTTAAGAATTTGTCAAAATTTTTGAATTGAACTTTTTGATCCTTAGCTTTATCTTAGAGAATTCCCTATTAAAGTGTTGCATTTTGACACCTTCGCTTGATATGATAAGCCCTATCAAAATAAATGATCCGCTTACTATTCGTTATGGTTTGTCATCATGTTACAACATTTTCCCTCTCCTTATTGATCAAGTCCATCCTACTCTTTACTATTGTGTTGTATTGTACATGTTCTTCCACTATTTTTTGAATCCATTTAATACATGTTAACATACACTTTTCTTGCCTATCAATTAGTTATAAAATTCTTTTTAGACTTTTCTAGTCATCATTTCTTCTCAATAATCACTTTTCCATAAAACAAAGACATTGAAGAAGATGGATTGGCTATAATGTCGGGATTATGAGTCACTATGGACCTAAGGATCAAAAAAATCATTATACAATTTGAAGGAAAGACTATAGTAAACATGTTTTAAGATAGCATTACTATTCACTAAAGGATGCTAAGTTACATCAATTAAATCAAATAAATAAACCTCCAAAGAATTAAATTTTAGCACATAAATGACGAAGTCAATTAAGTGAAAAGTCATTTGATGTAATTTGTTAGCTATATTCTTCAATACAATATTTTTTATTTGCAACAAATCCAAGAACTCTATAAAGCGCTCATCAAACTAGATAGAATTCAATCCTCTTTCATGGATAGTATATGCAATGATAATAGTGCAACTACTGGTGTAGAGTTTTCCAAGAAGACCTTTTATTGCTGTTCATCAAAGTCATCGCACAAATTCAAATAAAATATATAGATGTAAAACCATATACCCTCAAAATTTCTCTACCACTTCTGAAATTACTTTTTTTGAACTTTAACAAATTGTATAATACAATCATAACTGACATTCTTGTACTGTTTTTTTAATCAAACTCACATTCAACATTATTTATCATTTAAGGAAAGATCATACTTTCCAAAAAAAAATTTCTTACTAGTCAATGAATATGGGATAACTATATTAATAAAAAAACAAATATGAGGTACATAATCTTGAATATTTAACACATTTATGTAGGAAATTAGTTTTGTCATGCTTTTCATATTATATTGAAACTATCAATATTTTATATTCATAACATTATTTATTTTTTCTTATTCATACTATTTTTATTTATGTTAACATTTATAATTTTTCACATTTTAATGTTTTATTTTTTAGATTTGAATTTTACAACGATTATTCTCTAAATTGTGAGTATCATTGTTATCAACATATTAACAAATTTTAACATGTTGAAACAATTTTTTTGAAATTGATTTTTTTAAAAAAGACTTTCATCATTTTAACAGTACTAGTTTTATAATTTAATATTTTTTATCGAGGTAGTTACTATTCTTTTCTAAATATTTTAAATTTTCTTAAAACATTATCAAATCATATGTAGTATTAAAGATTTCAAATTTTCTTAAAGTAAAAAATTTTATTCCAACTCATTTTTTATGTAATTCTTTTCATTTTCTCTAAGGTTGGGGTGCCCAACATTTGTCGAAGCTCTAGTTTTGTTTAATCTTGTAAAACAAATTGAGTTGGGGTTATGCTCATAAAGGCCAGTAGGTTCGAGATCAACTAGAAGGAAAAACCTCAAGTTATAACCTTTTGTTAATGTGCTTTTCTTGACCTCGATTAGGCTTGGACATTTGTTTTAATTTGAACCAAACCACTTAAAAATTATGGTGTCCCATTATAGTTCTTATCTTTATTTTTACTTATCATATTAAGATATATATATATATATATATATATATATATATATATATATATATATAATTATAAAAATTAAAACTATATTTAAGAATTAAAATACATCATAATAAGGAACTATAATCAAAAAAAAATTACATAAATTTTTTGTGTTAATGATTGTACTAATTGACATGCTTCTAATTATGTCAATTTATCAAATGAAATATTTTGTTTCAAATTGGTACCAAGGCCATTCCATGGCCCCCTCTAAAATTTCATTCTTGTGAACAAAACCTCAGTAATGGAGAAATATAATATTATAATACCAATTTCATATTTTCATTTATAGAAGTTTTTAAATTATTTATAGTAGAAAAACATCTATCAAAAATTTTCTTTAAACACAAGCCATTGCAAAAACAAATAGTGTAAATGCAAATATCTAATAAAAATCCATATATGATTGTTATTAAAACTCATAATATAATTTTTTAAATATTACGCAAGAAAAATAAGAGATTCCAACTCTATTATACTTTTAGTGTATTTCATTGATCTCAACATTAATTTTAATTGTGTGATTAATTACTTTATCCAAACAAATTAATTTATATAGGTAAATAGTCTTTTATGCTTTGTGTTATATTTAAAATTTGGGACAAAGAAATATTTAGAAGTAACACAAATTCAACTTATTTTTCTTTCAATGTCCTACTTAGATTAAGATTAAGTGAGAAAAAGTTAGGTGGATATTTTTCAAAGAGATATTGCATAGAACTTTTATTGTTATAATAAGGGGTAGAATTAAGAGAGAATTATGAAGATGATTAACTTTATTTAGAGTTGATTTAGAGGGATAAATTTTGAAAAAATCCTTACATTTGTATTTATGTTAAAAAAATTCAGAACATCACCTTGTATATACCATTGATGAAATGTAAGCATGAAGTATTGAATAATAAGATGGATATTTCAAGTGATAGAAATTACTTAATCAAAATTCCAAGCACTCTTTTAACCCAACTAGCATCTTCTAAGTATAATATAAATTTGACTATAAATCCATCACACTAAAAATTAAGTAAGATCCTTTAATAGTTGAAAGGTTACAAAGTAATTCAATAAGATTAATATTTGTTTATTTAACTAATCAAAATAATTCTAAATAAATAATAAAGTTTTCATTATTGAAAATTATAACTTCTAAAAATACTTCTAATGTAGAAAAAATTACAAATAATCATAAAATGGATTTTGACAATGAATTAAATAATATGATATAATAAATTTCTAGAGTGAATCACTTTATGGTTTAAGTTTAATAAAAACTTATGTAACTAATACATAATTTGTTATACTCAACCTTAGTATATTGAATGCAAGGCATCACCACTTTAAAGAGTAATAATGTTTCAAATGATAATACTAGAGTAGACAAGATTTTTACAATCTAATTTAACAAACGTATTTATATAAATCTAATCTTCCACAAATACATCTAATGTAAAAAAGGGGGACCACTAGTGGCATAAGTACATCAGAATATGGTAAATTTAAATGGCAAATTTTTCCAAAACTTGCTTTCAAGCAATGTTAGATATAATCTAAAAAATGGATTTGACTATTGGTAAGCCATCTTCAATTTCAATTTTTGTTGAAGTAGCTAAGATATATGTTAATCATCAGTTTGGAGGAAAAGAATACAAGTCACTTTCAATTACCATTGAACTATGATACACTTGGTTAATAGGATGCATAGTAAGGTTGGGCCACATAGAAATAATAGTAAGGACATTTGTCGGTTTGCTAAAGGACTGATTCTCAAGTATAATTTGAAGAATTCTCATAGCTAATGTGTTGGCATCATGTCCATAGTAAAAAAGATAATTATGCAATGCAATAATATAGAATGGAAAAATTGTTAAAAATGAGGAAATAGTAGTTAAAATGTGACAATGCAATAAGTAGTAGATGTGGATCATCATGTCTATTTGAATAACAAGAAAATAGGTTTTGTTAAAAAAAATTATTGATTGCGAAGGAACATATAAAAGTGAATAATAGGGTGAAAATATCACATGAGGGGGGCATTAATTATGGTCATAAAATATTTTTTTTAATTATTAGATTATATTTAATGTTTAAAAATAATTTTATTTTCATAAAACCTTAATTATATATATATATATATGATAAATAAAAATAAATATAAGAATTATAATGAGACACCATAATTTTTAAGTGGTTTGGTTCAAATTAAAACCAATGTCAAAGCCTAATCGAGGTCAAGAAAAGCACATTAACAAAACGTTATAACTTGAGGTTTTTCCTTATAGTTGATCTCCAACCTACTAGCCTTTATGAGCATAACCCCAAGTCAGTTTGTTTTACAAGATTAAACAAAACTCGAGCTTCAGCAAATGTTGGGCACCCTAACCTTAGAGAAAATGAAAAAAACAATAAGACAAGAAAATTATGATAAATTTGTACCTTTTCTGATACTTGTCATTTAATGAAACAAGGCAAAATAAACTTAAATTCAATAAGTGAAATAAATATTTGAAAAATTAGATGTGGAATACTTATCTGAAAAATTTCGACAATCTTTGAATGAGAAGTAATAGTTGGTGAGAGTAGAATTTATGCCAATAGAATATGGAGTAGTGATTTACTAAGAACTCGAAGATTGATTCATTTTTATTAGTTATTCCATTTGCAATGGTTTATTTATAGAAAAACTTTGATTACAGTTGTTATATAGTGTGGAAAGCTATTTGAAATGCTATAGCCAAAGAGCTTCAAAAATACGTTAAAATAATTTTTTTAAAAGGCTAATGCCATGGCTAAGTAATTAGCTATTAGGTTAGATGAACAAGGGCCATTAGATCTAGTCAAAGGTGATACAAGCCTTCAAATCTAAAGATAATAAGTGGATGGGTTATGGATGATCCGATAAGGATGGATTTAATCTTGGTCATATTATCATGTCAGATGACATATGGACCATTTGATTTAACAATGGTATAATAGGAATTGATCTTAGTTGTACGATTCATAATGGATAATTAGGAGCTGGAAGAACCAAGAAGAAGATGAAAAGAAATACAATCATTCAATGAAGTTTAATAAAAACGCAACTGTTGCATGAATCAATCAATTATAACAAATGAACAGTATAATCTGATAAGATCATCAAAAGGATGATTAGCTCAATTGAGATCACAGAATAAAGTTGAGGTGATATATATCGTGCGACTGAAAATGCATGATTGGACTATGATGAGTGTTGCCGATTTTTTATGTAGATAGAAACAAGGTTTCAGTCCCATATTTGCGTGAAAGTTGGGGCATTTAGAATTTATAAGCATTTGTGTAGAGGTGTTATGTAGAGCAAAAATGAGGCTTGCTCCACTTTTTGTGCTCGAGAATTCATCCCCTAAGCATACCCATAACATAACATTTATAATAAAGGTTGACCCACATGTATAAGTTTGAGTATTGTCCAACACGATCGAATTCCTTACCTCATTTGATTCAAAATTCACTGTTAAGCTGAATGGGCTGAACATGATTTTCATAACCCAAGGCTTACGAGTGCTTACTCGATTGGGCTTGCCTAACTTGGGATTCACACGTGGGCTCAAGTTAAGATGTGGTGGAAAAGGTTTTATTTCAATTATTAAAATTTTAACAAAATTGATTTTTTTAATTCAAAGAAGGTTTTGCAAACAAAATAATAAGAAATTTTGCATAGATAAAATTTAATCAAGAAAAAGAGTATGGATTCAAAAATGATTTTTATATAATCAAGGAGATGATTGAATATGAATAAAGATTGATACGAAATGAAAATGGCTTTAAAATAAATAAGTTAATATTCTAAAAGCTTGTCAAAGCTTAATGTGCATGGATTCAATCATTAGAACTTTCTGAATATTCCAAAGTGTTTTTAAGACCACTAATTAACCATCTTTTATGGACCATGACTTGTTCATTAGAGACTAACCTCATTCACACTAAACAAGCCGATTAGAATAGCATATTAAACATTTAAGGCTTCACTCATCAAAAATAAAAGACAACGTAACGTATAAGAAAGGAATCTTATAGCTAGGATTTAATTTACTCTAATTACATTGACATGAAGATTAATAAAGGAAAAAAAATGGTAAGGGAAAGGAAGTGTAGCTTACCCCCTTTGCTATTCGACTTTACATGCAAACAAGACGATCGCAATGATAACAACAAATGGTAAAACAAAAATTTAATATTTCAATTTCATAATGACATTTTTTGGTTAATGATATCAATCCATTAAACAAACCAGCAAACGTATCAATTTAACCTACTCACATTAATACAAATGAAGTTTTGTAGCTTTATAAATACTCTCCAAAAATTGTTACACCATCTAACCTAAAACTAAAAGTGACATTTCATGGAGAAAAGGAAAACCTAGCCAACAAAGTTAAGAGGTCTCTTCCATCTTAACCATGGGCCTTATTAAACAAGATTTTGTGGTGCAGACCAACATTACATGCTAACACTTTTTCTTTACTTTTTATGGACTTACTTCCAAATATTCCAATTGTTTAAATACATTCACAATTATCTTCTTATTTTAAAAATTAGTCTTCACCTTCATTTTGAGAATATTTTTTAAAAAATGTTTTGCACATGGTTTTTATCATTTTAAGTGTAACATTTTCTTAATGATTTTTTCTATGTTTTGAGATGTTTATGTTTTTTTTGCAATGAGAATTTGTTTTACATGTATTATCCAGAAAGATTTTCCAAGTATTTATAATAAATAATATTTTCTATTAATGAAATTCCTTGTTTCTATGATTTTAAAATTTTTATGCTTATCACACATATAGCATTAATAACTATTTGGTAAAATTAAACATTTTATAAAAGGTTATTTCTTTTCTTGTAATAATCTATTTATGATACTTCTAATAATTAGAAAACTCTTTCATAATAGGAAATTTTCTTTATGTTCTGTGCTTATATACAAAAAATAACTATTTAATATGTTATTGATATAGTTCTAAGGATCTTTGATTTTTCATCATCTACATAACATTATATATGTTTTATTTTCTTATTATGTTTGTTTGCTCTAAAATTTTTTACTTATTTATGAAAATTACAAATTATTTTATAATAATTTCTTTATTCTTTTATTATTTAATATTTTTCTTATGGATCACATAATATCTATGTTATTGGCCTTCTAAGCCTCATGACTCAAGTTTAAGTTTACTTGATAACAATTTTATTAAAGTAAGCCATTAACAAGTTTGACTAGTAAGTTATATTACATTAAAGCTATGTGACCTATAGACAATCCTGAGTGAAATAGAGACTAATTCAATAAGCTTAAAATGAAGTCCAAAAGAACCTCAAATCAGGCTAATTAAAAATCATAATTGAAGCAATAAGTGTGCAAAAACTGACTACTCAACAATAGATCATAATCATTAGTGATACTAAGACAAACTTTCAACTTGCAAAAGAAATGCAAAATGAAGTTAGAAAGAACTATGGAGGCTTGAAAGAAAGAATGACCCTTCGTAATGTCAAAAAATCGAGAACAATTTTTTGAAATCTTTGTGTGGATATTTTCCAAAATTTATCTTATATGATTCAATTTGCATGCATCATGTTTTTCAAAATATGTCAAAAGAAATCATTTGAATGTTTTTGCACTTCACTCATAAAATGGTATTAAAATGTTTTAAAAATTCAACTAGTGTGAAGATAGCATGCATGTACTAAAGAAAATTTATTATGCACACAGAAAGATCTGGGGTACTTCGAGTATTTGTTAAGCAAGCATAAATCTAGGGTGCATCCAACATATATACATGAACCTTGTGTAGAGTAAACAAAAAATTGTTCAAATAATTTCACAATCTACACAACAAAACAATTGATATTACATTGTTACATATGTATTAAAAGTTTGGATAAATGCCCATAAACAAGACAATGCATATAGACACTATTCCTATCATAAAGTATATGTAGCACACTAGAAATTATTAATCACTTGTAAATATGATTGTTTTGTGGGTAAACAATAAATTTGAATAGCTAGTAGATGTTCTTAAGTTTGTTCTAGGCCTATTTATGAAAGTTTAATGTTAAATTCACAATTAGAGGGGACTAAATTTATTCTAAGAAAGCAAACCTATTCTAAAGTTTTTTTTAAGTAGAGTTGAATAAAAAATTTTGGAATTCGATCTACATAAAATTCTTAATGCAATCAAATACTACTATTCCTTTAATAAATTAATTTTATGACATTTAACTATTTAAGACCCTTGCCAGCATCAATTGCTTACAACTACTTAATTGAAATTTTGTTGAAGAAGTAAAGTACATTATCATTCATAATTTCCTCATCAACCACATCATCAACATAGTTTGTAAGAATGTTTTTTTTATTTTTCATAAGATCTACTCATGACCCACATTTTATAGAATCTTATGTATTATGCTATAAGCAAAGGGAGTTATTTTTTAGAGTTATAACATGATTGGGCTCTAGTTACAAAAGTAGCTATTTCGTTAAGTTTGAATCTAACCTACAAAGTCTCAAGAAAGTTTGGCGTTGACATTGAAAGAGAACAACTTAGATTATGTTCCAACTAGCAAAAATTACGAAGGGTTGTGCACTAGCATAAGGACAAAGACACTCAAGGTGAAGTTGTGTGTTTACCTTTTGAAAATAACAAGTGATGGCCCAACTTGCTATGTAATGATTCACTAGGGTAGAAAGTAAACAAACTAAAAAGCACTTGGTGTTTCTTCATTGATACCAATATTCTTTTCTTGTTTTCACTTACCAATGATGTGATTATTATTGCCACTACAAGTTGGATTATTTGGGACTAATAGCAATTATCATAAAACATTTACTAAGTTTTAAAACATGCAAATTAAGATCTTTAGAGCATAGAACAAACATTTTTTAAGTGCAATAGTTTTTAGGGACAATCAAAGCATATAGTATTGGTACGATACTTAGTATGGTCATCAGTTAACACTTGTGATGCCTAGAAATCAAACAAACATCTATTGACACTTTTGGAAAATTAATTATCAACTACCTAAAATTATATTATAGGTTCGACTTTCATGTGAAGAAGATGAAAAACATACAAAAAATGGTGCATTTTTGTCAATGCCTTTGTTTGTTACCCACCACTTACCATTTTAGAGTTAATAGCATGCATCGACCATGTTTTCTAGAATAGATCAATGAACAAGTCTTTAAAGTCTAATCTAGATCATGAGCTCATATGATTTGCAAACACATCAAGGTCTATAATTTTGTGCTAACCCATGTGGACCAACTTAAAAGTAGCAAAATTTGTAAGAACCCCAAAAAAAACAAGATCTACTAATTGTACGCTTTGTTGGAATCACACTTTGTCATGCATTGAACTAGATCTAATCCACGACAACATCGATGTCTTATTCACCTGCTAACTTCATCCATGACTCCTCACATAAAATTTGACCAAGTCATCATCAAGAACACAACAATCCGATGACTAGATCCACAACACACATTCTAGGATTTTACCTGCAACACATTTGATGGTGTGCAAATTCATTGATTTAATCCACAAATCCCAAAAACAAATTGATTTTGATGACTCATGTGAACCTTGCCAATAAAAAAAATTAGAATGCAACTTTCTACGAAGATAGTTTCACCATTGTTTGGACCTTGGAAAGTTTGGGACAAAATAATAACTTTTTAGAAACCTGTTTTCCAATAATATTGAACAAAGCTTTGGTAACCACCTTTTAGAAAATATATTTTTCGAAACTAAAAATGAAGATTTTCAAAATGATTTTTGGTATGAGCTAATTGCATCAATTTTACATTTTAATTTCTTTTTTTCCTCATAAGATCTTTATGAAATGGGAAGCATACCGTTTCATAGAGTTGATTCTTACATGTGCAAAATTCCACTTTTGCCATTACGCCTTATTGAGGTCTAGGGTTAATTACAATGAGAACTCCAACATGCTCAATCACCTATGCTTCAATATTTGGAGGAAGTGTGCGAAGCTTAAGTAGTGGGACAGTGTAGAAGTTTACATATAACACTACTCTTTTGCCTTCTTGTGGATATTGCAAAATTGTTCCTTTCACTTTGATTTTTTTTACATCACTGATTAAATTTTTTTATGTCATTTCCTTGATTGTTTCTTTTCACTTTGATACATAATGTTTTCTTAGATTTCTACTACTACTTATTGTCACCTTTATTGCTATTCTCAATTACACTTTTTGCTTTGTTTGAATCGACTTTATGTGCAAGTGACTTCATTACTCCATCTTTTCTACATTGGTTATTAATGTTTCGCAGGGCTTTTAAACTGAAGCCATGTGACATTTATATTTTTCTTTCCATATAGCAAAATTTGTTTTGTCAAAATACTTTCCAAATGCCCTTTCTTTGTGCCATTGTATTGGTAATGGTCTTACCAAAAGAAATGCACACTATGTTGTCCTTAGTTCCTTGTTAGCTAAAGTTTTCTTGGATAGCTTTCTCATGTGTGTTTCCTTTCTAGGTTTCTCATGCTTATCATCTCATTTTCTTTATTCTTATTCCATGTAGGCTAATCTTTAATTCTTTTTACGATTTGTACCACTAGTTAAGCATCAAATTTTACTGTAGAGCTTTGTTATACCAATGTTTTAAATGTTAATAGCAAAGCAATGCTAAACTAAACATTCTTTTTAATTTTCCTTTGGCACCTAATCTTAACAAAATGATAATTCTCAATGATGGAAGTTTTTTTAACTTTTTGCTAAAGGGCATAGTTTATACACATGATATCATGTAGAACTTATCACACAAAACACCCACACATCACCCAAGTACAAGTGACCCTCTAAGATTGATTAAGAAGACTACAATCACTAGAAGACAAGCTAGAGAAATATTGTCTTTGTATAATAGAACAAGAAAAAGCTAAAAATAAGCCCATCTATTCAAACCAAATGTTGTCACCCACTCTAATCAAATACCTCTTATAATCAACTTGCATTAATACTAAGATAATGATGGTAACAAACACATGAAGTCTATGAAATGTGACGTTCCTATCTTTGAAGGTAACATAAACCTTAAAAAATAAATTGAGTCGAATTGGACCATTGCTTCTAGTGGCTTAAACTTAATGAAAAATAAAGGTATTTTCTACAAAAATAAAACTTGGGAAGCAAAAAACTATCTATAAAAACAATGGAAACTTACTGTTAACAAAGGGGATCAGCACTCATCAAAATATATATTCATCTCTTAAAAGAATCATTTACTTGACCAATGATATACTTAACAAAAGGTGAAAAGTATGTTAATGAGTGCATTACTTATTTTGATGAGTACATTTGTGGTTTGCTATTGATGTGGACCCTTTGTTCCCCTTTCTAGATTTTGAGTTGGGCTTATAGATATATTTAGAGAGAGCTTTTCATGGAATACTTTCACACCTTAGAAGAGGCCTATAAGAATTCCGCAAACTATGATGGCTACAAACATTTATCAAGTAAAAATTGTTGAGGCATCAACCATGTTAAACTTCAAGCCGTCCAATACCAGTTGCTCCACAAGTAGTGTACCAAAACATAACACTCCAAGCCCTCCCTATCCTTAAACTTATAATGAAGCACAACCAACCTATTAATCAATCATCCAAGGAATGACAAGTAAGCTATATCAAGGAAGACAATTATAGGGAATTGAACTCCAATGAAAAAATAAGAGATCAAATAATACGCTTTGTAATCCAACATAGCTAATGAATTCTTCGACGAGGATTGAGAGAACAACATTGATGACACCAGACCTTTACAAACATGAGAAGAACCTTCACCAAACCAAAGGGAAGTAATGATTTAAGAGATACCACCATTTTTCAAATCTTTGTGAAGCTTAGAGAAAAGATCTCTAAGTATATCATAGAAAGTGGCAGTAAAAATAATGTCATTTGTACAAATGGTATATCAGACCTCAGACTATGGATCATTCACCATCTAAAACCATGCACCATTTTTTTATAACATAATATGCGTGTGTGTCGAGAAAAAATTCATTATATTTGTTAAATTTGACAAATTGAATACATTTTATGTGATCTTATTCTTATATTGATATGAAGTATCATCTTATTATGACCTTAGTTATATGGCCATGATGTCATTATTCCTAGCAAAACCAATACCTTTACATTTACACATCATGACTAAAAATTTAACATACACCCATTAACACCTAATGACAATGTTGAACTTATAAAAAACCACCTAACATCCCAAATAAGAAAATCCTATTTATGTCCCATGGTAAAGCACATAAAGAATTTATTGATAGACCTATCATTTGTCCCATAGTAGTAGTACCTTATATAGAAATACCTCTGACTGTTGAATCTATTTTATTTAGCTTTCCTAAAATTTTTACAAATGATGCCCAAGGCTTACAACCTCTTCAGGAAATCTAATAAGCTGTTGATCTCATATTAAGTGCTCATTTACTAAATTTGTCACAATATAAGATAAATTCTTCTAAACATCAAGAACTCAACTAATAAGTGCAAGGCTGATTAGACCAAGGATTCATTTGACAAAGAAATAATCCATGTGTTGTTTCCACCCCTCAAGCCCTAAAAAAATGGTTCAAGGAGAATTTGCTCTAATAATAAGGAAATTAGCAAAATGTTGTGAAGTACAGTTCTTTATCTGTTGCTTGGATGAACTTTTGACTAAATTAAAGGAGCCATTATTTTATCAAAAATATATTGAAAAAGTAGAAAGCACCAAGATAAAATTTTTGGAGCCTTAAGATTCCTTGCTTTTAAGTTTTTTTCATTAGTAGATCATTTACATACTTTTTATGCACTTAATTGTACCTTTTAGATGTTGAAGTAATTTATTATGTTATAATTCTTATTTCTAGATACCTCAACACTTTTATTGTAAGAATATTTTTTGTAAATTAGTCATGCAAAAAAACTTTAACCCTATAATTTTTTTTCCTTTATGGCATTTTATATTTTTGATCTCCAATTTTTAACTTAAACTATGAAGGCTTCTCTACAATAACTCTTAAAAAAATCTGTTATTAATATTTTATGTAAAATTTTTGAGCATTTTAATTATTCCATTACACTAACGACATATTTTTTCTACTTTTACACTTTTAATCCTTACCACTTAAAATCTACTAGTTAATTATTGTTAAAATGAAAAATAAAATTAATATTTTTGATACCTAAAAGGCTTTTTAAAAAACTTATAGAATAGCTATATTAACAATAAAACATTTTTCATATACTTAATTTGTAATATTTAACTTCTTTATGCAGAAAATTACTTTTGACATGGCTTTCTTAATGCATTAAAAATTTTAATTTCTAATTTACATGAAAAACACAATATATTTTTTTGTTATTTATACAATTTTTATTTGCATTAAAATGTTATAATTTTTTTATCAATACTTTAGTTTTTATGTTTTTTATTTTTTATGCTTTACATTTGAATAATAGAATTTCAGTGCTCTAAATTGTGAATATCGATATTATCAATACATTTTTGTTGTTAAAATATTTTACCCTTTACAGCATGTTTATTGGAAATAGCATTTTTAAAAAGAAATTAGCCATTTCAACAAAGCTAGATAATTTAGCAATTTTTTTGGTTAAGGTATTTACCACAATGTTTTAAATTGACAAATTGGAAAATTGCTTGTAGTATTGACAATTTAAAATTTTCTTAAATGCCTAAATTCTACAAAGCTGTCATAAAAGTGGATGGAACATAATATTCTTATCTTGAGTCGGTATATGCAATAATAATGCAAAATAGGGGGTTTAGATAAAGAGAGATCAAATTTTACAAAATTATTTTTCTTTTGCAATAATTTTTTAAAATTGATTTTTTTTATAACATTCACCTTTTTGGGAATACTAGTATTAACATTTTACTATTTTTTTTGTCAAGATATTTAGCATTCTTTTTTAAAGATTTTCAATTTTCTTGAAACAATAGCAAATTTTATGTTGTATTAAAGATTTTATATTTTCTTAAAGTAAAAATTTATTTTCTCTCAAATTTTCATTGTTCTTTTCATTTTTATTATATTTATATTTATAATTTCGGTACGACCTTTTTTCAAAAACTTTATTTCAATTCTTTTACTTTATCAAGTGAAAAACATAAATATTTCAGTGCTAAGCAATTTATTGAGTATATTAATTATCATTCTTTTTAACTAGTTCTAGTTGTACTAATATTTTTTTATTACGTATGATTTTTGTTTTTACATTTTTTTGCCTTGTTTCTCACAAAAGTGATATTTAGTAATGTTACACTACTAAGAAAATCGTATTTTATCACGCAACATGTAGTTTTCATATCATAATCTTTATTGTATGTATATGCTTTTGTATATATTATTTTATTCGTTTACAATATTTACTAAAGTTATTTTTTAACTTGTTTTATATATGGATCTACATTTAAAAAAATTAATTATTTTTATAGTTTTCTATTTTTTGTATACGTTTTTAATATATTTATTTGTATACATACTTGTGATCAATCTCTAACACTCAAGTCTTTTAAGTAATTGAAATATTTTATTATATAATTATCTTTTTTATTGCTATATGTTTTATATTCATTAAGAATGAAGTTTGACATTTTTTTAATGACAAGGCATTCTATTGATAATTATGCACAAAGTTACGAACATATAAATTAGCTACTATTTTTTATGTTAGTACTAACTTTTTTAATATTAATATGTTACTGAAATAATTTCAAACTAATTGATAATGCACATAATAATGATTATTTCAGAGTATTTCAGTTATTTTGCCTTATTCACACCATTTTTTCATACATATATTTTATTACCATAATGTAACATTAATTTTTTAACATTCTACTAATATATAATATTTTAAAATTTTGTTTTCTTACACCTAAATACAAGTATTATTTAGAAATTTTTTGTTACAATTTCTTCTAAAAATTAGCATTCTATTTTCCAACTTATTTTTTTATTATGATTTTTTTAATTCTTAAAATTATATTATTAAGCCTTAAATGATTATTTCTTTTAAAATGTTTCATATGTTATTTTGACATTTTGCTTCGTTTATCTTATTGTACTACCTTTTATAACTTTATCATTAATAAAAAAGGTTTTATAAAGATTTTATATTGCCTAAACACGCTTTTGGGTTAATGTTTGCTCAAAAAATTTCAAATTATAAAAAAATAAATTAGTGTAAATTAAATTATAAAATTTTCATAATAATAACCTGTATTACTTTATTTGACTTTCTTCGAATATTATGAAAAGCTTTTTATGTAGTATAAAAATATTTCAAATTTAAATTTCTTTGCAACCTTTTTTTTATGAAAGAAATGAAATATTTTAGATAACTAAAGAATTATTCATAATTGGGAAAAACTAATTATTTTATTTATCAAAACAAAAAATTTGAAATTTGAATAAACTTGTTATATAAATATAAATATAATAGATATTTGGATTAATCAAAAATATTAAATATTTAATTGATTACATTACTATTCAAAAGTAACTTTCTAAGTCATTCTATAACTAGTTATTATAGTATAATCTATTAAAGAAATAAAAATTATTCTTATAAAGAAAACTTTAAATTAATAAGAATTACGAAACAAAGAAAATATTTTTCTTTCAGAAAAATAGAATTAAAAATGAAAAATTTTGAAAATTAAAAATTTACAAAAGCTATTGAACGTTAAAATTATTAAAAATAAATTACATTAATATTAAACTATCTTATGATTTCAAAAATTGTAAGGATGCCTTTAAAATAGCATCTTAAGGATGAATTGGTATAATAAAATTTATTCCTCTATTTTATTAAAATAATAAAAATTGCATAATAAAAAATAAAATAATAATAATTAAAATTATTTTAATTGTAAAAAACATTTTAGAATGTCAAAAAGAAAATCATATACACAAAAAAATAATAGATGATGAATTTTCAAAATATAAATACTTAATAGTATGAAATATAAAAAAGACAAAGTACTAATAAAGTATTTGTTATACCAACAAAACTATGAACAACATTTTGTATGAAATAAAAAATGAGAAACATATTTTAGATTGATGTTGATAAAGCATTTATTTCTAAGCTCTCTAATATTAAAAATGCAATTTTAAAAGCTAAAATTAATCCTTAACAAATAATAATAATGTAAAGCAAAAAAAACTCTATAGTTTAATTGCATTACAATAAGATGAAAGCCTTCTCACATCCATAGCAGTTCACCACATCCATCTTAAGCATCATTAAAATTTTTTGTTTAGTGAACATATCGATCTGATACATTTGTATTCTACCAAAATATTTGTTATGCACATTTTTAGTAACATTTTAAATTTTCTATTAGATTTATTTTCTTTTAAATTTTCTATTAAATTTTCTATGTTGCCTTTATCCTGTGGTTTAGGAAGGATGAATCATTCCAAAAAAAGAATTTATCGATTCTCTCCCAAATGTTTAGATTATTGACATAATTTTGATTAATTCAATTCAAGTGCTAAATCTGATAGAACTTGCCATTTATTTAATAAAATAATCATTGGAATCTTTTAACAAGTCATGGGGTAAACATTACTTCACCCACCATGGGCATTTGGGAATTCAGCTCCCCATCAGGTTAGCAAAAAGAGAGCAAATTGCACTAACTCTATCATTTTGATGGGTCTAGACACAGCAAAAAGCAGACAAATAGGAATGATGAGGTTGACCATACCTAGATGAAATTGAGACCCTCTTTCTTATGACAAAAGGAACATCAAAACAATAAAAGCCCACAAGTATAATCTTCAGTTGCTTAAGCCCCAACTTTATGAGAAGAAAGTGAAGTGTCTCATAGGCAAAACATTTTTGACACGTTCCTTAATGACTCACGATTAAACCTTATTAAGATTCGAGTCATTTTTTGTGCTTTGGTACACCTTTTCAACTCATTTACAAGTGGAATTTGAACGAAGTTTGTAGTAGCTCCTACAATTCCTCACCTACTACTATCAAGTGAGTGGCAATCCTAATCATCCAATGGTGATTTAATAATAAAAAAGTGTTGACTTACTGGAAGATACACTTTCAACAAAATTCACTAAAGTATCAATTTGAGTCATTTTTCTCTCTCAAGATTTTCTTCTCACTAGAAATGGACATTATTTTGTTGCTATTTGAATTGTGCTTTGGCAAAAGGGATGAATGTTTAAGAATAAGAATAAAGACTTTTTAAAAAAAGTTTTTTAAAAATATATTTTAAGGCAACTATTTAAGGTTTCCTATTAAGTTCCAATAAATATTTGTTAATAATTTTTTGCAAATTTCAAATTTTTTTAATAAATTAATAATATTTTGTTTTAAAAGAAAAATTGGAATTAGAAAATTTTGAAATAATAAAAAAGTATAACAACTTTTGATGATTGACCTCAAATTCAAACTTACATCAAGTAATTTCTCACTCTAATAAAGAGAATCTTTATAAGATATTAAATTTACTCATATGTAGGTTCTTCGATTAACATAAACACCAGCTATTCAAAATCTTAAAATTCACTTAATAAAGGTTACTATAAATGCTTTGTTGCTATAACAAAATAAAGCACAATAATTGGTGTTTAACTCCATAACTATTTTGTAAAGGGCATGCAATTGCGTTATTTAAAAACATATTTATTTCAATACTTTATGTCAACATGACTTCAATTTTCATTGGATTAACATTAAACCTATGGTTAATTAAACTATTTGTATTTCATCCATTCATTATTGTTTATCTATATGTATTGTTGTCTAGTCTTGCAAATAGAGATTGTTGAATGTGATGATCCTTATCATGAGTAGGATGAAAGTAAATTTATGTGGCATATGAGTATCAAGTTATTAATTTAATAATTCGAAGCCAAAGTACAAAAAGACATACTCTAGATAAGAACCTGCTACTTTAAGAGCTTTATCTATTACCTCCAACATTTGAAAGTTCAGCTATTCTAAAACAATGTCTCCAACACTTATTTACTTTTCTACAATTTTTTGTTAATCCATGACTCAATTAATTAAGCTCTATAACGGATTGATTTACTGGATCATGAGATGTATGATTTGAAAAATTTAACAAAAAAATTAATAAACTATATAATAAATTTTTTATCATCAAAAAATTATATAAGGACCAAGTGTTCAACATAACTAATATAAAAAAAATAATAAAGTTCTAAATAATTAAACTTTTGTCCATAGAAAGACTTTTTAGTGCTCTTTTTTCTTTGTTGTATCACCTATTATGATCCATTATTATATCCTTATGTACTACATAATATTTATGCACACTTTCGCTATCTAAATCATCCTCTAAATCAATCTATATATCTAAACATATTTTCCACTCTTGTGAATTATGTACTAATAGTTGTCATGCATCTCTTTGTATACTGATTAGTCTCAACAAGACTCTTGCATTATCGATGTGAACTAAATCAATTTTATAAGGGAAATAATGGTCTTCCTTTGTTTCATGCTTACACAATCTATTTAAAAATTTGTACAATTAGATTACAAAATTTTATTCTTTTAAATAAATTAATAATTTACTTCTTTTTCTTTAAAATTAATAATGTCTTACATGATGAGACTACTTTTTTGTAAATAAGTTATACACAATTTTTAATGATTCCAGTACTCTACTATCATGATTATTTTATTTAGGTTAATAATTTTGACAATTTTATATTTGTAACATTAAACATGTTAAAGTTGTTATACCTTGAAAAAGTTTTTGGGATTATTTTGCAACAATAATTCATTTATTTAAATATAATAATTATATTTTTTTCAAGTATTAATAATTTTAATGCAAGAAAAATTAGTCGTTTTGAGTTAATTGTTTATTTTAATATATTTTAAACCTAAGGATTTCTTATTTTCTAATAACAAATTTTTTATACTACCATTAATTGATAAGCGCTTTCATTAAACAACATATTTAACATTTTCCTTTGTTAAACAAAAAATAATACTAGATTATAAAAAGATTTATGGCATGAAATAAGTCCTAATATTTGAAGTATAATGATAAAGTTTTTGTTATACTAACAAAAACATAAATAGTTAACAAAAATGACTAATATGATATTACAAATAAAAATGGGATAAATGATTTTTTAATGATTAAAAATTATGACAAATAGGACATCACAATCCTAAATGATATTTTGCTTAAATTATTTCAAAATAAGTAGTAATAACATAAAATATATTTAACATTTTATATTATAGTGTATTGATTCACAATTTCAAGTTACATTTTTTGACTAATAATAATATATTTTGATTCATTGTATTATAAAAACCCTATTATCTTAAAATGCCATAATTTTTAAAATTTTAAAAAGTCCCTCACATTATTGTTTTTCTTTTTTGAGTAATTTTATTTAAACTAAAGAAATTTAAACTTTCTTGGTCTAAAGGTATCATTCTTTAATTTTTTAAAATTTTTTAATAATTTTTATATGACAATAAAAAATTAGGACAAAAAATAAAAAGATTATTTAATTAAATTTCGAACATTAAATATTGGCACATTAATTGCTAAAAATTCTAGAATAAATGCTTTGTGTAATAATCCACTATATAGAATATTTAAAGGCAAACAAATAAAAATTTAACTTCATTATTACCAAATATTTAAAAGTTTTAAATTATTCATATAAAAGTTTAAAGAAAAAATGATTTGTTATCTAATGTTCTAGCAAATATTATAAAATCTTTTTTTGATTAAAAAAAAGAAAATGACTAATAATAAAAAAAATTTAAACTACTCAAAAGAATGAGTATTAACATAAAAGCACTTAAAAGCACCAAATATGAAGTTTTATGAGATACTAAAAAATTACAATAACAAATAACTCAAAATATTTAAAGTATAATATATAGTTTTTTTGTTTTACTAATAAAAAAATAAATAACTAACAATAAATGACTGACATGATATTTCAATTAAAATTGGGATAAATTTGTCTATTTTTAACGAACATTTGATATGACAAAAAAGAGATTAGAATCTTAAATCATATATATACAGTCTTATTTAAATTATTAACATAATTTTAAAGGAGAGACTAGTAGTATAAAATACACTCAAATTAAAGGCAACTATCAACTCGCATAAACATGAGCTTTAATGCATCAGATATGTGTTAGATAATTTACATATGACGAGACCTATAATTTATTATTATTGTTTAGCTTGTTGTGCATCTCTTCTTATAATTTCGGAACTTTAATTAAATTTTTATTTTATTTGTCGTCACTAAAAAGTTTATTCACCTTTTATAACCATAACTTTTAGCATAAATGTTTACTACATTAAAATTTTTTTACATTTTTTTATTTTTATCAACTTTTATTTAGAATGTGATTTTTTAACTTATAGTTAGAAAAGATTTATTATTCATATATTATGTAAGGAATTTATATTTATTTAGTGTCCTAATATTTTAAAATATTTTTTATATTTTTTAAGTTTTAATATATTTTTATTTGTCATATTTACACTTTAATTTAATTATTTCTCAAAATTACAATTTTTAAGTTATGCTTTTTTATTTATGAAAGGTCATTTATTTGGTAAATTCCAATGAAAATTAATCTTTTGATTTTGCAGAACGTCAAATATTTGTAATATTTATATGAAACTCATTTTTTATGTATTTCGAAATTCTTAAATGTGAAAACAGTTCTGTTATTATAATAAATTTATATATTTTGATCTCATGTGCTAATTTTTATTTAGCAAATGACATAATTTGACAATTCTTCAAATTATTTTTTTATAAATTTAAATTTATTTCACGGTAAACATAAAACATTTCTTTTGTCCAAAAAAATTCAATAAAAAAATTAAAATTGATTGTGTAAAGTAAAATGTTATGAGAAACAAATATTTTTCAAAAAGGATTTACGCATAGGTTTTCACAAATTGTTTATTGTTCCATTCTTTATTTAAATTTATTTTTTCTAATTTATAAATTTTATTTTGATATTTCAAAAAAGCATTTTTTTGATAAAATGTTGATGGAAAATTGAGTTTTAAGAAAAACTCCAAAAATATAAAATATAAGTAATCTTTGACATTTAAACCTTTTATTAATATAAGTCGTGATTTCATTACATTTTATAATTTTTTGTTCCAATATTTGAAAGTTTTCTTTGAAAAAATATATTATTTTTTTTATATTTAATGCATTGTAATTGAAGGAGGCCTATCAAATGTAATGATTACATTTCCTTTTTATTTAAAATAATATGAGAAATGCTTAATAAATTGTTTTTTTTTTTGTCAATATTAAGTAATTCATACGAATTTAGATATACTTTTTTGAATTTATATATGAATTTAAAAATTTTGAATATGTTTTTTAATTTTATCATTTTATAAAAAAGGTGTTTTTTTCTTCAATTTTCATACTCTTTTCATCGCAAAATTTTTGAAATTTGTTGTAATCACGTGTTTTTGTATTATGATAGCTTTAAATTGTGGATTTTGTATTTAGTATAATACTTTCTTTTTTCCTGAAAATTAACCTTCATTCAACCGAAGGGGCACCGTTACATGCAGCGTCCTCTACGGAGGATCAAAGAGGAAATCCAAAAGCAGTAACTTAAGTAGGCTCAGGGAGAGGCATACCCCGTCCCCAAGCGAAGTCGGACCGGCAAGCAGCACGCGCCGCCCAGTCCACTGGGGCGTTGCCGTCCCACTTAATGCACGTAATGACAAGAGCAACAAGGTCCCGAGCATGGAGAATTACTTTGGCAAACGCACCCCACCGTGGGCACCTGGACGAGAATTGTACGCACTTCCAGCATCGCCATTACACCAGGTGAATTTGTTCCCAGTAAACATGAGATCCACTAGCTGGAGGTCCTAAATCACATCCGCAAATTCTTGCTGCAGACTGCTTTATCTAAATTTCCTTCCCCCCTTCTTTTCACCTTGCAACATTACCACATTAAAGTCCCCAGCAACTAGCAAAGGGCCAGCATTCTCAGCCTCCTCCCTCAAGAAATCCCACAGTTGCTTGCATTTCAGGGTTTCCCTCGGCCCATAGACAACACAACACTTGAGTATTGCACCCCCATTCATGCCCACCTCAAACGACACCGCATGCATCAACGAATGAATGGTATTCACCACCAAATAGCTCCTCCATAGAATGACAATGCCAGCAAACTTCCCTGCCGAAGGTTGCACTGCATAGTTTCATTCCTTGCCAAGCA
Source organism: Vanilla planifolia (assembly GCA_023846275.1). Classification (NCBI taxonomy): domain Eukaryota; kingdom Viridiplantae; phylum Streptophyta; class Magnoliopsida; order Asparagales; family Orchidaceae; genus Vanilla; species Vanilla planifolia. Next base: position 2,847,674 of record JAIUJO010000045.1, read on the forward strand.
GACAATCAATGTCCCTCTGCGCAAAGCTTTGGGCTCTCGTCTCAACTAGGGCGACCACCCCAATCTTCCTTTCACGCACAAGCCTCTGAAGGTAGCACTGCGACTTCTTGCCATAGATGCCCCTGATGTTCCATACTAATATTTTAGCCATTAAGAGAAAGAGTAAATTGTACCTCTCCGCGTCATGGGAGTGTAGCGTAACAGCCAGAGTATTAGCCTCAGCCCTCCGCCCTCCAAGGTCATAGCAGGAACGTCAAGCAACAAGGGAATGCCCATCCAATGCGACCTTGATAAATTACAGCACCACTGAACTGTAGGTGCTTACCAACCCCTCTGCCCATGATAAGTCATCCACTACCAGCGTCTCCCCATGGGATTAAGAAGATCACTGCACCCCACGAAGTGCAGTGAGGAGGGGATCCTCCTAAACCTCATTGCGGTAGACCGCTTCATCACGAGCGTTGACGTCCAACGCCCTATAGTTAGCCAACAACAGCGCCTTCCCCTTTATGTCTTGCACATGGAGGCTTTGATTACTTCTGCTTGGAAGCCTCCCCCTGGTCTACGAAATGCTCCTCTTTCTGCCCCTTTGACCACCTCTCTCCTCAGCCTTCTTAGCTTCAGTAGCCATTCCCTGTGCATTGTGACTTTACACACTCATGGCCTGCTTCCGCCTCCTTGGTTGTACCACCATCCACGGGCCCAGACTCTCCTTCTTGGTGCCCTCCTCATCGTTTGAACTGGGTCCAAGATTCACACTATTAAGGGATGTCCTCTCAACCTTTGCAATTGACGCAACAGGCGGCCCTTGCGAGTTCAAGTTTAGGTCCCTTGGGGTATCCGAGACGTCTAGCGGCACCCTGGACGATGAGGCCTTCTCGGAGCCCTGCATCAAGGTCCGCCCATCACCCGTAATGGTTCCTGCAGCAGCATTCCCTGTCATCCCGATCTTGCACTGCTCCGCAAGGTGACCCACAAGTCTGCATGCAAAGCAGATTTTGGGAAGCCCCTCATACTCAAAAGGCTGGAAAGAGCATCACATTTCCCCCCCCAGCCACATACCCAGCTTCAGTGGCTTTGATAAGTCCACCCTGACGCACACCCGGGTGAACGACGAGCACTGCATGTCCGCCGTCCAGCCATCAAGGAGAATTGGGTCGCCCACCGACTTCGTGATTCTCAATATGTTCTTTACATCCCAATAGACCAGGGGAAGAGCCGGGAATCTCATCCAGACTTGGCCACACATCGCCGTGGTAGCACTAGGTCGAAACTCGGGAGTCCACAGATCCAAACCCATGGCCTGGCCAGCAACTTGCCATGGGCCTCCCAACCATATTGCATTTCTGTCCTCCATTGAATCAAAGTGAAGACAAAAGCAGCCGTAGGAAATATCAAGGATTCAAAAGTCTTAAGGTGTCCCCATCGCCTCTGAAGCACCCGAGCGTGTTGCCATACACTCGCCCCACTAAGTCAAATCTGTGGAACTCAATTCGCCTAAGACAGGCCTCATTGGACATTATAACCTCGTCATTATCAACAGGGTCATCCATGGACGCAGCCCTCGCCTTGACGTCAACTGTAGTCGGCTTCACAAAAGAGGTCATTGCCTCATTTAGCATGGTAGTCTTGGAAGTTAATACTTCCTTAAAGCTAACTTTGTTACCCTGTGCCACTGCACTGGAATTGTTCAGTATGGCCGTGTTGTCCAGCAAGGTAGCGTTGTCAGGTGCTACTTCGCAACTTTGTTCAAAGTGGCCAGGCTACTGACGCCAACGATTTTAGAGGCTCCCACCATTTCACCAAATAAACCTCCCTGCTCACAATTAGTCCGCACCAACGACAGCATTGGGGGAGCGGTTGTCGCACCATCCTCAAAGGTACCCGCATCCGCACTTGAGGAGTCAGCAGAGATATTCGAAATTTCGAGCTCATGCAATAAATACACATCCTTTCCGTCAGTTACAGACATCTCAATTACCAATCTTTTTTTCCCCTTGTCTCCAGCAGCTTATTCCTCGGCATCCTCCATAAACTCCCTATCAGGAGAGGCACTTCCACAACTTTTAGATTTTCTATTACTTTTTCGACCTTTAGAGTCTGTCATTCAGTTACAATCAACAGAGAAAGAAACAATGCGCTTGCAGAAGCAAGTCTGAATCTCGCACGTAGAAGCTGCAACCAATGCTGTTAAATTTGCATGACAAGAGTTATATTTTCCGCGGCGTATCCAAAGCTTTAATCCTGTTCCTTCACTACCACGCGCAGGGCAACAGTAAACCAGGGTAGGGTTCCAGGTTTGAAATTTGAATTGTCAAATGACATAGTTGCCCTTCCTAACCCAGAGCTGGAACATACCCAAAGATCCCGGTCAAAGAAGTAAGGTACTCACCTTTGATCGGGTCAGTAAACGCTTGGCCATCAAGCCGCTTCCCTTACAATTAAAGCCCAATGACAGTGCTTCCTGGCTCTTACGTGAGCACTTCCAGGGCCAGGACAGCAGCCGCCGGCCGCCCGGCGCCAACTTCCGCCTTCGAAATGCCTGTGCCTTCGTCGAGAGACCGCCTTCAGATCGCCTTCGACTTCAGATCGCCTTATGAGTAATATCATTATGAAAGTGTCATAAAGGGGTCATGACCATATATAATGGCACTAAAATATTATTTGTATTTATATGCTGACAAATTATATAATGGCACTTAATCATATTTTTGATGTTATTTATTTTTAGTTATAAATAAATAAATGAATATATATATATATATATTAGATATAAATTATATTTTCATATAACATATTGTTTACAAATTATGAACATTGTTTTTAGTATTTTAATGTTTGACTATTTCAATACTTTTAAAAATTTTTATTTTTTTAACCTTTTTCACTTTTCTTGAAATTTTTCTAAATATGTTTTAGCATTATTTTTAAACACTGGTATTTGGCATTAGCAAACTACGTTCAACGTTTTTACGTTGTCATGTTGTTATAATTTGTTCATTATAAATTTTGTGCATGTTAATAGTTTCATATTATTACTTTTATTTCTTCTTATTTACCATATTTAAAAGTATTTACTATGCTTATATTAACAAGAAAACACATTTTTATCACAAACGTTTTTTTATTAAATATTTAATATAGTTAGTGTTTCATTAGTTTTTTTACTTTTATTTTCTTTTCTAATTTATTTTTGTGATTAATATTTATCATCAATTTCTTTCATAGATATTTAATTAGTTCAAAAACAGGTACATCATTATTTGCTTTTTACTTCTCGTAATTGTTTATGTTTTTAAGTAAAATAAAGCTTGGAATTTTAACATTTTTTACGAAACCATTTTCTTAAATACGATGCATGTTCAAATATTTTTTATTTCCAAAAGTTTTGTACTTTTTATCTATTATTATAATTTTAAGTTTAATTTATTTATTTATTAAACATTGAATATAATTATCTTTTTTATTTTAAATGCAAAACTAATTTGTTATGTATTAAACATTTAATAGTGATAATATTTGTGTTTTTCATCATGTTCAAAATATTTTTTTGCACTAAAATATTTTTTTCGCTATACTGTCAAAAAAATTTTGACATAATGATTTTTTGAAAACCAATTTTTATTTTGTAATACATTTTTTTGTCTAATTATCCCAAAATGTTGCTTTTAATTTGTATATACCCAAATTTCAATAATTTTAGTTAGGTATCTCTTGAAATTTTTTTTTTAAAATATTTTGTATTTATTCTAACATACATATAATAAATGTAATGAAGCTTTTCATAATATATTATATAAAGGTTTTTTTTCTTTTTCATAAAAATAATGTATATTTACTGTTATACATTTTATTTTCTTGTGTACAAAATTTTTTAGAGATTAAAAATTCATATAAATATTTTTTTATTAAATTCCATTGAAAGTCATTTTTTATGTTTTTAATAACATTTTAAATTTGAAAGCTGATTTGTTATTATAAAAACTTTATATAATTTTTATCTCATGTGCTATTTTTCTGTGGAAATGACATATCTTGAGAATTCTACAAATTATTGTTTTTATAAGTTAAAGTTTATTTTGTCACAAGCATCACAACATTACTTTAGTGCAAAAAAATTCCATAAGAAATAAAAAATTGATAATGTATACTGAAATAATATGAGAAACAAATCTAATGTAAAATATTAAAATCCAGAAACAATAAATATATATTATGCTAAGCAAATATATATTAAAAAACTAATATAAATAAAACTTTTAGAGACTTGCATCGTAAATATCTAAAATTCTTAAAACAATTTGTATAATTTATTGTGATGTAAAGTACACAAATTTACAAAGCCAAAAAGGTATGAAAATGTAGAAATAAACTTACAACACCTAAAGTATTCAAAATCAAAATATTAGAGTACTTTTAATTATTTTACAAAAATTATAATAATAAAAGTATGACAAATTTGTCATTCCAAATAAAATGAACAGAAAGGAAGTTATAACCAACAATGAAGAGTAAATAAAAAAGAAAAAAAACAATAATAACGTTGCACATTTAAATGATCAATTATTAATGTCTGGACAAAAAAAAAACCTATTTTAGCTTTTATTATAATAATAGTTGTCATATACAAATATATTATTGTCCTAAGATTTTCTTTTTTTTTATTTAACATTTCATACACATGATTTCAAATGAGCAATAAATTATTGTGCCTTTATTTCTTCAAACTTATTTAACATCAATTCAGTTTGATTTTAAATATATTGCTATGTTGATTAGCTTTTTTATTTTTCTATAAGACAATTTTTATTTTTGATCTTATTTCTTAATATTTATTCTAATCTTTAAATGCATAATTTTTTATTATACAATCTTATACCAAAATAAAAAAAATCTAAATATTGTTTTTTTTTTTTTTTTCTAATATTATAATTATTTTTTAAAACTTTTTTTATTTTTTTAATAACATATTCTCAAGAAATATTTTTTAATATTATTAATATTCTAATATCCAAATCATTTGTTCTTCATAGTCGCTTAGTTTTGCATAAATTTGAATATTTTAAGTTTATTTTCAAGAATGTATTAAAAGTTTTAAAATTCATAAGGAATTATTTATAATTTGCTAATCAAATTCTTTTTTAAAATTCCATTAATATTGCAGCAAAAATTAGTTGTTACCATAAGAATAAATACATCTACACTTTTAATGAAATTAATAATTTTTAACAATATAGAGATTGACATAAATTATCAAAAACATTGAGTATTACAAGCTTCATATTGAAATAAATATAAAAAATAAATATTATAATGAAAAAATAAAAATAATTGTTAAAATAAAATATTTAAAGTAATGAAAATTATGAAGCAAATATCTATTATAAAATTTTTAATAACGTAATATATTTACCATTTGAAATTTTTAAGGTAGATTATTCTCAATACCTAAATTGATATATTAAAATGTAGAGAAAATGCAAAGCCTTCGTTTTACTATGTTATTATTATGTTATTATTTTTTTATTATTACAAAATTGATCAGCATTTTATTATGTTATTATTTTTTTATTATTACAAAATTGTTGTTATGTTTTGTAAATATTTGAAATATTTTAAATAGTTTGCAATGATATGTCTTTTGTTTAAGTTTCATATTTTTCTAATATATTTACCATTCTAATACTCATGTTCTCAATTATTAAAAAAGTTCAACTATACTTGTTTATAGAATTGACTTCTTTTTACTTGTAATAACTCATTCATGATATTTTTAGTTATATTAAAATTCTTTCATGACACATAGTTTTGAGTAATTTTTTTATTTATAATAGAAATAACTTTTTCAATGTGAAATGCAAATAATTTTAATTGTTGAACATCTGATTGTGCCACACTTTTTTTTTGTGATTATTAAACCACTATATTTTTTTTAATAATAATTTTTAAGTTATTATTAAATCATGCATCTCAAAATAAAATAGTAATTAATCTATTAAAATGTCAAATGAAGTTTTTCATGGAATAATTCTCTTGTGGGGAATGGTTAGTGAGTGTTGACAATTTTTCTCAAGTGTGACTCAACATATAAATCAAAGAGTCATTTTTGTAACACTTGGTATAGTGGTTATCAATAAAAAATTTATCATGTATACTTTATTTCAGTTATATTTATTAAACTTATCATCTCATTATAATATGTCATATATGGTTGTAGTATATTGGTAACAAATGTTGAATTTAACACATCATAAAGTATCAATTTTATATATATTTACATACATGTAAATATGCCTTCATAAATATTAATTACATAGATTTCGCATATTAAATTGATCAAATATCATAATTTGTAAAAGTAATAAAAATTGCAAATTTTTCATGCTTTTTGCATTTGTACCTTTCAACTATCTTATAATGTGATCTACACTACATGGCATCGAATAAAACATAAGTTGAATGCAATTATGAGAGATTTACATAAATTATTTTATTTGTACTAGTGCAATATTCTTATCATATTTGAACACTAAAGGATTATTAAAGAATTATTTTAAGTTATGTAATATTAAATATTCATACAAAATAATGTCATATATTGTACTATATTTTGTAATCAATAGAAGATTGGATATGGTATGTGATATTATGAATGTGACATAAAGTTTGTAGTGTCGTATAAGTGCAACAAGATTTCTGCCAATGTAAAATTAACAGCTATGAAATTGGAGTTGACTTAAATTATAGATGATCCAAATTATGTATAATTGTCTGATCTCAAAATGATATTAATATTATCAAATTAATTGAGTTGAAATATTACCAATACTCTAAGATAGATTTTTATCATATTACTACAATACTAATATCATGTTATTATGATATTGACTTATCTATGAGTTTATTTTGAGAACTTAGGCATTTCATGGACTTATTATTGATTTTTTTGCTTGGTCTGCATTTCACAAAAAAAAAATTAATCATGATTACTATCATAAGCTTCTTGCAATACATATTATAGGCTACAATCTTGCATTGCATAAAATATTCCTGAGGGCTAAAACTTTAGCATGGTTAAATGTTTCTAGTCCATATAACAATTTACTAATCATTCATAAATGATTCGTTGAGATATGCAAAAAGTAATTAATTTGATAGGCACTTAATGTAGGCAATGAGAATGTAGTACCAATCGTTTGTACAATCTTATGTTTATCCTAGTATGATGATTATTGTAAGAGCATGACAACTAGTTCAATTGTTTTTAGAATAGGATTTTAGCTCTTGAAATTTCTTGATTTACATATATACCTTCAATTCACATAAACAAAGGGGATTAGAACAATAAGATAATCAATCTATTACTAAGTAATTTTACATGTAAAACAAGAATAAGAAAGATTGTTTTGTCTTTAATGAGGCATCATGCATTATCCTTTTCTACTTTATTGCTATTATATCTAGCGTTTTACTTGCTTCATCAACTTTGATATTAAATGAACTTTTATACATTGACTTAGCAACATCCTTTTATGATATTAAGCTATTGTCTCATATTATTATTTTTTGAGAATTATATTAATTTTGTTGTATTATTTTTTAAAAGTGTAGTAGCAATTATATAAAAGGACTTCTACTTAGATATAATAAAAAAAAGTAGTGGACTAGAAGTGCCTCTTTCGTGGCCTTTGTTAAGAATAGAATATAATGTAAAGCTAACTACAACCTTGAAATGTGTAAAAGAATGAGAGGCTTTTATGGTTTTGCTCTTGCCAACTACATCAAAAGAGTGTTGCTATTAATGGAAGCTTATTTGAAGTTATTTGGTATAGACATATATAATAGTTTTATTGACTCATCTACAAATTATCTATATCTCTTTTGATTTTGCTTTACTTTAATTTATTTGTCATTTGAGAACATCAATTTTGTGACAAAAAACTTCTCCAATGCCAGAAAAAACTTTCCAAAATTTTTTAGTAATAATTTTTAATACACCCAAGAAATTTCTTCTGTGCAGTTCTTGGTATTTTTTACATTGAGTTTGACATAAAGAATTCCTTTCTAAAACCTAGATAACTCTTCCTAAAACAAGCTTCCTGAAAAGTGTAATCAAGATTAACAAGAAATTTTTGCAGTGACATTTATTATTTTGGAATAAATTGAATTAATGAAATTTGATTTTTATTTTGTATTTGAGATTAAAAGAATTTAATTAATATCTTTACTATTAATTGACATGTCCAAACTAAAGTTTACTACACATAAATTTGAGCAATTAATCGCCTTTTATGGACATCATGTTCACACATTTCCAACATTTGACATAATAAATATTTTATTATTTGATAATTTTATATTTTTTTTCAATTTATTTATTTATGTGACGATTTGTATTTTTTAGCTATAACTATTTCAAATTTTTAAAATAACAAATATTTTTCATTATTTTATATTTTATTTGTTAATTACATGATATCTATACTTAAATTTGTTAAATACTTTTATATCAAAATATGCCATAATGGAATTGTCTTCATAAAATTTTTTATGCACTGCACTAGTAATGTTTAACATTAAAAATTAATTTCTAATATTTTTATCAATATTAATTAATTAATTTTTTAATTTTTTAAATGCATTGTGATAACATTTTTTTTATTCTACAATTTTCTATTTCTTAGATAATGAAAAATTCATTTTTCTAAATAGATATCTGATGTTGTTATCCTATTATAATTATTTTTTCTCTGAAATATGCATATTTTTTTTCCTATTTTTGATTTGACAAGATTAATTTCTTCTTATAACATTATTTTTATCCTTTGTATTTTAAAATTGCGCAAATATATTTATCAATTTTATGTTATTTAAAAACCTTTTTTGACTAGTTATCCATGTATTGTAAAATGCTTGAATTGAGTCATTATCTCTAAGATTTTAAACTTTTAGTTAATTTTATTTCTTTTTTTTTATCTATGTAAGATTTTTATAATTGACAAGCTTACATTTAAAAAACTTAGAAGTTGTACGATCTAGTTGACCATTTTTATTGTTAGTTTTTTTAAACTATTTATAATATTGACCCAAACAAGTCTATGTTCTCCATATATATTCCATTAAGTGTTATATATAATAGTTTGAACATTTAATTTTATTTAACATCCTATATGTTTGGTATTTTCAATTTTAATAAGTTTTTTAATTTGCTAATTTATTTATTAAGGTCTTATTATTATGAGGATATTTTTCAAAATAAAAAATAAAAATCAAATTCAGCGGCGCGCGCCAACCACACCACTACTCGAGTCCCCGGCTCCCTATGAAAACTTGGTTGCCAGGTTCCACTAAGGTTGTTTATCTTCTAATGTTCGGTTACGGCCTTGTGGCAACTTGAAAATTATTCAATTGATGCAAAAGTCTCTTTTTGTTAATGAGAATTTTCAAATTTATTAAATATTTTTTTTATTTTTTCGTTTTGTGGATATGTTCTATCTATTATTGATTGATCAAGATAGTTTTTTACAATTTACGAAAATTATTTTTATGTTCCAGTTATACATAACTCTACATGTATTTTTATTTTTTTCTTTTTTCTTAATTTTTAATATTTTTGTGAACCAACTTATTTTTATTGAAATTATTATTACTATAATATACTTCATGAATTTTTCAAATTTCATCTTTTTTTATTGCTTTCATATTTTTATCTTTCACTAAATATTTACATTTCATGATGAGAAAAGTTTTTGTTACTTAAATTAAATTGTTTTTTGTTATTTATAATGTATTTTGTTATCGAATATATATATATTTTTAATATTTTTGTATCTTGATGATTTGTCTATCTTGATGATTTTTTAAAATTATTATTTAATATTTGATAATTCATTTTAAACATATTAGTTTTTTTATTTATAATAAAAAATTAAACTTATTTAAAATAAAAAACTCTTACGTGATATATAATTTTTAATACTTATTCTTTTTTCATAAAAGATATTGTTGGCATTTTATTCAATTAATTTTACATATTTAGGATTTTTATTAATATTTTATGATCTTTTTCAATTTTTTATATTTAATTACTATTTGCTAGACATTATCTTAGCATCATATCATTGAAATAAATTATTAAATTAATTTACTGATATATTATGTAATAGAAAACATTTTCTAATATAATATTTTATTAAAATATTACGTCAATTCCTTTGAACATCTAAAATTCTTTTAATTAAGATAATTTTTTATTTCATTATTCTTATTTAAATTTTCTCCTGAAAAAGCATTCAGTACATTATTTTTGCTATTTTTATTTCATTATTCTTATTTCCATGTACTCTATTTAACTAACAATTTTTGTCCAATTAAAATACACCAAATATATAACGCATAAATATAAGTTTTAAAATATATTTAAGAAACTTTAATTCATTTATATTAAATGCATAACTTTTCTTGTGAAAAATAACATTAGGTGTAACTCAATCATAATAAGAAATCAATATAAAAAAGTTAGTGTTATTAAAAATGAAAAATGAAAACTATATTAATGGTATTAGAAAATGATGAAACATGAAAATGTAAAAAGGATAAAAAATCGTTAGTCATTTCAAATGATCAACTTTTTTGAATAAATTTTCAATAAGAAACATCAAATTTAATTTTAAAATGAAGTTTAAAGAGAACCAAAAAGTAAGAAAAATAAAAAAAATAATAAGATTTACCTATTGTATATGAAATATAATTATTTGCATAATATTTCAAAAAGCTAGGAAATTGTTTTAAAAAAATCATAAAATTGTCAAAACATGAAAACTAATTACGAAAAAATACTTAAAAATATTAATAAAAGTTATATTATCATAAAAGTATATATTTTAGACACAAAGTTAAAGAAAATATGTTATTATAAATAATATGATTGAAATACTAGCATAAAAGACTAAAGCAACTATAATATAAAAATTAAATATTTAGAATATTTTGCTGAAGAGTTTTCTATTGTTCTTTGATATCACAAATGATAATCAATGGAATTTTTGCTCGTGCTCATTAAGGTATATCTACAGACATATAATTTTTTTCAATGGAGGAAAAAAACCTTCATGAAAAATAACATTGATATTATTTATTAATAAGGAATTCTATTCAAAATACATCATCATAGAGAATTATGATCAAAACAAAACTTGATAAAATTATTGGATTCATGATTGTACTAATTGACATACTTCTAATTATGTAAATTTATCAAATAAAGCAATTTGTCCTAAAACAAGAGTTTATTCTAATTATCTTTTTCACAACATCTCCTTTTTAGCTACTACTCTTAGTCAAAAATAGTTTATGCTGGATGTTAGCATAGGTCAAGAGAAGCATTTATTTATTGTAAGGAAAAAAAAAGTGTTTGGTCATTGCACATTTCAGGTTATTTTACTATGCATGAAACCATAAGTATTAAATAATTATAGTCCTTTCTATATTCCATAAATAAATATCGGCCATATTTTCAATTTGATGAAAAAGACCACCATATTCCTAAGTTTCTCGTTTAAAAATTTGTATATTTTTTAAATAAAAGTTGATTTTTTTACAAACATAAAATAATTATTGAGCCAATTTTTTTTTGAGTAAATCAACTCTAGCTCACTAAAGATGCATTTTCTTTTTTTCTTCTTCTTTAGTTGCCATGCAAAAAAAGGCTTCATCATTTTCCTCCGTCACACATGCTAGCCTTCTTTGACTCATTCAAAACTACTTACAATGTCTTCTTTTTTTGTTTTTCTCATTTTACTCTTCTTCTCAAATGACTATTCATATGTTATCTCTAACTCATGTAAATTTCTTAAGCTATTTCCAAACTGAAGATTCTATTAAATTGAAAAGTATTTAAAGCCCATTCAACATTGGATCTTCCAACATTAACACACAAATACACATTCACTAGTATAACACTAATTCAAGTCTATCAGTACAATAGTTTGTTGGAAATTTCTTAAAATTATATTATCTTATTCATATTTTTTACTGTCAATATCTACCATACTCTGCCACCTTCGCCACTATGGTCAGTAGCCACTACTGTCACCCGAACACCTATATGGCCCAAATTGACCTAGAACATTGTTTCACCCATGCTTGTGCCAGATCTATCCATTAGCCGAATAAACCATTCTATTTCACTTGACCAATGCCTACTGAAAACTCAGATCGACAACTTTGTTGTGCCGCTTAAGTCATCGTTGTGCTAGCTATTATTTCACCACTCATCATTACTACTATCCAAAATGCATAATTAGTTTTGAAACTGCTTAATCCAAATAATTTTTTTAGTTTTTTTATTAATGTTTTATTTTTTAAAAAGTATTATTAATGAACCTTTGAGGACATTCTTTCGTACTAAATGCATTGACTATAAATGAATATCATATCATATTATGATTACATTGAATTATGTAATCACCTTGATTGATATTGTACTTTATGATGTATGTCTATGCTTTTCTAATATTTCTCAACTAGTACTTCGGGATGGATATATGTTTGGTTAAATTGAACAACTAAAAATTTTTTAACTTATGAAGCTCTATTATTACATTATTCTTACTTGAGAAATTTTACAAACAAATTAAGAATTGATACATAACTTTTGAAAACAAGAAACATTGACATTCAATTTTGTAAGAGGTTTGAAAAAGATATCTGTAAATTTTGTCTTATTAAATTTTTTGTCCAATTTAACCCTCTTTGTGTCTCGAAGTCAAAACTTTTTATCAACATAATTTTTTTTGTAGGATTATAATATTTTATTTTAGTTAAATAAAAATACCTTTTTTGCTTATTATGAATAATTTTTATTCCTATTCTATAGAAAATGTTTTAAAGATTCTAAATGTAACATGATATGAACTAATTTAAATTCCTTCAATAGAATTTAGTTTTAATTATTTAACTATGTAAATGATTTAGAAAATTCTAAATTTATTGTTATTCAAATAAGGTTTTTGTGAAAGTTTTGTTCTAATTTTAATTAAGACATTTTTTATTGAAATGTTAATATAATTGACTAATTGGTAGCCAAATAGAATAAGTTGAGCTTTCTGCACATTGAATTTTTTTCTCTTTTTAAAATGAATTTTAACATGAATATATAATTAATTAGTATCACAAATAAGATTTATTATCAACAAACTACCAATATATTGAACATTATTATTAAGTTTTTTATTATTGTTTTTGTTTTTTGTAGTTATGCTCATTTTATTGTGTGAAAAGTTTCTATCCATTTACATATTTAGATAATTAATTGTTTAATTTTTTTAATAGATTTTCACCATTTCTAATATTTTCTAGCTTCAATAATTTCATAATTTGTAAATATTTTATCCCTTTTTTATTTTATGACAATTATAATGTTGAATTATTCTATTTTCTTGAGTTTTTCAATTTTTTTACTAATGTGATAGTATTAGTGCATTTTATGGTGAATTTTTGCTATATAATAATCATCGTTTTTTATAGTTCAATTTTTTTGTGCTAATGATCTCCCTTTGAGCTATTTTTTCATTTTTCTTATCCGGTTAAAGAAAATGCTTTTATCAAATGTATATTATTAAAACTATTTCTCATTGACTTCATGTAAAATATAATAAAAATTTTTAATAAGTCATTAACATGATGATTTTTTTAATATTTTCTTTCAATAGTTTAAAAATCATATCACCCAATTAATAATTATTTTGCTATAAATATTTATTTCTTCTTAAAGTATTAATTTTGGAAAATTTATGTTTTTGAAAATATGTTTTGTACAATAACTTGTTAGAAACTTTGAGCTCACAAAAATTTTACTATGCTAGTACTTTTTATAGTTTATACATTTGCAAACCATATTATGTATTTTAGTTCATTTATTAAGTTTAAATTATTATTGCAACTTTTAGTTAAAATATTTGCAATATCAACAATGGTTTCAATTATAATTAATTTTTTAAAATGTGCTACGTTTCCACAAAAACATTTTTATTATTCTGTAACTAAAAGAATTTTATTAATGGATAATGCATGTTGTATTGGACTTTTCAAACTATTTGATTACCTTAAAAATTTAGATATTTTTATACTTCTTAAATAATTACATATTTTTCATGATTAATGTTTTAAAAAAATTTTCATTTAGCATACCAGGCATGTAGTTTTTACATTTGTGCAACAAATTCAAATTATATTATTTTTTCTATACTTTTTTATAATATATGTTTTTATTTGTATTACATGTTATTCATTCAATTAATTACTATGATGGTTAGTATTAATAAATTATAAATTGAAAAAGACTAGTTCATGATCCATTATAATAATTATTTAATAAATTTAAAAATTATTTCATGAAGATAAGTTTTTGTTCTTATACAATTATACATATTTATTTAGCAATAAAAGTACTAACTTTTTCTTATGAATATTATTTTTTAATTAATGTTTTACAAAGAAAGTTTTAAATATTATTAATATTTATGTATAATAGATATTTTAAAATTATTAAAAATTTTGTAATATGATTTTAAAAGTTAGTTTTGTAATTAAATTTTAAAATTTTCCAAAGTAATTATTCTGATAAATTTTAATCATCAATTTATTTTTATTATTTTGATCAAGATTATTTTTATTCTCATGTCATCAACAAAGCTCTCAATTGCATGTACCTATAAAGATTTTAATTTATCGCTTTAAAACTTTTATTTTTGAACTCTTTCAAATATATTTTCACTAAATTTAGTATTTGTTAAATTTGCATTGTATAAAAGGTTTATAATTATAAATTGCATGCATATTTGTAATTTTATTAATTTTTTATTGTTTCTATGATTGCTGCAATTATAAACTTTTTTTGACTCTTAAATTTTTTTTCATGATTACACATTTAGACGAAATATATAGAACTTTGTAAACATTGATTTAAATATTTTAAATTTCTATCAATCTAAATAACTTTATTTTTTATTATATTTAAACCATTTTATAATGTAGAGGATATTTCAAATTGTAAAATTATTTTATATTCTTCTTATTTTTGTTTTTCTTTTATAAAAATTGATATTTACTATTGCCATAATTCAAAGATCCACTTTTTATGCATTTCCTTTATGTTATAAATTTATTATATGTTACACAATGATTTCTATGAAGCTAATTTTAAATATAAAAACTTTTAATGACATAATACAGATAAAGAGTTAAAAATTTCAAATGAGAATGATGTTCATGTTTCTTATTTTTCATACCCTTTCATATCTTTCCATTTCTTTATATGGCTGTCATTTATGTTTCACATGTCTTGACAACTATTTTGTTATGAAAAGTAAACTAAGTATTCAAATATTTAAAATTATATTTATAGTTTGTAAAAAAAGTAATTTTAGTAATTAAAATATTATAAATATGGAATGTAAACAAAAATATAACTTGAAAATAAATAATAAAATTTTTTCATATTCTATATATCATATATCATAAAAATGTTGAGATAATCATAAAAACTAATGAAATATGGATATGTGAGAAAAAATAAAATATTATAAAAATTAAAAACTAGATAAATAATATGGAAAAATAAAGTAATTAAAAAATATTCAAAACATATTGATGTTAGATTTTGTAAGAAAGTATATTTTACAAAATAATTCAACTAAAAATGATTAAGAGATAAAAAAAATAAGTATTAATAAATAAAGTAATTACACAGTTTTTCAAAAAAAATAAAAACCCTAGTTTCAAAAGAAATAATAAATATTATAAATTATTTAAAATTTGAGAATAATTTTACATTAAACTAACTAATAATTCATCATAACTACTATATATCATTACAAATAAAAGAAGAAAAAGCATATAAGAGCTTGAAATAGTATACAAAGGTGCTAAGTTGCTTTTAACATAAAAACAATATTCAAATATATTTTGCTACCATTATTCATTACGAATTATTATAAACCTAAAATATACTTTCCAATTGAGTAATGTTTATTATCTCACTACAAAAAGATGCAATAGACAAGGTCAAAGCCATTATTCAAATTCAATTCAATTTTTATTGAAGATGAAGTAAACATATCATTCTTTGATGCCTTATATATTTACATGTTTTAACGTTTTAGACTTTAAATAAATTAGTTATAAACTTTCTTTTCAAACCATTCTTAAACTTAATTTTTATGCAATAAATTTTAACAAGTTTTTATTTTTGACATGAAGATTTATTTGTATAACTTTTAAGGATGCCTTTTCATAATGAAATGTATGAATTGACCTTTAAAATGTTTTATTTTATGTTTAGTATATTTTTTATTTATGATAGTATTTTCTAAATTTTATGTTATTCTTATTTACACTAACTTTTTTGTTCATGGTATTATTTTCTAAAATTTTATTACAGTAATTATTATAGCTTGATTTAATTATAATGTCTTATTTATGCAATATACAAAGAAGTTAAATAATCTAAAATTATTTTAATGCCATATTTTTATTTCACATGAAAGATAATTTATTTAAAATATTATCATCTTTCCTTATTAGAATTATCTCGAGATAGTTTTAATTATTTTAAATATTTCATTAAAATAATAACTTTATAAAGTAATTTTTAGGTTTTTAAAAAATTGAAGTATTTTTAGAAATTTACAATTTTGTTATAATTTGAATGTTGTTAGTTATGTTTTCAAATTAAGGTTTTTAATATTAAGTATTAGTCAAAAAATTTAAATTTTTTTACGATTTCCTTTCTCGAGATCTTTATATTTACATATTATTTTATCATTTGTAACTTCTTTATGATTTTAAAAATATTATTACATCTTTTACTAAAAATATCAACATCTTAAATAAAATCTTAAATATTTAATTTCCATAATAATTTTTTTCCCAATTTTTTGGAAGTTCTTATAAACAAGAAAATTTGTTGTGATTAATAGTATTAAAAAATTTTGAATACATAATGTATAGCTTATTGATTATTTGAAACATTTTTCATTTAATGTTTCAATTTATGATAAGTTTTATGTTATTGACATATTTTTAAGTCATATTTTTGACAAATAATAGGAGATGTTAAATCATTATGCTATCAAAGAACCATTTTATGCATTATATGACATAATTTTTAAAATTTTAAACAACGTTTTACTTAATGATTTTCTTAGTTGTATAGTTTTATTTAAACCAAAGTAATTTTGAATTTCTTGTCCAAAAAAATATTGTTTTTTATATATACTTCTTTAAAAGATTTACTTTACAATTTAAAGATAATAAATATACAATGCAATGAAAATTATAACATAAGAAAACTTTATCATAAAATTTCTAACATTAAACTTAGAAACATCACTTGCTATATCTATAATTCAAATTATTGAATGAAGTGTAATTTATGTTGTTCTTATAAATCTACATGATTATTGTTTATTAAAATTTTCAAATAAGAATTAGATCATAAGCACATAAAATTTTAAAGTTATATGATTTTTCATGAAAATATTTCTATAATTCAAATTAGAGTTTGAAATCCTCATAACATTGGAGTTAAAAAACATGTTTAGTAGGATCATTACTTAGTTTGGTTAATTGACATACATTATTAAATCAAGTATGAGTGTAAGCTCTTGGAAGCAAATGTCCTTGTTTTGGTAAGCAAGAAAAAAATATGTTACATCCTATGAGATCAAAGTTTAAAAGTCTTGCAAATAATCATCTTATTAGTTGTATCATTTATTATCCTATTTTAATAAATTATTGTTGTTAAATTTAAATTCTATCAATTACATAATTATCTTAACAATTATTGTTAATTTAAATGACATCATAATTATGTCATTTTGCTATGAAATCACCTTTTTCAATATTTTGTATCACTTAACTAGTTTTCTTATCAAATTTTCTACAATTAGTAACTAAATTTGAAGTTTGTAATAAATTTAATTCTATATTATTTCAATTTTCCTTGCACTTTTTGTGTATCAAAGTATTTCATTAAGTGTTAATCAGAAGTACTATAACTTCTTTCGCCCTTAGTATCTCTCAAATTATTATATAGTAATGTTTCAAAGAGGAACTTAATAGATTCATCTTAAACATTTTTAAAGTTTGAGATTCATGCTTAGTTTCTTTATTAAATATATTAGTCAACCAGATATGTCATATATTAAATCTTAACTAATGCATTAATTTCTACATTTGATGTGATGAGATCTACTTTGTATGATTTTCCATCTTACCCAAGAATTAATGAATATATTATTGATCTTTTTATCAATTCATTCCAATAAATTTACAAACTTTTTTGCTAAAAGTTTGTTATTTTATTATCTTAAAGCAGATGAAATATATTATCAAACTATTGGTGAAGATTAATGACATTAACAATCTTTTATTCATGAATGCATACTTGGGAAAGAAAATTGGGGTAGGAATATGATTTAGTGGTATATTTATAACTATAAAAATCCCAAAACCTAGATAATAAGTAAAAATACAACGAATATAAATGTGACTCCCAACTATCATTATTAGAATTAACTAGTAATAGGGAAATGCATTTATTTTTTTTATTTTGATAAAAACAATGCAGATGTTATGTAGCTATAGAAATTATAGCTCTTTATTGCTTTTATTTAACATGGAGTAATTAAATGTCTAATTTTGAAATTTTAAATTACAAAATTGGAAGCATTATGGAATTGTAAGGCTTGAGTTATTCCACATGAACCTTAATTCGACTTAATGCTTTAAAATGAGCTTATAAGTTTATTTATGTTATTAATATTTCCCTCATCCTTATTTCTATCCTAACATGAATGCTTGATAAAATATGGATAAGATTCTTAAATATTAGGTGTTGGTGGCTGAAACTAAGTGGATTAAAAGAATCTATTACCATATCTTACGTTGATTATTAAATTTAAGGAGATTTATATAAAAGACAAAAATGATTGTAACTAGAAAATGGATAATTTAGAATAGTGAATTGTGGGTACTCTGTAATCAAAAGCTACTTAATCTTAAGGTAAATTCTTGGTTTAAGGTTGGGTGGGCAAGGCTATATAAGCCATTAAGATGTGCTTATAATTTAAGAAAACTTTGCCACCAAAGGGGAATTTGGAGGGGCCAACATAGAGGATACCAAGTAAAAAAGTGAGACAAGCTATGAGGAAAGAGGATTAAAGCTTTCATGCAAGGAAAGATCCTACAAAAAAGAAGTCCTCTACAAGAGTTTTCAATGTAGAATAACACTTGAGTTCATATAATAAATTTAGCTAAGATATAAGTTGAGATAAAAAGGAATTTCTTTTTGAAAAGGTCTATGAAACCTTGGAAATTTATAGTGAAAGTCATTCTTTTTCATGAAACTTATTCAAGGAGGAAATTCATTCTCCCCAAGAGTAAGGGAGATTTATTTTAGTAATTGATTGGTTCAATTTTCACTCTTTCTCATGTAGTTTGTTTAATTGAATTATAAAAAATGCATATTACATTTTTCATTATAAATGCAAAGCAGATTACATGATAACATATTGCTTGTTCAACTTTTGTTATAGATATATGTGAAACACAATTTAGAATAGTAATTTGTTGACGAAAAACACTTCTTAGCATAGACATCATCATGCAAAATAAGTGAAAAGCATGCTCAATTTCATGCCTTATTGGCTATCTAATGTTTGTTGTTTAAGGATTTATTTATTAAGCATAGTTTATCATGATAATTATTAAACAAATTCGAAAATAATGAAGGAGAAAATTTTTTTTAATATAACCTTCATAACAAATACATAATAGGCTTATTCTCTTATTATATAATACTAAGAGTTAGGATCCTTAGTGTAATTCTTCTTCTTTCTTAGTAGACTTGATATTTGATAATATAGATTAAATATAATATTTTCTTTTGGATTATTGTTTGACTAAGATCGAGAGTTCCATGCCATGATAAACAAATAAATGTATAAAATTTATATTTTTATTATATATTTTTAATATAAACTTATTGTTTGAAATAAATTTCAATGTAAGGTGCTATGATTGTGTTTAAAATTACTCACAAGTTTAATTGATAATATAACATGGCATAAAAGTTTATTTTATTGCCAAAACCATGGATAAAAAATGTATGAAATGTACTATTATATAGGTTACACCATAGATTAAGTAATAGACAATTCTTGAAAAAAAATAGAATACTCTAGATAATGTTACAGTCAACTATTTGTTTGTTTAGGGTCTGCTTGTGATTTGTGGAACCATGGCCTTGGCTAAGTTATCAGAGGCATTAGATCAATCCTCTAGAGAACCTAAATCGATCCAATATATGTCCAATTCTTGGTTATTATTTAGATAATCTTAGAGGGCTCAATTTAAGGCATTAGAATAAAGCTTAGTTAAGGATGCACTTAGAAGTCAAAGAGTTTGGTTTTGGTTAAAACTACTAAATTTAAGCAAAAAATTATGGTAAAAGTTTTATTAATAATTTATAAGCCTTAGCATAATCAAATTGAAACTTTAAGTTGCTCATGTATGGAAAGAAAGCATAACCTTGGAATCACACTTAAAAGCATAAACAAATCAATAAAAAGGTAAGCTATAAAAAGGGCTGTTATGATAGGCTCATGAAATACTATTATTGAAGCTTTACAAAAAATGTAAATTAAGCTTTTTTAGCTAGGCTCTTAGCTGAGACCTTGTAGGAAGGTGCAAGAGCTCAGAATAAGACATAGGTTTGTGCTAAGTTTTGCCATGTAAGTAATTTGTTAGGGATGTTGGCTAGACCTTGGGGTTGGATTGTTTAACCATAAGTAATTCTATTTAGACTCTTAAGTCACATGATGATACTCTCAATTGTGATCTAAGGAATGTGTGGAGGCTTACGAGAGGGCTTGTCGTCTTTACAATGACTATGAATTGTCTTGGATCATAAGGGTTACTAGTGATACTTGAGTGAATCGAGAATTAGTTCTACTAGAAATAAGTTAAATATTGAACCTAAGGGTAAAAGCTAAGTCACTATAAACTCTATGGTTAGCTTATATATAAAAGGTCAAACATAAAATTTGAGCAAGATTAAATAAAAGAAAAATAGACTAAGAAATTCTAGATAGTTGAAAAAGGATTTAGTGGGAATCCTAAGGCATTTAGATATAGTAGACTTTAAATTAACAATACTCTCGAAGGAGATAGACATGTTAGCTACCTTACTCCCTTAGCTTGGTGTTAGTTAAATGTCAATAATAAATCCTATAGTTGGAGTGTCACATTTCATGTAAGAGCCTCTATCATTTATAAGATCTCACTGTATCAATAGACTTAGAAGGAAAAAATTACACATTTAGTCCCATAGAAAATCCTATGGTATGCTTTCTTATAATAGGGACTACTTGTGGTTCTTGAAGACTCTTAGAATCCTATATGGATGCCCATGTGATTATCATTACCATGTCAAATGCTAGATTATGTTATTTGAAAAACTAGTAGGGCCTGTCTTGATTCTTATGTATAAGAAATCTTATTGTATTATGGAGTGGATGCTAAACCTCTAGATAGTCACAGTGTAAGGAAATATATATTGAATTATTTAGAAAGTGATGATATTGTTTTAATAGTTAGAAATTGATGTCATTCATTCATAAGATTTATTCCATTACTACATTCATATTTTGTATTAGCGCATAACAATTTTATTGTATGGCTCGAAGATTCCCTATTGAGCCACCTAGCTCTCCCCTTTATAAAAAGATCAAGTTGTTAAACTTTGAACAGGAGTTGAGCAAGAGATTATTAGATTTAGTGAATTAGTTGGACAATTCATTTAATTTATTTCATCATCAATAATAATAGCTTCGATACTTATTTTTTATCAATTATATTTTATTGGATATAGGACTATATCAGATTATTTTGTCAGACTTGGTGCTTACTAGTTATTTGTTTTTATCAGGCTTGGGTAGTTATTTGTGGTATTTCCTTACATTAGAATAGAATATAATAGTTTTATTGATTTTGTAGATATTTTATTCATGTTATAGACTTGTGGGTGAGAAAAATTATAAGATTACTAGCATGATAATATCTTGCATGGAACCTTCAAGTATAATATGTTAGTGTGGTTCTTTAGAATTTGGTTACACACATGATTTTTTTTCAAAAAAAATAGGTTTGTAGTGTAAGATGATCTAAGATTAAGCAAAGGTAAAATAATATATATATATATATATATATATATATATATATATATATATATATATATATATATATATATATATATATATATATATATACACACACATTTGTGTGTCTATGTGTTTATGTGTTTATACGTGTGTGTATAATTTAATCTTGTTTATTAAGAAAAAGTTGTTATATGATCCATTGATTTTATAAAATGGAAGTTTATTTCACTTTTAAAGGTTTACTTTTGCTCTATTATAAAATGATGAATGTTGTTATCTCGAAGACCCCACAAAGGATCAAAGATATTTCCATGATAATAACTTAATTAAGTGAGGTTTTAAGATAATCATAAAGCTTTGATATATTTTGTCAAGATAAGTGATGAAAAGGACCTTCAAAGAGCTAATAAGAGCCTTCATAAGCATAATTTTGTAATGTTTACCCCTAGCCATGGTGCTTTATTTGATCACAACAAATTAAAATATTTTTAATAAATTTTGTTAAGTGAATTCTTAAATTTTAGACAGTTAATGTGTTTGTTCATGAAATATGTGTTTGTTCATGAAATATGTTAACATAAGGGCATAACGTTATTCCAAAAAGTATATTTTTTTTGCTATATCATAAGAAATTTGCAATAAAATGTTCATTCAAAACACTTTCTTTGATACTATGTGTTTGTTAGATTGGTAATATGAAAAAAAAAACAAAAGATAATAAAAAGAAAAGGAAGAATAAGAAAGAGAAGAAAGGAAGGTGAAGGAGGAGCTCCTCAAATACAATAAACCTTACTCACATAGTTGCTTATGATCAAGGTGAATGTTCTTCATGAGATGAGGTTAATTAAAAGTTTTTTATTTTATGATGAACCTCGTTCCTCCATCAATGAATTGTTTGGCAAATTTGAAAAACGAAAGAAGAAATGTTTTTTGTAAAGAAATATTTTACATTGGATGACACAAACATTGATGATCTTGGAATGAGATATGATTAACTTAAGAAAATATGAATCGTTAACACTTGATAATTATTTTAAGATTTCTTTCACTAGTGAATTATATGCAGAAAAAAATACTGTGTAAATGTTTCCATAGAACATGACTCAATTTTCAATTATTTTTTTAGAAAATAGGTTACTCAGAAATTAAAAAAATTTCTACTATTTATTGTTTATGAATTATATTATTTGAACCAAATATTTTAGTTTATACAACTTATATGCATATGCATGCATCATCACAAGTTGTTGTTAACATTGAAATTGAGAAATTTTATACAAGAAAATGCCTTATCATCAAGTACCAACACTTATTCACAAATAAGCTAACAAAGTCAAACATTTCAAGTTTTTATTTGTTATTTTTTGACTTATATTTTATTTTCAAAAATTTATTTCAAACATTTATTTTACTATGAAATCATTATTTAAAACATTTAAAATATAATTTATTTTTTAAATTTTTTTGACAAAATATTTTTCTCATGATATAGCAACACATATATTTGAGTGCTACAGAAAGTATAAAATTTCCAAATTTTTATGTTTTAAGTTTTTCTTATATATTTTAATTTTAACTAACATATTTGCCTATATTATTTAATAATATTATTTTCTCTTTTTCATGTTTTTTGAATTTTATTCTATTTTGTTTTTTTTAGTTTAAAAAATGATATTTATTTACTAAAATTTTGAAGTATTTTGCTGAAGTCGTTGAACATTTTACTTTAAATCAATCAAAGAAATAGCTATTAATAATAAGAAAAATAATGGGGGTGGTTACTTATTTTCATGGAATGCATGTTAACTAGGATTAGAAAGGTAACATCGTATCTTAAATAAAGTATATAAATGACATGTTAAAAATGATAGATCTTGACAACCTCGAATGTATTTATACTTTCAAGTGTCCCAACCATACTTTAAGCAAAGCAAAAAATAGATTTCATGGTATACTAAGGGATCATATGTTTTATTATTGACTATAAGGTTACCTAACAAGTTTTTTAGCATGGGGCTTTCTAATCAATTTTAATCAAGCACCAAGGGCTTTAAACTAGAAGCTATAAAAAATCTATTAGTACTTTCTTGGCACAAAGAAATTAGGGTTTTGTTATCCCAAATTTTAGTTATTTCATAATTTGTGGGATACATCTACATAGATAATGTAGGTTCTATAGGGTATCAAAAAATCATTGAAGAAATTTAATCACGTTTTTGGACACCTCTTAAATAAATGATCCAGTAGAAAATTAGGAACTATTGTTTTTGCAACAAATGAAGCATAATATATAGAATTGGAAGAATTTCTTATGCAACTTTTTGGGTTGAAAACAAAAATAGATGATGTGGGATTACATTTGAAAAACCTCCCCATAAAATATGACAATATGTGTGTCATTCGCCTAATTCAAATTCTTATGTAGTATTATGATGCCAGACAAATTCATGTTAGGCATCATTTTATGACGGACAATGTCAAATGAAATGTGGTAGACATTCAATTTGTTGTAAAGAAGATGCAATTAATTGACATCTTAAAAAAATTTCTTAGTTAAAATTTATTCTATAGCATTAGATGACATTTTTTTTATGACAAAGAGGGGGAAGCCAAGCTTGGTTTTAAGATCAGTACCTTGAGTGAAGGAGAGGTCATCCATTTGCTTTTATTACTTGCAAATCTTACTTCACTTGATATTATCAAGCAAGGTGACCTTCGATTGCCTTACCATAAGCTTAGATGGCAACTTATCATGATAAAGGAAGAGGTTATCTATCTTATGAGCAATACTCTAACATATTTTGATGATAATAAAAAATTTAGTAGAATATTAATTGATCATCTAGCTTTTCTTGTTGATATGATAGGTGAATAGTGTTGGAGGATGATTAATGCTAGAAGAATAAGGCAATTGATTAAATATTGGGATGTAACCTTCTATGGAATAAGAATGGAAAAAAAATTGCATGCTCAAGTAACTAAGTGTACCTTTTAAATAAAACACTCACTACCTTGTAAATTAATGAAACTTGTTACTCAATTGAACTACATTAGATTTTACATTACATTTCAAATTTGCAAAGAAAACTTTTGTATGACTAAGTGTGTTACATGATCATGTTTCATACAATATGATTAGCTATGGGAGAAAAGAGAAAATTTGAGGATCAAACTATTTTATCTAGGCCAACAAGAAGATCTAGTTTAATTGGAAGATATAAACACCTACTAAACTTAATTAACATTATCAAACTATTCAATTTCAGAGAAGTCAACATGTAAAATATGTATAAGAAAACTCAAAGAAATCATGCGATATACTCAATTTATACATTATAATAAAATCGCTCAAACTGTAACTAAACTATTGAAAGTTTTAATGTCACCATTAAGTAATATTAAGTGTTATATCGAATGTTATGAACTGTATAATGGTGTTCTTATTCTACTTAGGTTAAATAGCAAAAATAATAGAATATACAAATATTAGTTTAGACTATGTAATCATCTTATTTGGAAAGACTTTCGTAAAATAATGAAATTTGCATGTCATGATAATTTTTTACTAGACTCTATGTCATGATAATTTATAATGAAGGTGTATAATGTTCTTAATTTCCTCAACTAGTACTTGGAGGTGAATGTAAGCTTGGTTAAGTGGAGTCACTCAAAAATTTTGATATTATGAAACTCTTTTATTGCATCCTTCTAACTTGAGAAATTTTACAAACAAATCAAGAATTCTTACATAAGTTTTGAAAATAAGGAACAAATAACTTTTAATTTTGTAAGTTGTAAAAAGAAGAATTTAAGTTTTGTATTGTTAAATATTTAATGCAATTTAACACCCTTTGTATCCTAATGACAAAAAGTTTAATCAACATAATTTTATTTTTTTGAATATAGTATTTCACTTTAAATAAATGACAAATACCTTTTTCTTTATTATAAGTAATTCTTATTCCTATTGTATAGTTAGTTTTTTTTAAGATTATAAACATAAAATGATATGAAATAATTGATATTCCTCCAATAAATTTCATTTTCTAATTAGTTAAGTATGTATATTATTTAGAAATTTCTAAATTTATTGATATTGAAATATGTTTCTAAATTTAAATTTTTTTAAATGTTTTAGATAATTTTTATTTTTCAATAAATTTTGCTTTCAATTGATCATTTTTGAAAACTTTGTTAACATTTAAAACAATTGGTACATTTGATTATTATTACAGAGAAATTTATGGTTTATTATTTTCAAAAAAATTAATAAACTTAGCTATAAACATTATTAAATTTTTGTTAATCTTAATGATTTTAAACTTTTCTACATTGAGTTATAATTTATTACAAACTAATATAACTCAAACTATCATAAAAAAAACTTTAGATCTATTTCTGTGTAAAACTTGAAAAATATTATTTATTCCTTGTCATGATATTCTTTACTATTACAAAAAATTTTTTTCATTCAATAAATTCTATTATTGCACTTTTATTGATGATATGTTGTCCAAATTTAATTTAAATAATTTTTTATTTCATAAATGTTCAAAAATCTTATTATTTCTTAATAATATTTTAGTCATTTATACATGCACTTCCCTGAAAACTTTCCTTCATTGAAAAGGAGGCAATAACATATGCATCATCCTTTATGGAGGATCAAAAAGGAAGTCATACAGCAACATCTTCAGTAGAGACTCAAGGAGGAGCATACCCCAAGCCCAAGCAAAGTCGAAACGGCAAGCCCAATTCGCCGGTGTGTTGCCGTCCCTCTGGATGTATGTGATAACAAGCGCGTCAAGAGCCCGAGTATGCATAATTGCCTTGCAGAAAACACCTCCCGCGGGCACCTGGGTAGGAGTGGTACGCACCGCCAGCATCGCGAGTCTCGAGTCAATTTTGATCTCGATGGCCCAAACGTTCGAGAGTGCACTCCTAGCCAATTCAAGAGCCTCAAGCGTGGCATAAGCTTCCATGGCCAAACTCTCCTGAGAGAAGACTTTCCTCCCCATTACCAGCAAGGGCTTCCCTTTGTGATCCGTGACCACCAAGCCGTCGCCCGTCAAATCATCACCAATGGCAGCGTCGCAATTGATTTTAACCCATCCAGTGGGAGGGGGAACCCAGTTTTGGGCTATCATCAGTTCAGGTGAACTGAGCAGGTTTCCGCAGGACGTGGATGGGCGAGCTCTATGGAGCAAAGCGATTTCAATATGCAGCTTCCGTTGGATAGAACTGTAATTGGGCATTTCGTCGTTGTGCTTCTTCGCATTGTGGAGCTCCCAGATGTAATACATTCCTGTGGTTAAGGTTGCAGCATGTAGTACGTTGTTCACTTCGTGCCGCATAGGAGACGCAACAAATTCGAGGAATCGTTGCATGAAGGAGACCCTAGTACTCTCTCCAAGTTGGAGAACAAGTGCGGTGACGACCCCACAAAGCTTGTAATTGCTCCAAAGCTCCTGTGCAGGTGGACACTGCCACATTATATGCTCCGGTGTCTCATCAGCATTACACTCGCATGCGCATCTACTGCACACAGGGAGTCTCCTACAAGCCATCCAGAGTGCTGTAGTGAGATGGTCCCCCACCAAGCGCCATAAGAATCACACGCTGGGCAGAGCCTTTGATTTCCAGATCCTTTTGAGATGCTACGTGTTCGAATACGGCTTCCCATGCAGCCTCCACCTCTTTAGCAAGGTAACTGCATGTAAATTTTTGAGTTGTTGACTTGGGTCGATTCCGTATAGCACTGCATGAGTTTGTCACTATTCTGATCCCAGTGCAAATGCATTATAAGTTCATACAGGAGGTCGTTGGCTCAAGCTCGGACGCTGTCTTCATTCCAAACGCCAGTCTGAACAATACACGCGGTCACGCGTTTTGGCCAGTCAACGTCCATGTTGATGAAGGTGGGCCACCAGATGATGGGGAGCACACCGAGCAGATTGTCTTCGGCGAATAGAACGTCATTGCCATTGCCAATTCTCCATACAAAGTTAGCGAGGGCATATGGAATGGCAGCAGCGACGAGTCTGGATGCGTGGGAGGCTCCCCGCGGTGTCCTAATGATGTTTTATGCAGCACCGTATTTAGTTCTCATGATGTGCAACGTGAAGTTTTCCTCTCGACCAATCAATCTCTTGCATTGCTTCATGAGCAGAACCCCGCTGCCAAGTGCGCATGTCAAGGAGGCCAAGGCCGCCTGCATCTTTAGGCAAGGTGACAGTATTCCAGCTGACATAGTGCATCATTCTTGAGCTGCTAGCACTGCACCATAGAAAGTTCCTTATCTTCCGCTCCATCGCGTCAATGGCACGCTTCGGCAAGACACAGTGACTCAATAAGTGACTTGGGATAGCATTGAGGACACACCTGATCATGGCGACTCTCCCAGCAAGTGATAGTGGCCTGATATGCCATTTGAAAACTTGCTCGTCAATCTTCTGGAGCTTGAGGATGATGTCCTCCTTCTTAATCATTTTTGCCGAGATGGTAACACCAAGGTAGCAGAAGTTGTCCCCCAGAGAAATTTGCAGCTTCCTTGCAATCACCTTCCTTCTTTTGTGCTCGTGGCTTTGCTGAAGAAGGCCTTCGACTTCGCAAAGTTTACCCTCAACCCCGCGACCTTGCCAAATTCCTGCAGGGTCTTTTTGACCGTGCGTGCTGAAGCATGCATTGCTGTGCATATACAAGGATGTCATCAGCATATAGTAGATGGGAAACTGGCGGAGAATTTTTTCCACACCGAAACCCAAGCAGTGATCTGGTTTCGTAATTGTGCATAATTGTTGAGAGGTACTCCGTCAGGATCGTGAACAAATAAGGCGAGAGTGGGCACCACTAACGCAAGCCACACTATGCCTCAATCCATAGTAACCGGATCCCATTAAGCAGGACACTATACCTCGGATTCGCGATGCATGCTTTTAACCAATCGTACCATATGCAGGGAAAACCCATGAGTTTCAACATATTCATCACAATCCCATCTTACAGTATCGTATGCCTGCTCCATGTCTGCTTTGATGGCCATGAGCCCTACCCTTGTGGAGGATGAATGCATGTGCGATGCCATCTCCTAAAATACAAAAATATTGTCCGCAATGCTTCTTCCCAATACAAACGCCCCCTCTTTGCTGGATATGAGATTGGGAAGTAGCGGCTTGAGACTTTCAACCAGGATCCTCGTAATAACTTTATAGATGACATTACATAGGCTGATTGGTCGGAATTGTTCCAGCTTGCAGGCACCTTGGATCTTCGTATAAGGACTATGAGTGTGTCTTTCCAACTCCTGGGCATTTACTTCTCATCGAAGAAAGAGGGCACTGCACGGATTATGTCACCACGTGTAATCTGCCAGTTGCCTTGGATGAACTCTACAGTGACCCCATCCAAGCCTAGATCTTTATTCTTCCTAGCAGCTTCGATAGCCGAGATGACCTCCTGCTCAGTCACAGGGCTTGCCAACATGGTTGCTTGTGCGTTGTTGATTCTGGCATGTGGCACATGTTGCAAAGGAGGAAGCGTGCTTGTCTCACAGCACCACTTCTTCTGAAAAAGGTTCAAAAATCACACTCATACTTTCATGCGTAGTTACCATACTTCCCGAATCATCTTTCAGTTGGGCAATGAGGTTTTTGTGCTTTTGCACGGTAGCAGCTGTGTGGAAAAAGCTTGTATTGTTGTCTCCCAGCTGAGCCCAATGTATTTTCACTCTTTGCCACCACCACCGCTCCTCTAATGCGCAGCCGCGGTGGAATTCCAAAATCAGTTGCCCAAGGCGCCAATGCTCTTCTGCATTCAATCCCTCCTATGACTCCATTTGTAGTGTGTTGATGCTGTTTTCTAATTCTGCATTGCCACTCACGATGTTGCCCACTTCCGACTTACTCCACTTGCGCAGTGCCACAACTGATCTCTGGAATTTGGTTGATAAGCCTTCCATTTGATTCCCCTTGGTCCATCTACTCCAAGAATGGTGAACCACCCCAACTGCCTTCAAGAACTCCAGCCAGATGCTTTCAAATTGGATTCGACGCTTGCTTTCTACTTTATGCCCACCATCAATATCAATGAGAAGTGGACAGTGATCTGAGACAATCCGTGCCAAGTGCCTAACTAAACAGCCATGGAGCGCATGCATACCCGTAATGTTCATTAACACTCAGTCAAACCTTTCCAGTATCCTCGCGTCACCCTCTTACCATTGCACCACGTGAATTTGTTCCCGATAGACAAAAGATCTACCAGTTGAAGGTCCTGTATCACGTCCGCAAATTCTTGTTGTAGTTTTCCATAGTTAAATTTCCTTCCCCCCTCTTGTCACCATGCGACATTAACAGGTTGAAATCGCGAGCAATTAGCAGGGGGCCAGCATTCTCAACCTCCTCCCTTAAGAAGTCCAACATCTCCCTTCGTTTCTGGTTTTCCTTTGGCCCATAAACCGCACAGCACTTGAGTATGACTCACCATTTCATGCTGATGTCAAATGACACCACATGCATTGACGATCGAATGGGTTTCATGTCCATGTAGCTGCTCCATAGAAGAACAATGCCTATAAGCTTCCGTGCCTAAGGTTGTGTCGCATAGTTCCAGTCTCTACCAAGCAGCTAGTCGGCATCCCTGCATGGAAAGCTTTGGGCTCTCATCTCCACAAGGTGACCACCCCAATTTTCCTTTCTCTCACAAGTCTCTGCAGGTAGCTCCGCGACTTCTTAGCATGAATGCCCCTGATATTTCGTACTTCTATTTTAGTCATTTAAAGGTGTTTGTTGTACCACTCCACATCATGGATTCACAGCGCACCAGCCAAAGCGTTTGCCTCAGCACCCTTCTTCTGAGGTCTTGGCAAATGCATCATGCATCAAAGCGATGCCCATCCTCTCCGTCTTTAATGAATTAAACACCTCAGATATGTATGTGCTTCCATATCTCTCTGCCTGTGGTAATTCATCCTATGCCAATGTCCCTGCAAGGGATTAAGATGTTTACTACACCCCACGATGTGTAGTGAGGAGGAAATCCTCCTAGCCCTCATTGCGATAAAAATCATCACAACGGGTATTAACGTCCGAATCCTGTTTGTTTGCCAGCATTGGCACCTTCCCCTTGATGTCTGACACATGGGGGCTTCGTGCTCTTCTACTTGGAACCCTCCCCCTTGTATGGGAGATGCTTCTCTTTCTGCCATTTCGACCACCACTCCCCTCAGCCTTATTTACTTCATTTGCCATCTTATGTGCATTATCATGCACCTAATTACCTGAGTAATTCCTTCATACATTAGTGGCCTGCTTCCTCCACCTTGGTTGCACTAGCATCCACAGGCCAAGGTTCTCCTTCTTGGTGCCCTCCTCATCATCCGACGTGGGTCCTTCCCTCACTATGTTATGGGATGTCCTCTCATCCGTAGTGGTTCGACCAACAGCTGCATTCGAGTTCTGCCCAGAGTGCGAGGATGTCACCGCAGGCGGCCCCTACAAATGCAAGTTGAGATCATAGAAGGTGGTGGAGTTGCATTACGACACAATGGACAATGAAGCATTCCCGGAGTCCAACAGAAAGGTCCTCACACCCCTAGCAGAAGGTGCAGACGTAGCGATACCCAGCTTCCCGAGCTTTCACTGCACAGAAAAGTGACCCACAAGGCCACACGCAAAACATATTTTAGGTAGCCCCTCATATTCGAACGCCTGAAATGAACGTCCCATTGCCCCTCTCAGCCACATGCCCAGTTTCAATGGCTTCGATAAGTCCACTATGATGCACCCCCGGGCAAAAGACGAGCGCTGCATGTTTGCCCTCTATCTGTTAAGAAGAATCGATTCTCCCACCGATTTCTCGATTTTCATTATGTTCTCGATGTCCCAGTACATTAGAGGGAGGGCTGGAATCCGAACCCAGACTGGGTCGCACATCGCCGTTATGGCACTTTGTTAGAAATCGACAGTCCACATGTCCATGCCCAAGGCCTGGCCAGTGACTTGCCACGGGCCACCCAACCACACCGCATTCCTGTCCTCCATGGAGCCGAAGTGAAGGCAGAAGCAGCCAGAGGAATTGTCCCGGATTCTGAAATTCTTGAGGTGCCCCTAGCACCTCTGGAACACTCGAGCGATGACAAAGAAAGGTGGAGTATTGCCATATACTCGACCCACTAAATCATACCTGTGGAACTCAATACGCCTTTGACAAGCCTCGTTTGACATGAAAATCTCGTCATTATCCACAAAGTCAGCCATGCATGTTGCCCTGGCCTTGACATATATGGCAGCCGACTTAACATAAGATGTCGCTGCTCCATTTAGCATTGTGTTCTTGGAAGTTAACGCTTCCTTGAAACTGACTTTATTGGCCTATGCCCCTATGCTAGAGACAGTCGATAGAGTTGTGCTGTCTAACAAGGTACCTCTAAAATGCTCGGGAATACCATCTGCATCCTTGTCTGAAATCAACATGCTTAATTCACAAGCACGAGCACTACTAGCCCCAGAAGTATCGATGTGATACGGCAAGTTCACATTCTCTCCATTCTTGACGCAAGTGCCACTTGCCAATCCTGTAGCACCATAAGCTAGGCATTCCAGATTGCCCCGAGACTTAACAATGTCACCCAAGGGTTCGCCTGACATCCTTCCTTGCTCGCAGTCTGTCTGCATTAGAGATAGCGTCGGGGTAACAGAGGTCGCACCATCTTCTAAGGTTCTCACATCAGCACTCGAAAAGTCAACGGAAATATTCGATATTTCAAGCTCATGCAGTAGGTAGCCATCCTTCCCGTCGATAACATACCAATGACAAGACCTTTTTCCTATTGCCACAAGCGGCTCCTCCTGTGGCAATCTCCTCAAATTCCCTTTCTGGAGAGGCACTTCCACAGTTTCTAGATTTTCTATTACTTTTCCTCCATTGGAACCTGCGATAGTCAGCTGCAGTTCATCAGGGAGAGCAGAGCACTAGAACGCTGGGTGAGGAAGTCAGTAGCTTTTCTGCAGATAGCCCTCAACCATAAGCTTCTAAGTTTGCATGGCGAGAGTTACATGTTCCACGATGTAGCCAATGTCTGTTTCCATCACTACCATGCACAAGGGCAAAAAGAAAATGGGATAGGGTTTCAAATTTGAAATTAATTAATCCAAAATCATGTCATTTGGCTGTTCAAACATGAACACTTTTGATTTTGGATTAATTAATTAAATTTGCATCTTGCAGATGATGTATGGTGCTATATGAGTAACTTTTGAATGAAATGATTCAACCTTTACAAATTCAGAAGAGGAACAAAGGTACTCGAACAAGAGCTAACATTTTTGGAAGTGTAGTTTATGTGTAAATCTAATTATTTTTTAAAGGGATTAGATGGAGCTAGGATTGTCGAAATCCTTTATAATAAATTGAAAGGTCTAATACGAGAATTGGAAGCTGCAATTTTATATGAATTTTTTCTTAGATGTTTATTAGAATCATATCAAAAGTTTAACAATCATGAAATGAATATTTAAAAGTTTTAGAAATGATACATATAGTTTAATGTGGTCCTCTATATAGTAATATGTTGCACATTAAGAAAAAAAAATACGAATAATAAAAATAAAATGCTTTGTATTGCATGATAAAGTTAATGACCTTTATTTTCTCGAAATGAATATATTTTATTAAGAATGGTATTAACTTATTATGTAATATAATCTCAAAAATAAATTGTCCTTTACTTATGCGTGATAAGATGTTTTTATTAAATAATTATCATGACTCAGTTTATTTTTGGATAACATTTTATGTATTATGTGTGAACATTACAAAATTTAATGGGAGCAATTAGATTTGTTGAATACATAAGATTATTTTTTGTTCGTGACAGTATTAGTTTGAATAGTGTATTCCAAATTTAAATTAAGCAAAAAGTATGATAGTGAATTTTTATGTTGGCAATAAAGTTTGAACAATAATTTGCTATAATAAAAAAAGGATTAAAAGTCTGAAATATTAGGAATCATTTTTTGATCGTTTTAATTCAGGTTATCTAAAATCTTTTATTCCTTAAAAATCTAGTTCAAAGACATTATTGCATAAAAATTTTCACGACAAAATATAAAAAATTGAGGCAGTCAATAAATTAAATATTAAAAATTCTTAACATGATTTGAATCAATATGCGTTGTTGATACAGTTTTTTTTAACTAAAAACTTTTATGTTTAGCGATAATATTTCACAATAAAACTACTTTATGTTTTAAAAAAATTTGTTATTGACTAATATGTCAGATATTTTGAATATTTAATTATTTTTATTTTCATGGTATTACTTGCTTTTCTTTTTCAAATATTTATATTCAAGCATGTTGGATTTTTTTCTTGTTTTGTTTTTTATGTAAATTTTTAAAAATATATTGAATAATTTTAATTATGACAACAATATAATTATTTTTTAAATATTTGAATTTTTTTAATTAAAAAAATACGTATGCCATTGATTATTTAAAAACTTCTCGCTACCTTTTTTCTTTTTATATTTACATGTTTTGAGAATCTTACATTTAACTTCATTTAATTTGTAAGAAACTATTTTATACTTTGATATGTGGATAGTCCTTGTCTTTAAAAGAATCTTCGTTTTTGTCCGTTATTTTACTACAATTTTTAATTTTTTTATGTTTTATTACTTCTAACCTTTTTCGTTTCACTACACCATTCACAATATTTATAGGGATAATACTTTACAACATTTCTTAAACAAAACTTTTAATATTTAAAACATTTCAAATTTCTTAGGTATCGGTTGTGTTATGTTTTATGTGTTCATAAAATTATTATCAATATTTTGTTATTATAAAATTGTTATTTAAAACTTGTAATATATAATTTGTTTTTTAAATTTTGTTGACAGAATATTTTTCTCATGATAACTGCACATAAATTTGTGCACTACAAAATGTATAATATTTCCTAATTTTGACATTTTAATTTTTCAAAATATATTTTAATTTTAATTAATCTATTTCACAATATTATTTTCTAATATGATTTTCTCTTTTTCATTGTTGTCCAATTTTATTCTATTTTGATATTTTCAGGTTAACAAATGATATTTATTTAGTAAATGTTTGAAGTATTTTACTAAGTCCTCAAACATCTTACTTTAATTTGAAACATGGTTGCATTTTGGCACCTTCATTTCATATGATAAGTTCAATCAAACAAAATGATCCGCTTACTATTCATTATGATTTGTCATCTTGTTACTACAATTGTCCTCTTTTTCATATTGATGAAGTCCCACCTACACTCTGCTATTGTGTTGTATTATACATGTTCTTCCATTTTTCTTTTTGAATCGGTCTAATACATGTAAACATACAACATTCTGGCTTATCAATTAGGTATGAAATTCTTTTTAGACTTTTTTGGTTACTATATCTTCTCAATCAACACTTTTCTATAAAACAAATACATTGCAATACATCAATCGGCTATAATGTTGGGAATATAAGTCTTTAAGGACTTGAAGATCGTAAAACTCATTGTAGAATTAGAAGGCAAGAATGTAGGAAAGTTGTCGTAAGGTAGCATTACCACTCATTAAAGGATGATAAGTTACATTAATTAAATCAAGTAACTAAACTTCAAAAGAATTAAATTTTAGCAAATAAACAATGAAGGCAACTATGTGAAAGGTCTTTTGATGTAATTTATTAGCATTATCATTCTTCAATTCAATATTATTTATTTTTAACAAATCTCAGAACTCTATAAAGTTCTCATCAAACTAGATAGAATTCAAAATCCTTTTTTATGGATAGTATATGCAATGATAATAGTGTAACTAGTAGTGTAGAGTTTTCCTAAAAGGCCCTTTATTATTGTACATTAGACATATCCCAAAAATTCATATTAAATATATAGGTAAATCTAAAGCCATGTACCCCCTAAATTTGGCTACAACTTCTGACATTACTTATTTTCAACTTCGACAAATTGTATAATACGTAATGGTAACTCTTCAACTGTTTTTAATCAAACTCACATTCAACATTATTTATTAATTAAGGAAATATCATAATATACAAAATATTCAGTTTTTCTAGTCAATGCATATGGGATAATTATATTAATAATAAAACACATCAGGTACTTAATTTTGAATATTTAACACATTTATGTAGAAAATTAGAATTGACATGTTTTTCATATTGTATTAAATCTTTCAATTTTTAAATTAACAACATTATATATTTTGTCCAATTCAAACTACGTTTATTTATGTCAACAATTATTATTTAGTTATCAAAATTTTAATTTGTTAGATTTTAATGTTCATTGTTTTAAATTTCGATTATACAATTTTTATGCTCTAAATTATGAATATCATTATTATCAATGTATTAAAATATTTTTTCTATTGCAACAATTTTTTCAAAATTGATGCTTTTAAAAATTTTCATCATTTTGAAATATTAGCAAATTATCTGTAATATTAAGAATTCTAAATTTTCTTAAAGTAACAATTTTATTTTCACTCATTTTTACGTAATTCTATTAATTTTGAAAACTGTTGTTGAACATAGGATAGCAAAGGTTTTTATCAATATTTTGCATTTTTATTCTATTTATATTTATAATTATTTTGCGTCTATTGGTTCAAAAGTATTGTTTTCATTACAACTTTATAAAAGTATTGCTTAGAAATTTTTGGTGACAAAAGTACTTCCAAAACCTTGTATTCTATTTTACTATTTGTCTTACTTTTATTAAGTTTTTTCTTTTATTTTTATAATGATGTTATCCAAAATTAAATGGGTTTTTTTATATCAAATGTGACATTTAGTTTTGTTCATATATTGTATCATTTTATTACTTTATAATTTAGAGTAACATTTTTTAATGATTTTATATTGCCTAAATACATTTTTTTTTTGTTAATGTTTGTACGAATACTTTAAAATTATAAATAAAATATATTAGTGAAATTTAATTTTTGAAATTTTCTATCTAATGACATATATTACTTTATTTCGCTTTTTTGAAATATTATAAAAATTTATTTATGTAGTATAAAAAATTCATATTTCAATTAATTTTTTTTCTTTGATTTCTTTAAATTTCGTATCCTAAAAATTCAATTCAAATTATTTTTAATAAAATGAAAATGAAGAATTTTAGATAACGAATGATTTATTTATAATTGGCAAAAATAAATTCTTTTTGTTATTAAAATAAAAAAATACTTTGCAAAAATAAATTCTTTTCCAATAAATTTTTTGCATAATTATAAATATAAGAAATACTTTGCATAACTAGCAATATTAAATATTTAATTGATGTACACAACTTGTCAAAAATAACTTTCTATGTAATACAATAACATGTTATTATACAAGAATAATCTATTAGAGAAGAAATAAAAACGAATGTTGTTGATAAAATTTTAAATTAATTTGAATTATGAAAGAATTATGAAATAAAAAATAAATTTACTTTCAAAGAAAGAGACATACAAAAATGAAATAAAGATAACTTTAGATATCAAAAATTAAAAAATCACAAACACTATTGAACATTAAAATTGTAAAAGATAAATTATATTAATGGTAAATTTCTTACCATTCCAAAAATTGTAAGAATGCCTCGGAAATTGCATTTTATGGATGAATAATAATAAAGAAAGGTCTTCTCCTATTTAATTAAAATAAAAAATATTTACGCAATAAAACATTAAATAATAAAAAATAAAAAATATTTTAATTCTAAAAATGTTTTCAAAATATGTCAAAAAGAAAGTCATATGTAAAAAAATATTAATAGATGATAAATTGTTAAAAATATCTAGTGCTTAATAGCATGAAATATAGAAAAATCTATAAATTTTAATAAATCATTTATCATACAAAAAAAACTATCAAAAATATTTTGTATCAAAATAAAAAAATGAGAAAGTTATTTTTAGCCAAAATAACAAAAAAATTATGACAAAAGTCTACAACTGTATATAATTTAGTTGTACTATGAGCAGTGAAACCCATAGATAGGTATTATGATGTGATAGGAGCCATCTCAAATATCCATTGGCCTTCTCCCAATCCATCCTAAACATTATTAAATTTTTAGGTTTGGTGAACCTATGCATCTAGTGCATTTCTATTCTTGTTAACTATTAGTTATGCACATTTTGATTAATTTTTTAAATTTTCTATTAGATTCATTTTCTATTTTTTATACAACTTTGTATGTGTTATGAACATTATTTTTGAATTTTTAATTATTCTTTTATCTTAATTATTTTTTATATATTTTTTAAATTTTTTAAAATCTTTTTAAATCAATAAAATGCCTTTTTTGCTTTTCATTAATGAAGAAGCCTTTAATTTGTTCCATAATTCTATATATATCCTCTCCTTTTAATTTTGTTTCAAAGTTTTTTTACTAACATAAATTTTTTAAATATTGCAATTTTTTATATTAGCAATATTCATTGGTGATATTTGCATTAAAAAAATGTCTTCGATTATAATAAAGTTGTTGTGCATTTCATATTTTGTATAAGAATTTTACATATTATTAAAATACTTATAAATATTTGTTATTTCCTTTGTTAATCACTTTATACTTTTTATTTTTATGATGATCTAATTGTCAATAAATTCTTTTCACATAATTATGAACATTTTGGAAGAAATTTAAATTTGTTTAATTGTGAGTGTTTTAACCTTTTAAGTGTTTTGTGGTTCCTTATTTGCATTGCATAATATTATTTGTTTCTATTTCTTTGAATGTTTTTTGATATACCATAAAATTGTAAAAGTATTTAACGAATCATTCTATTAATGTATTATGAAACTCATTTTGAATATTTTAATTTTTTTCATAACTAAAGGTTTTTATTTATTTGATAATACACAATGCCATAATACTTTAAAATTCTTTTTAGATAAAAAAATTAATTTTTTAGTAGTTTTAGTATAATATTTTTGTGAAATAGAAAATATAATTTTTTTTAAAAGCAAATTTTTGTTAATGTAATATTCACCGAATTTATGCATTATTATTTTTTATTATTTATGTTTTTTTGTTAGTTATGAAACTTTTATTTTACATTAACAGTTTTAATGATTGTATTTTATGAATATAAAATTTGTTCTATTTTCACCATATTATTTATAATATTTTCAATTTCTAATATTTGTACTTACATTATAGTTTTTTCACTGCTCGATTTTGCAATATTTTCTAATTCTTTTAAATTTTTTTCAAAGTAATATTTTGCAATGATTCTCTAAGTTAATTCTTAAGGTAATTCTTCATTAGAGTAACTTTCAACTTCTTCTTTTAATAAATCCATTAGAAATAATTGTAAACAACAAATAATCATGTGCTTTGATATTTATTTTAAATTATTTCACAACAAATGTACCTTTCTATATTACCTTTATCATGTTGTTGAGCAAGGACGAATCATTCCAAAAAAAGAATTTATTAATTCGCTCTCAATTGTTTAGATTGTTGTCATAATTTTGATTGATTCATTCCAAGTGCTAAATCTGGTAGAACTTGTATTTTATTTGATATGGCAATCATTGGAATCTTTTCACAAGTTATAAGGAAGACAATTCACCCACCATGGGCATCCAAGAATTGAAGCCCCATCAATTTAGCATAAAGAGAGAAAATCACACTAGCTCTACCATTTGAATGAGCTGAGAGAAACTGAAAAGCAGCCAGATAAGAACCAAGAGGGTGACCATACTTAGATGCATCTGAAGCCCTCTATCTTGTGACAAAAGGAACATCAAAAAAATAAAAACCCACAAGAATCTCCTTCATATGCGAAATCACTAACTTGAAAATTGATGTCTTTCTTGATTATTATTAAGTGTGGAAGCAAAGATATATCTTTATTGTAAAATGTCTTTTTTTATAATAAATGACTAGTACTATATCGATATATTGGCACAAGCTATACATTAGTTAGCCTATTCATTTCTCCTCCTAATATAGAAAAAATATGTTTTTGAACCCTCTTAAAATGAAACATTCAACCACAAAACTTTGCAATCACTTTTTTTAATTCTACATATTGGTCATTTTGAACTAAAATTAGACTTTTAGTTAAAATATTTATATTATGTAGAATATTTTAACTCTCAATAGTTAATACAAGTCTACAAAATATATGAAAGTGTGGTGTCCATGACATGTATGCATAAGATGACAAAATACTCATCAAATTTGAATTATCCATTGCAGGAGCTTGCACATTTTTTATAGTACCACTTGTGAATATTCTACTAGTATGAAAAGTTCTTAATGTTATTTGAATACATGGTCCCCAATTGAATAAGGCATAATAATGCTTACAACTTCTTCCAACTCAACAATGTCCCAATGAGTGGGACTGTCAACATAACATAATTAACATATCTATTACACATGTTTTGCCAGCAAAAGGGGTCATAAGATGTTATGTGTGTATTCAAAATATTATTGATTAATTGATAAGCTCAACTCTAATATCTTGATTTTAAGCAATGATTCGTTAAGGATTGATATATGTGTTATCTCTTAATACACATCCACTAGTGTTTGGACAAAAATTTACTCGTTTATCCCATTTTAAGGACTTATCGATATACTTTGAAAAGTACAATTCATTTTATGTAAAGGTCATATTGAAGTAATTCAACAAGTCAATGACTGAGAAATCAAGCATCTAAAGTTTATAACATGCTTTATACAATTCCTATGTAAGCTTTACAATAAGAAATTATATATTTTATTAAAGAAAACCCTTGTAAATTTTTTTGAATGGGAAAATCAATCATTTGTAGTTGAGGATCTAACATTAATCCTCATATACCTAGCAACTTATGTACTTAAGATGCATTTGCTCTAACCCTAGAAAGTGATATTAAGTGGACTGGGTAAGAGAGATCAATCATCCAAAATTAAGGATTCATTTCTTGTCTCTAGTAGTCACTTGTAGCATACAACTTCTCAATAGATTGGCATAAGTTTTTAACCACGTGTATATTCCAATAATGATAGCTTTCTTTAACATAAAACATATTTTTCAATATTTTGAGCTAACCATCCCATCGTAGGGATGGTCAAATGATCATTAATTCCTTAATGTAATAGATGTAGCAATAGCTTGTTGGAAACAAAAAGTTCTCAATTGAACTAGAATATTTGATGTATACATCATTCTAAAATGATGTATAAATCTATTAATAAGACTTTTCATAATAGTTCAATCTATGAACTTATTTTTGAAGGCCAAACCTACCCATTCTACCATAATGACCTCCCTATTCCGTTAAGTTAGATTCAATAATAACATTAGGGTAGTGATTCAAAAATATGCCTTAGTCTTTGTTCTCAAAAAAATTAAAAGGAAATGAATCCAACAAATTTGGGCAGCATGAATAAAAATTCATTTAATTAATTCTTTGTAGTTTTTATTTTTAAGTTAGGTAACTTATTTGTAGGCCATGTAAAAGCCACATACCCTTTATCACTTCGTCTATTTCTCAATAAAAAGGTGACCAATAGTCATTTATATGTTCATAAAGAAAGTTTCTCTTTGATACATCTTACAATTTGATATATAAATCTTATTATGATTACAAAAGATACATAATGAAGTTCATCATAACTTTTCTCTTCTGACTATGCATTGATCTAGACTTGGCTAGAGCCAAAAAATGACTGTCTAGATGGAGTCATTTTTATCGATAAGCTCCAAGTGCATCATAAGAACTAGAAAAGTATGGATCTTCCTCTTTTGTATACTAATAGTCTTTATTATCAACTGTACCCTCTTGTCATTTGTACAACTCGTATTAATTTGATTATAACAATTTGCAAACAACTTTAGGATTTTCAATCAATAATATCTAGAGTCAATAAGCATATATTGAGTCAGTACATAAACATGATCCATAATTATTGGAAACAAGGGATTCATGTTAGAAAACATAAGTAAATGATCTTTTGCTTGAGCTTCTAAAGGTAATGGTACTTGAAGATTCATTTGAACCCCATTAATGTCTACATTGAAGCCCACACAAACTAATACATGTTTGGTGCTTACTCTACTCCACAATACAGGAGACATCTACATAATTTCATAATGTACTTCCTATTCAATGTGTCTTATTTCTTTAATTTTGCTTTTAGCAATAGCTATGCTTGAAGCGACATGTCTAATTAAACCACGAATTAGAAACTTTTGGAAGAGCTCTACTAGTATTTCTTGAAGTAATACGCATTGATATAATGAAACCAAAGCACCTATAACAATGGCAGAATGAATCTACCTATTTACTAAGAAATGTCATGCAATAGTCCATCTTTACCTTCAATATTTTTTAGAGAAATGACATGTAAAGCCTATTGTGACAATTTCTCATGGGTTGTCCATGGACCTTATTATCAAGAAGTGTATCCATGGTCACTTATATCAATCTCCTCCAACACATTACCAATTCCTTAGGAGTAAATCTACATGTATCTAATACATCAATAAAATGATTTTTTTTGATAGATAACACTTCTATATAGTTCCATATTATTCAAACTCATTCACTTTTTATCAATTTCAATGATCGAACTCAACTTAGACGGGAAAATTAGTCATTGGCACAAAACCATCTATTTTTGTTCTATATTTATTTGAATAAAATATTTATCTAAATCAAAGCAACTAGCAAAAAAACCTTTCTTCTTCTCTTTTTTTCTATTCTTAATCATATTCATTTCTAACAAGTTTTTTGTTTTTTAATTCCTTCCATTTTACCAATGAATTATTTATAACAACTTGCCAATCAAAGTTAGTTGATTGATATCTAATTACACATGACCCCATTATGATTTTTAAATTTTAAATTTCTTGAGACCTTGAGTAGTACAAAAAGTGGGATGTTGTAATTCCAATATTGTATTTCATATTGAAATGAATAATATAATTAAAATTGATATAAGATCTTATAGGATTCCTCCCCCTCCCCAACACAAACACACATACATACACACACACAAACATAATCAGACATGAAAGTTTCCTTCTATTTGGCTCGTGAAGTTACACTAAATAAATAAAAGAATTGTTCTTGTTTTTCAACTTTTTTTATGAAAACTAAAAAAAGCTACAAGTCACTAAAGATATCAGTAAAGGCCATCCTTTCATTGATTAATTCTTATTTTTTTACTCTACTTTTTTCTTTTTACTCTTTTGTGGTTATAGTTTTCTTGCCAAGAAAAAGGGA
The DNA here is from genome assembly GCA_023846275.1 of Vanilla planifolia. Classification (NCBI taxonomy): domain Eukaryota; kingdom Viridiplantae; phylum Streptophyta; class Magnoliopsida; order Asparagales; family Orchidaceae; genus Vanilla; species Vanilla planifolia. The sequence goes on from JAIUJO010000045.1 coordinate 2,891,172, forward strand.
ATGTGAAATTACAAGTAGTCTACAGCTAATCAAATGATTAATTACCTAAAAGAGAAATCTTGTAATACATTTCGTTTTTGTAATTCATTATTACATTTGACCTTCTTTAGGTCACAACTAACCCTAATTGTTATGTAATGGCATCGTTTGAATCAAATTTGTGATATATAAGATAATAAACATGGCAATGTGGAATTTATAATTCCATAAAAAATTATATTGTTTCATGAGTTTCATGTACCCTCTTCCAAGACCATGGATCAAATCTTCTTTTGAAGTATTTATTAGATAATTTTGAGCTTCATTTTTCTCCTTCTAAAACCCATATTAGAGCTACAGCATCCTAATTAAGTTGAATATGATAATAGTTTCATATTTTGAGTCTATCAAATGGAAATTTGTATCAAATCAAACATTGAAATATAATAGATTTTCTAATTCGCTCAGGTGTTTATCAACAAATTTATAATATAACTAAGAAGACATTTCTAGGAGCATACAGGAGTCATTACACACGTCGGTTTTATTTATCCCATTTTCTGCCTTCTTATATGAGAATCGACAAAGTAGAACCCCATTCTTCACAAGTGTATGGTTTATTGGTTTCATAACAAAAAGTGTATGGTTTTGTCAAGTCTCAAGCTATCTCTTCAACTGGTAGAACTTTACCTACCTAAGCCTTAATTTGTTGAAGGGAAATTTGTTTAATTTGAAGTTCTTGATGTTTATATTAATTTATCATTGAAAAAAAGAATAAAAATTAATAGAAAAAAAGAATATAAATTCCTATTATTATATCAATTTAAATCAAACATGAATCCATTTTAAGATATAAAGAAATGATTTTGCTCCATGGCCAAAGATCAATGTTCTTGAATTAGTAATCTAAAGGATTCTAGAACACCCTATAGTTTGGGTTTTATTCCTTTGCTCACCATAGAACTAAATAATTCTTTATGAGCTCTAATATGATTAGATTTATAGGTAAGAATATCTTGTAAGATATGAGCAACATTAAATCCTTATAAGCCTAAATCTCCTACTTACTACAGCCCTTTCTTGAAGTCCCTCTAACGATTTGTTGTGTAATAAATCAGTCAACTCTATTTTTTATCAAGTTGTTTTATTATTATTTTAGTATATGAATTAATTTAACATGTGACATAAAAAATAATCTCTGCTTTTGATATATTGACTTTTAATTAGCATGATTCTTATCTTTTCGAACAATTGGCAAATGTCATATTGATTTGTTTATCAATTCATGCCAATAAAAACTATCTACATTTTTTAGCTAAACTTTTGTTGTTATTTAGCCTTGATACAAATGTAGAAATACATCATCAAAGTATTAGAGAGAAGAATGACATCAAGAATCTTGTATTCAGGAATACACAATGTGGTAATAAAATGGGGGGTTGGAATATACTTTAGAGTTGCATTTATAAAAATTAAAATCCTAAAGGCTTTATCATAAGAAAAGAAATCTTATGTTAGTCATAGCACTCTTAGAAATACTATTACTATTTAGTTTATTAAGGTATATGCTTCCTCGTGAATTAAAATTTGAAATTTAAATATTTTAAAATTTGCATACAATAAATTTAAATTTTGAATTTTGAAATTTACATCTTTAAGTCTAAAGTTCTAAAATTAGAGGAATGATAGAATGACAAAACTTGCGTTGCATCATGGTACTTGCATATGATAAATCTAGATTGAAATGGAATGTGATAATTAGGAAAAATTACATTTGAATAAGATGCACTTTTTCTTCAGCCATATGTAAAAACACATTGACAATTTTAAGGTTGAGTAAACTGGAAATCGTAGTGAGGCAATAGAATTTTTCAAATTTGGTGAAACTAAGAAGACATTTCAAATGAGATTTTAGGTTTATTCTCTTATCGGTATGCTCCTCTCCCTTACTAAGTAGATTTCATTTGCACATTAGAGTCATGGCCCTTCTTTTCTGGTGTATCAAGGGAGTTCTCAAACCTGTCCAATCAAGATAATACCAATGTCTTCTTTAAAGTGTGGACTAGATGTCATGTTCAATGATGATGATATCTCCAAAAAGGCCACAACCTTCAAACTCAGTATAATTGGCAATGTTCTCAATTTCTGCACCAAACATTGAGTTCTTAAGAGTTGAAATCTAAACAAATTTGTTACTTTGGATCTATTGTGATAAATAAAGCATATTCTCCTAAGCATTTCACTAGACTTAGAGCACATAATGTTGGATACACAAAATTTCTAAAATTGTAGACTTTCAATTGAGAATAGTCAAATAGCTCCTAGATTTTTAATTTAAAATTTAACCTTTGTGAGCTATAGTGTAGATCTCATTGGAGTGCCTTCAAATCCATTTTGCCAACTAGTTAGCCTTACTCTGATTATGTCAATAGTAAACAACCCATTAAATGTTGACGTTATAAAAGTTAACTTTATGAGACCTTATGGCACTCGAATCAGTGAAGAATTCGATCTTTCTAAAGACATTTCTTCACATATTAGAATCATTAGAATGATTGACAATAGTAACGATTTCTAAAAAATTATTAAGCACTAAAAATCTTCCAATCTATTATCTAAACTACTGCAAAAGAAGACAATTAATTATGCAATGCAACAACGAAAAACAGTTCCAAATATATGTGAGAATTGGTGAAGAAGAGATAATTCCAATTCAACAAGCAATAAACAATGTTAAACCCAAAACTTTGGTTGTCTCTAGTGTAGACACCCAAAGGTTGGTTAATTAGAGTACATTATTGAGAGAGAGTAAGGGAATAGAAATTGATAAGGGTATCATAAGGAGCTTAACATGTGAGAAATTCTACTCCACCAATAAGTCAAAAAATAACTTCCTTAATTACATCACAAAACATCAATACTTAATAAAAAGAACCATATTGTACTATCTATCATTTGTTCAATAACTATATTAACCAATTCAATGAGCAACTAATCTATCCATGAGGTTTTCTCACCTTAAGCTCTCCCCAGTAGACCTTATTCTCCTAGTCATAATAATGAAATTTGAAGTATGAAAATGGTCAGAAACTAAGTAATAAAGAGAAGAAGAATAAAGCTTGTGACAAGAAAATTGAATACTATAAGTTCGCCTTCTTTCATCATTCTTGCTTCTTTATATTTGAAAATTTTATTAAAAACGAATAATATTTTAATTTTTAAAGTCACATTTTTCCTTTGATCAAAAGTTTACAATTGGAAAATTTTTGCATCATTGGGTCCATACATCCTTGTTAAAGCCAAAAATGCACTTGAAATTGATGCTTCACTTAGCAGTACATGAGCAAAGACAAGGCATAGTTAGTGGTACTTATCATGCACATGGCCCATGTACCTACCCATCTAAAGCATACTCATATATGTGTGGGCGTTGCTGTATCTCCTATTCATATGTGGTGCACATAAACCAAAATAGCACTACACATGGAGTGAAGCACATGTTGTGCTTAACGTCAAGCAGACATTGAGCAACTATTCATTCCTTCATGAGCTATAGCACTTGTATTTTCTTTACACCTCTTCTCTTGGGTTTAGGATTATTTTTGAGTTTCATTGAATCAACTTGACTAGATCCCTTATTCCACGTTTTTTCATTATTATTTGAAGGAAACATGAGGGAATAATGATTAACCTTTCTCTAAGCTATACATTTTTGTAGTGGTCAGTCTTTTTCCCTTCTTTATAACTTAGCATGAAGTCTAGATCTTGCTCCTTGTCATAATGATCTCTTTCTTGATCAGTTATCTTAATTTAAGATCTTATCATCACTCTTTATATAGTCATCCAATGGTGGTAAGTGTTTTTGATGTTCTTCATAAAGCATAAATGGCTCACATGCCTTCAAGTTAACCACATTCACTATTAATAACACTTCCATATATCCTGGTCACTCAACAAGATAAGTATTATCATTAATTTTTTATATTAGCTTGAAAAGGCTATATTGGATTAGTTTTATCTTCTTTCCTTGTACTTTTAGTCTTTCTTTCTTAATATTAAGCCAAATAAGGCAATTTTTTGTTAACATCTTTTCAACTCAATGTTGGTCATGTCTTCTTTTATACCTGATCTATGGTTTGAGTACTTGTCTTTTAGCATTGAAATAAATTTTCTATATTCTATCAAGAAGGTTTTGAGCTTTTTGTTGAATATCACTTCTAAATTCTCTTATTTATTGTATCTTGATGTTCTGGTGTAGCAAGCTTTGGGGTAGGATTAACAAACAAGTATTGAAATGGTTCTTATTTATCAATCCATTCACAATATGATTGTATTTAAGCCTTACATATATAATACTCTCATTCCATCTTTTTGGGTGATGTATGTTATAAACACTAAGTATGATTGACTAAAATTTGTATCCATCATTTCCTATGGCACTCACTGCATTATAATACTCTCAATCAATGCAATTTCCCTTCTTCATAAAAGTAGTATCCATCATTTCCTACATTGCTCACTATAATGTATTCAATAATCAAATATCTTTTTTTTATATGACTAAGGATGGGCAATTTCTCTTCTTCTTCTTCTTCTTTTCCGTCTCCTTTTTTTACTCTTACTTCTTTTGCTTCTTCTCCTTCTAGATCTTCCTCTTCTTCTTTTTCTTCTTCTTCTTCCTCTCATTCCTCATATTCTTCTACTTCTTTTACTTCTTTTTCTTCTTCTTCATCTTCTCCATCATCCTACACTTCCTCTTCTTCTTTTTTCTTCTTCTTCTTCTTATTCATCTTGTCCATCATATTCTTCTTCATTGTAACTTTCTTCTTCTTCTCCTTCTTCTTACTTCACTTCTTCTTCTTGCTTCACTTCTTCTTCTTGTTCAACATCTTATTCATCAACATCATCATCTTCTTCTTCTTATTCTTATTCTTACTCTACTTCATTTTTTCCCTTTCATTCAATTATTCATTCTTCTTTTTTCTTCCTTTCTTCTTCTTCTCCTTCTGTTCTTCTTCTTCTTCTTCTTCTTCTTCTTCTTCTTCTTCTTCTTCTTTCTCATCTTCCTCTTCCTCTTCTTCTTCTTCTTCTTCTACATCCTCTTTTTTCCTTTTTTTATTTAATTTTTCCTTTCATTCATTCTTTCTTTCTTCTTCTTTTCTTTCTTCATCTTCTTTCTTTCTTTCTTCCTTTCATTCTCTATTTCTTCTTCTTCTCTTTCTTTTTCCCCTTCTTCTTTATCTTTCTTTCTTTCTTTCTCTCTTTCTTCTTCTTCTTCTTCTTCTTCTCTTACTTTCTTTCTTTTTTGTTTCTTTCCTTCTTCTTCTACTTCAGTTTCTTCATCGTCTTCTTCTTCCTCTTCTTCTTCATCTTCCTCCTTCTCTTTCTTCTTCTCCTTCTTTTTCTTCTTTCTTTCTTTCTTTATTTCCATCATTCATTCTTTCTTTCATATTTCTCATGTTCTATTTCTTCTTCTTTTTCATCATCTTTCCTTCTTTATCTTTTTTTTCTTCTGCTTATTTTACTACTACTTCTTCTCTTTCTATTTCTTTCTTTCTAAATTTGTCCTTTTTCTATTTCGAATTCTTCTTCTTCTTCTTTGTCTTCTTTTTCCTCTTTCTTTCATTCCTTCTTTCTGATTTATCATTTCCTTCTCCTTCTTTATTTTCTTCTTCTTTCTTCTTCTTCTTATTCTTCTTCTTCTACTCCTTTTTTATTTATTTGTTTCTTTTGTTCTTTTGTTCTTCTATTATATTCTTCTTCATCATCTTCATCTTCCTTTTCTTCTTCTTCTTCTTTATCTTCTTTTTCTTCTTCTTTTTTATCTTCTTTTTCTTCTTCTTTCTTTCTTTCATTCTTTCTTTTTTCTTCATTTCATTCTTTTGTTTCTTCTCGTTCTACTTCTTTTATAACAGCCTTAGTTTCCTTTATTTTATTTATTGCATTTTTTAGAAAGAGCTCTTTGAGACGAGTCTAATGATGTTTAATTTCTAATTTTTGGAGCTCTAATGAATAAAGTATGAATTTTTAAAGATTTGGGATAAATTTGTGACATGGAGTATAGATTTGTAATTTTTGAATGTCGGCTTAGTTCAAATTCGATTTGGCGGAGGATATATTTGCAAATACAAAATTTAGAAAGGGTTTTCTGAAAAATGCGGTTCACAAACCATTGCTTAAGTCGATTCCGACCACGGCTATAAAAGCCGACCATGTGCATTAGAAACGCACTTCTGCGAACACGGAGGCAAGGCACGACGATGAGGCACGGCGGCGAGGAATTTTCGGGATTTCTGGCACGCGACGACGACGACGACGGTTGACTAAGGTGAGAATTTTTTTTTGCTTTGTCGTCAGGTTGTATAAGTTTTTCCGGGAGTGGCGGTCAATTGGCCGGCAAGAGACGTAAGAGATTTCGAGTTCGCCGGCGAAATATGTCGGTTTCGCCGGACGTACAGGAGAGAAAGCGAGAGAGAAAGAGCGAAAAACCGGTCCACACCTTTGGACCGAGTACGCTGCTGAACCGGGCTACCGAGTGCGCGCGGTTCAGCGTTGCGTGAGCGCGCGGTCCAGGATCGGGTGGGGGCGGTTCAGCGCCCGCGTAAGCCGATTTTGGGATTTATTTTGGGGGTTTGTTTGGGAAAGCTTTTCATAAAGCACTTTTGGTTAATGAACATATTTTAATTTGTGACCATTGCCTTGTAGGATATCAAGAAAACAAATTAGAAGTGGGTAAGAAAATTTGGTAAAGCAAATCCAGGTAGATAAATTTCTAACCCTGTGATGTAGCACAATACTATGTTTTTACATGCTTTTCTTATTGTTGTAGTATTTTGATTGTTACTTATGTTGTTTATGGCATAAAAAGGAAGAAACACTATGGTATGGATTACTTATACATTTGCATGAAAACTGAAAAGGAAGAAATAACATGGTATGCTAATGAAATTAAAAGGAAGAAATAATATGTAAAGAAAGGTCTTTGATATGGCATAATTGTTTGGAATTATGATTGGAAATGATAGTAAAAATGGATTTCCAGAGAACATTATCCTCACCACTAGGCCCAGCATGTGTTGCAGGGTATCGATCTTCGGATCAGATATCTGCCTAGTGTCTACACCAAGCCCAGCGTGTGTCGCAGGGTATCGATCTTCGGATCAGATATCTGCCTCGTATTATGTGCTATGACTCCATGATGATTTACACCAGGCCCAGCATGTGTTGCAGGGTATAGTACCATACCTGCCTGGTGGCACTAGGCCCAACATGTGTTGCAGGGTATCGATCTTCGGATGTGATATCTGCTTAGTGTTGTGTTTGGTTGGATGCCAGCTGGAGGTCATTTATTGATGATGATTGGATCTAGAGGATAATGTGTCAAAGGTAATTAGGCCCGGTAATAACACACTATATAAGGAACTGACATTTCTTTATGGTTTTAATTTGGCATTACCTTATATATATGACATATGGTATGGTTTTAGCATGATGCATATGATTCATCTTTATTGTTTACGGTATTTTGTTATGCCTTTTTATTTACTTGGTTAACTATGTGGATTTATCTATTGAGATGTGTAAAATCTCATTTAGTGCTTACATCATAGGTCATGAAACCACTATACCGAAAGATAGGTATGGTGCTGCTACATAAGAGTCATTTCCAAGAGATGTGTGAGAGGGAAAGTTTTGGTTTGATTAAATGTTTAAAAACATGTCTATATATATACTTTGGAATTTTGGAGTTTGTGTTTGTCTTACCGTCGGGTCCCCACATTTGGTTTTATTTACTGTCCTCACTCTGATAATAATTTGTTATTTAGAGGTACTGGTTTAGGTGGGGGCTTTGACATCTTCTTTTACATCTTCTTTCAACCTTTCTTTTTTTTTTATTCTTCTTCTTCTTCTTCTTCTTCTTCTTCTTCTCTTCTTCAAGTTCTTCTTCTTGTTGTTCTTCTGTCTTTCTTTCTTTCTTTCTCTCATTCTTGCCATCCTTCCTTCTTCTTCTTCTTCTTTTCTTTTCAACTTCTTCTTTTCTTCTTCTTCTTCTTCTTCTTCTTTGTTCTTACCTTCTTTCTTTACTTTCTTCTTATTTTTCTTCTTGTTCTTCTTCTTCTTCGTAATCTTCTCCTTCATTCTTTCTTCTTCTTCTGCTCCTCCTCCTTCTTCTTGATCTTCTTTTTATTCTTGATCATCATCATCATCTTATTTTATTTCTTTCTTTCTTCTTTCTTCTTCTACTCCTTCAAATTGAAACTCGAGCTGGGTTTTTAGTTGGATGAAGTTAGTGGTTTCTTAGGTAGTTGATTAATGAACTATGGTTGCTTAGTTTTTTTTTGCAAAACAAGTATGGCCGCATACACATCTTTTACTATTCTTATCTATCTTTCTCCTAGGGTTTCTGTTTAATTAAGATTTGTGTTTAATTAAGGTTTGGTCATCTTTCTAAAACAAGACCAATGTTTTTTCATTGCATCATGCATTGTAGATTTCTATTTGTTTCGACAATTATGGATTAAAATAGTTCAAGTCGCTGAGATTGAAATATGTGATCAAATAAACTTTAATACATGTATGAAGTTAAAATTATAATAGTTGTATAAAGATAGAATTTTTTATGCTTAAAAAATATTTATAATAATTTTTCAAGATTAATTGGTTTTTTTATTTCAATATTGATCCATTGATTTCATGTTGGAATTATTTTTTTATTTTCTATGTTTTGTATAAAACAAATCTACAAAAAATTTGAAATGTTTTTTAAGATTTGGTTGAAGGCCTTCACATGAACATGAACAATTATTTTTTCTTGATTATATATAATTATTCATTTCCTGATTTACTTTCTTTGTTGAAAAGCTAAAACAATGGCAATTGCTTGTACACAATCTCAACTAAATGTTGTAGATTGGTAAAGCTAGAACTGGTGCATCACAAATTCCCTCTTTCAATTATCAAAATGCCTATTGATGTAGTTCTATCCACTCAAATTTTAGATGTCAGCAAGTTAGTCCATGAAAAGGTGTTATTCTTTCAAAGAATCTTTAGATTAATTTTCTTAAGTATTAACAAGCACCATGAAAACCCCCTGACACTTGTAACATCTTGAAGTTTAAACCATTTTTCAATTACATTAGCCTTCTCCTTATAAATGTTTATTTCACCTTTCCAACTTAATATCTCAAATTAAAATTGTTTCCATGCGTACTCTCACTTCTCATTTAACTATAAATGTTGGGAATGTAATATATCGAACACCTTCCAAAGATTCTTTATATGTCCTTCATGAGTATTACTATAAATGAGAATGTCATCAAGGTAGACTGGCATAAAATCTTCTAAGTAATGGAAAATAAGGTGATTCATTAATTACATAACTATTTCTTAAGCATAGCACAACCTAAATGCCATTACTAGCCACTCATACAAACATCGTAGAGTTTCAAAAGTTTTGTTTTCAAAGTTTCTCTATCTGTAATATGTAATTAATGATACCTTGCTTAGGCATCTGAGTTTGTGAATGCTCATGCATTCTTTAGTTAGCATAATAGATCATTAATTCTTCAACCACACACATGCACCACTGTTCATCCTTTTTTGCACTAATTCAAGTGGAGAGCCAAATGGTGAATTAGTAGGCTTGAGTAATCAATTATTCAATAACTCTATGACTTGTTGATTGATCACTTCATTTTTTACTACAAGGTTATGATACATATGCATGTTTATAAGTGTTGATTTGATAAATGTTAATTTGATGCTTCACAACACAATTTGATAGTTGCACTTTTATTTTAGTAGATAGTGTAGAATATTCTCTTAGTGTCTTCTAATGTTGTTTAGGTATATTCCTATATCTTTTGGAACCAATATTCTGCCTCTCATGTCTAATTAACAGTAACACATAGTTTAGACTTTTATTTCCTAATCTCTATTCTATGCTAATAGTAAAAATATCTACTATTAACTTTCCTTTATTCCACATTATAATAAATTTCTATCCATCTTTTGTGAATTCATACTATTTGGCTTAGCAATAGTATATATCATCTTGATTCCATAAGTATGAATAGCCAAATGTGATATGGCAAATATCTAATAGAAATGCTTCATGGACAAATTTATCAGTATATTCATAAGTGATTTCAAATTTTACCTCATATTATTTATAAAATCTTGCTTTAGAGACCTCTTAACTCAACCAATAAAAATAGAGCTTGGATAAGTACTACTTTCTAAGTGGAGCTTCTTCACAAGGCTTTTAAGGATCAACTTTTTCTAATTGCCAGTGTCTATGATAGCATTGACCAAATCATTTACATCATTGCAAGTACAAAAGCGTTCCACTCTTCCTACTATAATTTCATTAATTATGAGCTTTGTTGGCCCTACAAAAAGAGTTATAGTCTTATCATTTTATTGTCGAGCCTCAAGAATAGTCTCAATTTTAGTTGCAACAATGATATTTTTTCCCTATTTTTCTTAAATGCCTCCAAGAAAAGATTAGTGTAAAATATCCAACATTTTTGTCATATGTGGCCTTGTTTTTGTAGTGGGTGCAATTTGTGTGACTCCCACTTGTAAATGGTGTTATTATTATTATGGTTACCATCTACTTTATTGGATATTAGTCTCTCCTCTTTTGTTTGTTCCTATATTGGTGTTAATCCTCTCAAAGTCTGAAATCCCACGTCTTCGGTTCTATATTTTGATTTTTCTTTTCAATGGCTATTGTAAATGTACTTCCTTATACTAAAGACTGTATAGGGAATAAGGTTAGTTATGTAGCAATAGGATAATAAAATACTTAGAAGTATAAACATATTGTCTACATCTTTGTAATAGACATTATTAATACTATATCTTGTCTTTGAAATTTAATGGTGTAATCTTCTATTGATTGCACTGGTCAATATCATAGACAATACTACTTCCTCCACCTTTCATACACAAACAATGGGATAAAATTTCTCTCAAATTAATTTCTTAAGTAGACTCAATATTAGCTCTATATCTAAATGAGTTCTTAAATTTACATTCTATTGGGCCAATGCACGGCTCAACTTTTCAATCAAGCATACACTACGTTGTCAAATGAAGAGTAGTTGCATAGAAAGAAATAAGTCTCTAGTAGATTTAATTAGGCATCTAATGTTTTTGCATCCATAGTACCATCACTAATGCGTATATTTAACTTCAAACAACCTTATCGATTCACAAGAGTTGAATAAGAATATTAATGATCACCCTCAAATGTATCCTGAGGTGACCATGAGTTGTAAAAATTTTCTTTGCATGGTGATTTTTCTTCCAAAGTCATAATGGAGTATATTGATTTTTTTAACACCATCCCTAATAACACTTCTATTTTTTGTGTTAATAGAGTAACTTGTGCTTGCATAAAAAGGTTGATCTCTCCAAGAACTTCTCCCTCTATCATTCACTATTCTTACCTCCTTGTATAGGGGGTTGGATGTACAATTTAATGCAAAACGTATAATATCTTAATTTTCAAAAGACACATTTGATAAATTACTTAAGGCATAAAAAATGTAGTTTGATGTGTCATCCATTCCCCTAATAGAATGCGCATGGACTTAACAAGCCACCGAACACATCGTGCATGTAGGTCAGGCACTATAAGTGATAAGAAATAGACATTCAATTACTCAAATTCTTTAGTGAGGTTCTCTAGAAAAAAACAATGGCACTTAACCTTTTTTAGATTGACCAAGATGGCTTTATAGCGGCTATCAGTCGCATCTCAAGATGAACAGCTACTAAATGGAATGCAAAAAAGTCATTTATCTTAAAATGGCATAGAAAAGAGTTTACGCATCTCAAAATATTAACATTATAGATTATAATGGATAATATCAAAATTTTGAATATTAATGGTGTGGTTAATTGTACAAAAGATTCATGCCTTGTATTTATGATCAAATTGCACAAAATTAACTTCATTTTTCAAACCCTTTGAGGGTAGTAAAAAAATGGACATCAATCAAAGGAGCTAAGGTTTTTTCTATTGTGAGAGCAACATCAATAACAAAAGTAAGGGTGTTTTAGTTGCATGACTTTCTAGGACAATGAATGAAAATGAAGAACAACGTCTTTACATGGTTATAAAGCATGATACATAAATAGGGTGTTACCCTTTTTTTGTTTTCCAAGAACTATTTCACTAATAGAAGAGATCTTTGGTGGGCTTTAAGATTGATGTTGAAGACTAATTTTCTTCCTTGGATGGTAAGGAGAATTTAATGTCATTACTAAGGCTCAAGAATTTAAATATCACTCATCTTGATAGTAACCTAATGATTCATGAGTAGATCAAAACATTTCCAATATAGTGGTTTAACATATGAACCTTATACTATTGGATTACTCTTTTTTATTGATCCTTCCTCCAATAATTAGATCGATTCCAAGAAAATGAAAACTCAAAACACATGGACTGAAAGCCTGGAATTGTATCTAGTGTTTGCTCAGAATTAAAGTCTTTTAATTGTTGAGTTAGGAATAAGGGCTCTAGCTTACAAAATGAGGAGACATAAAACTCACCATGAAGAAACGTTAATTTTGTAATATATTCCAGATGACTCAAAAAATAAAAGAGCCACTTTTGGAGAAATAAAAAGACCTTAAAAAGCTATAAAAGAATTATAAAGTTTTGAATTGACCAAACTTAGGATTAGTTGTTCATGGCTACTAAAATGGTGGAGATGATTAAAAGCTTGTAGGAGTGTATTATGTTGCTGAAGAATGGTAATGAAAGCAAAAGTTTCTTTCACATAATGGCCAAAAATAGGAAAAGTAAGCTTAATATATTAGGAATTAAAGATGCAAGTGGGAGTTGCATCTGTAAGAAGGATTTATTTGCAAAATATGTTGCAAGTTGCTTCACCGCTCACTTATATATTGTCTGTACCAAGCAAAATGAGAGGAGCTTTGCTTTATTATCCTTAGACTCACTAAAAAGGAATATAATGCTAATTTAGCCAATTTGTAAAGGGAAATATAACCAATGATTTTTTGATGGATTTTTCAAGTGTTTTTAAATTTAATGTGTTTAAAAATTTCTTTTACAAGCATTGTTAATGAAGTTATCGATGACTTTCTTGTTGGCAACCCATTACTTTAACAATTGATTAGTGCTAATATAATATTCCTTCCAAGGACTTATTACACTACATCTGCTAAAGATTATAAACTAATTTGCACATATAGTTACTTTGAAAAAAATTTAGGTTATTGGTTGTTCGCCTACAGTCTTTCTTGTCCACCCACTCATTTCAATAAAGCAATCAACTTTTACTATGGGGAAATCACTAAAAATATCTTCATTACATAAGAACTGCTTTGGCGATTTAAGTTACAAGGTCAAAGTTAATTACTCTATTATCAAACTATACTTTAGGAAAGCATTCAAATGTGTTTCATGCAATTTTCTTAAAAACTACTATAGTAGATTAACTTTAACAGTTAATTTACTCATTTAGTCATACGTATTTATAGTAAAAAAAGACTACTAGTCGTTAATTAGAGACAATGGTCCCCCCTAACCATCCCGTGGCTAAAGTAAGGTAACCATCTATCTTTATTTTTTTGCTTGATATAGCTGAAGCACTAAGAAGTGGTTTAAGCAATGTACATATATAAGCTATAGTGAAGCAATATGCAACTTTGAGAGGTTTTAAATCCAGTTCCCATTTGGACATAATAGTTGAATTTTATCCTCTTCCCAAGTGGTCAAAAGCACTACATTCAAAATATCAATATATTCTTCTTCAAACTCTACGAGACATCAAATTTTTTAAATTATTGTACAAAATATTTTATCGATTGAGAATAAATAAATGAAAGAAAAGTATGCAAACAACATCAAGAGGCTTTAGGATTCAAAAGATGCGACCATCCAATCCCTTTACATGAAAGCACCTTGTTCAAAGGTAAGAAGTAGGTCGTTCACTTACAAAATTACATTAAACAAAACATGCATGAAGTTAATTGGATAGAGGATGAAATTACACTTAATGGTAGGTTTTGATTGTTAGCTATGTCCTCTAATTAATTCTACTCTATACTCTAATGATGTTCAATCCTTCAAATAATATTATTTATATAGTAGAAAGCACAATGAATGATTTTTTTAGAGGAACAGTTATCTAGCTTCAAAATTTTCTTTACTAATATAAAGGCTCTTATAAATTTATTACATTTTGCTAACCACTGGAGCAAGTTGAATTTTTAAATTGAAGGTAGATGGACTTTCTACGCATATATGAACTCTTAAATTCTTACATTTATGGATTGTCCAAGGTGCACAAACATATTGAACCATTTTACTATGATCCTTGGAGTTAAAAATAACCAACTTCACGTTGTTCATCAATTGCTTCTACACTAGTGGAACTATAATCACAAAATCTCTATAGCCATTAATGTATCTTGAGTTCTTCAAACTCTCATATTTTGTAATATCTAGAAGTTAAAAGTTTAAAGCTAAATAATAACAAAAAATCCTAGTGATTTCTATTACAAATAGATTTCAATATACTATATATGCCATTTTCAATTGTAGTCTAATCATGAAGAGAAGCTCAAAAAATTTTCAATTATTAAAATATTCATTACTTCCTCTACTTTGTAGGAGCAAATGCGGAACAATTAAGGGGGTTCAGTGGACTCCACTGTTATACCCAGTAAAAAGTTTTATGTTAATCTTTAATGAATTAATTTTTGGCTTGGACGATTTCAGATCGACAGTAGGATGAGCCAGGAGCTCAATCAGAGGCTATTGGAATTTCTGAAATTTCTAGGGATTTTTCGGAGCACCGAGGTGAATTTTAAGAAATTTTCCCTGTTTAATTAGATTTATTGGATTTTTAGAAATTCGAAAATCCATTTAAATTAAACCGGAAATTATTTTTTTTACCGCGCGTGAACCGGACCGGAACGGTTCAGCGGAGGCGGAGACGGTTCGCCGAGTGAGTTTGCGCGTGCGTTCTGATAAGCGGATCGGACGGTCGTGATCGACGGTTGGGATTGAACCGGCTGATCGGGTGCTTACCGTGTCGATAGCGTGTCGACAGCGCATATCGGGTGCTTACCGTGTCGAAAGCGTGTCAACGGCGCGTAATGGGTTTCACCGTGTCGGCCAGAAATATAAAACCCTCGCGAAACGATTAGGGTTCGTTCGGCCGACCGATAAAGAGGAATTTTCCGGCGTACGGCGCGTGATTCCGGCGGCCTGGCAAGGGGCTTTTTGTGCCTGGAGATCCACGGGAACGAGGAGAGTCAATTCATACCGGATTCGTTCGGCGAGGAGCTGCGGCGAGCTGCGGACGAAGTTCACCGTCGCCGGCGTCGTTGAGGTAGGAAATTCAGTTTAAATTAGTGATTTAGTAGAAAATTAAAAGCATGGAATATTTTGTTAATGTCTATCTGAGCATGTGATTGAAATTTTGAAGTCGGAAATGCATTGCAGTATTATAATTTTAGCATGTTAGGTTTTAGGGTTTCGGAAAATTATACCCGCCGAATTCGGAATTTTGCCAAGCATGTGTTGAATTGATAATGTGCTTTATTCATGTTAAGGTGGTTCAAATGCTGGAATCGTTAATTTCATAAATTGTCAATTAGGGATCGGATGAAAGTCCTTCGGCGGAAAATTTTGATTGAACCTTAGAAATTAGTGGCAATTATTGAAACATTAGGATAGTACGAACATAGAATTTTGTTTCTCTTTGTTCGCGGTCGCCGGAAATCGGCGGAAGAATTGGACTTGGTCGGCGATTGCGTCGGCTAGGGTTTCGTGGGCTTCGGACCGAGAAAGGAGAAGGGTTTAGATAATATCAAATTTAATTAAGTAATTAATGATATTTACGCCATTTTATTAGTAATTAAAATTAATCCGATTAACGGATTATTAAGAAATTGGTTCGGCGGTGCCGCGGTTCAGCGCGAGGGTCCCGAACCGGTGGCGAGATCCGGTTCAGGGGATTCGGCGCGGTTCAGTGAGAAGCGGTTCTCGGCTCAGCGCAAAGGCCGAACCGGCGGCGAGAACCGGGTTCACGGAAGTGCGGGCGGTATATTGGAAATAACGGAATTTTAAATTCGGTAATTAATCCGAATTTCGGAAAATGGATATATGTGAATTTAAATTTTAATTCGGAAATTTATTCCGAATTTCGGAAAATTAAGAAAGGGCAGAATTTGATTTTTTGGAATTTTTAAATTAATTCAGAAATTAATCCGAATTTTTGGAAAAACAGGATATATGTGGAATTTATTAATCCGAATTTTCGGAAAAAGGATATATGTGGAATTTAAATTTTATTCGGAAATTTATTTCGAATTTCGGAAAATGGATAAAGGGCGGAAATTGAAATTGGGATTTAAAAATTTCCTGAAGTGGGGAAAAATGTTATCAGTGATGACAGTACAGCTGGAAACAGTCAGACAGAAGTATGGTACATGGATGCTACCAGAACAGTCAGTAATTGACAGTTGTGTTGCTTGATGGCAACGGCATGGATTGAGTCAGTTTACTCAGTGTTGGCATATTTTATGGATTGGCATACTGGACCGGACTACTATAGACCCTATATGATGTTTTAGGGTAGTTGTGGTAGGTAACTGTGCGGTTCAGACTTAGCTTCCACAGTATACATGTGACTGGTATGCGCCTTGTTGTACCTGGATACATGTTGCCGGATCTTGGAGTTAGAGATTGGCAATGACTGTAGGGGCGTGAGCTTCTATGGAAGTTGTTGGTAGAGGACTCTTTGGGACGGTGGCTGAGTCGATCTCTCCTGGTCCATGTGTGTAGGCCTGCGCGCCTGAGGGTGGCAGGGGTGTCTCGCAGTGGCTAGCCAAGTGTGTAGGCCTGCGCGCCTTAGGGTGGCAGGGGTGTCTCACGTTGGCTAGAGATTTTGTGACTAGATCTGTCTATAGTCTCCAGGAGATTGATTGACGAGAGACGCTGCGGTGTCGGGTGCTTAGGCGCCATGCGTGTTTCGAGATGGGCGTTCCCACTGGCACGCTACCTGGAAGCCCAGAGGAGAGCTACTCTGGTGTGACTAGGGGTGACTGTGGTTGGTCGGAGTCTGGGACTGAGAGTGCCTATCCACCATACATTGTTATGCTGTATTCCTATATTTTTGCTATTATCCTTCTCTTGCATGTGAGTTTTACTAGCTGTCTTTCCTACTGGGCGTAGCTCATTCCTGTATTGTATATTTCAGTGGCTCGGCAGACTTGACGCTACCTGATTAGGTGGGATCGTGGTCAGCAGGCTTGTGGAGGATATCTGATTGTGATTGTCTGAGATATTCTGGTTAGTTGATTGTTGCTGTTGGATGTATTTAATGAGGTTATTATTCTCATATGTCATGTAATATGTGAGGGAAATTCTGACTTATGTTTCTGGTTGGATAATATTGCACTTGTTGGACTTGGTCTTATTCTTGTAATGTAGTTTCCATTTACTACCCTACCTTATTGTCTTGGAGTATGGTGTGTGGAGTGCCATATTTTATCTGAGGATGTTATATATCTTTTTGTTTGATGGTGAGGTCATTACATGACTATGGAACTTAACCATGGGGGTTCAGACTTCTAATAGACCGGTTCTCCTACCCGTAGGGGTTAGGAGTATTGGGTCTAGTAGGAGTAACATTGCGCGAGTCCATCTGTTAATTCAGGAGTCATGAACCTGATTTGACGGTGTACCCGGGAGATGGGATCCACATTGTTAAGGGAAGTAGGTGTGTAATGATGTGTTATATCCTATGTTTTCGTAGGCTACTCAGGTTGGTATGGGACGATCTGAGCTGTCTATATAAAAAAAAAAAAAAAAAAAAAAAAAAAAAAAAAAAAAAATTGTATGCCAAAAATCAGCCTAGGAAAAATGGGGTGTAACAGAGAGTGGTATCAGAGCCCTAGGTTAAGATAGTGGGGCTAGACATATCAGAGCCCTAGGTGAGGATAGTGGGGCTAGACATGTATAGGAGTTCAACCCAAGGTGGGGAGAACTGTTGATTCTTTTTTTTTACTATAGTAGTCTATATGCCAATTGCCAAATGACGACTCTAATGCCAGATTAGTTGCTTTTGACAGTATGGCTGGTACCAGGAGACTTTCCGCTCGTGGAGCAGCTAGAGGCAGACCTGTATCTACTACTCCTACCCCAGAGACGAGCCCAGCATTGCCAGTTGAGCCAGCCGTGGATCGTTGGATCGATGCCTTCATGCGGTTGCGTCCGCGGAGCTTCAGTGGGTCGGCTGACCCAGCGGTGGCTGATGACTGGATGGCTCATATGCTTGAGCTGTTTGATGCCTTGGGATGTCCACTTGGCAGGAGGGTAGTACTTGCTGCTCTAGTATTGGAGGGAGAGGCTGCTACCTGGTGGAGAGGCCAGTGGCGCGCCATGTATGGGGAGGCCCAGAACAGCGAGATAGCATGGGAAGACTTTGTTGAGGCATTCTGAGAGTGCTACATTCCGGCTTCTGCTATGTCTCAGTTCAGGAGGGAACTTATACACCTCAGGCAGGGCCAGATGTCAGTGAACGATTACTTATCGAGGTTCACTTATCTGGCGAGGTACGCCGCAGAGCTGGTACCTTCTGAGGAGCGTAGATGTGAGATGTTCCTGGAAGGACTTCGTCCTATGCTGCAGCGCCAGCTAGTTGTGAGTCGGTTTGCCAGGTTTCGTGACTTGGTGGAGGCTGCGAGATCCGTTGAGCTTATTGACACCCGGATGGAGGCCCAGAGAGAGACTCACAACAAGAGGAAGGAATTCAGAAATGTCCAACAAAACAAAAAGGACAAGAGACACAGAGATCACCGTGGTACTCAGGAGGGCGTGGTCCAGCCACGACCTATCTCTGAGAGACCAGGGCAACAGACAGGTACCCGGACTGGGGGGATTATCTGCTACCATTGTCGACAGCCCGGACACAAGAAGTGCGACTGCCCAGAGTTGAAGAAACAGAGGATCACAGGACCGGTTGGTTCATCTGGGGGACAGCCCAGAGTGTTTGCACTGACTCGGCAGCAGGCTTCAGAGTCACCAGAGGTGATCACAGGTATGCTTTATTTTGGCAACGTGCAGTGCATGACTTTGTTTGATACTGGTGCATCTCATTCTTTTGTTGCTGAGAGGATCTGGAATCAGACATCAGGATCCAAGGGTTACTTGAAGGAACCCTTATTGGTTAGGCTTCCTGATGGGAAAGAGATTCCCACTGTTCAGAAGATTGACGGATCTATTCTGATTAGTGGACACGAGTTCGTGACAGAGTTGATATGTGTGCCACTAGCAGAGTTCGACATCATTTTGGGAATGGATTGGTTGTGCTACCATGCAGTGGTGCTGGATTGTTGGGAGAAGAAGGTCAGGATCAGAGTGCCTGGTTCGGGGGATGTGATATACTTTGGTCTGAACAGGCAGATTCCCCTGATCTCAGTTCTTCAGGCGGAGAGGTTAGTAAGTAAGGGTTGTACTGGTTGGTTGGCCTATGTGACCGATAGCCAAGCCACCACTACCCCTATGTCAGATATTCCAGTGGTGAGAGACTTTCCTATGGTCTTTCCAGAGGAGTTGCCTGCACTTCCACCAGCTAGGGAAGTGGAGTTTTCAATTGATTTGGAGGCAGGAGTAGCTCCTATTACTAGAGCTCCTTATAGGATGGCTCCAGCCGAGCTAGCAGAGTTGAAGACTCAATTACAGGACTTATTAGACAAGGGACTCATACGCCCCAGTTGTTCACCTTGGGGTGCCCCTGTCTTATTCGTCAAGAAGAAAGATGGTAGTATGAGGCTGTGTGTGGATTATAGGGAATTGAATAAGGTTACTATTCGTAACCGGTACCCGTTACCACGCATCGATGATTTGTTGGATCAGCTTCAGGGAGCAACTGTGTTCTCCAAGATTGATTTACGCTCGGGTTATCACCAGATCCGGATTAGAGGTTCTGATGTACCCAAAACAGCATTCCGTACTAGATATGGGCATTACGAGTTCACAGTGTTACCTTTTGGATTGACTAATGCTCCAGCAGTATTTATGAACCTGATGCATCGAGTGTTTCGTGCCTTTCTGGATCGGTTTGTGATCATCTTTATAGATGATATATTGATTTATTCCAGAGATAGGGAAACTCATGCAGATCAGTTGAGGACTGTGCTTACAGTGTTGCGGGAGAATGAGCTGTATGCAAAATTCTCCAAGTGTTCCTTTTGGCTGGACTCAGTAGCATTCTTGGGACACATTGTCAGTGCAGAGGGCGTGGCTGTTGATCCTAGCAAGATACGAGCTATTGTTGATTGGAAACGGCCATCTTCTGTCACTGAGATCCGGAGTTTCCTTGGTTTGGCTGGATACTATAGGAAATTTGTTCCTCACTTTTCTAGACTGGCCGCTCCACTAACACAGTTGACCCGGAAGGAAAAATCTTTTGAGTGGTCAGAGAGTTGTGAGAACAGTTTCCTAGAGCTGAAGCAGAGGCTTAGCACCGCTCCAGTATTGATGTTACCTACACAGGAGAAGCCGTATCAGATATATACTGATGCTTCACATATAGGCTTGGGAGCCGTACTGATGCAGGATAGTAGAGTTATAGCATATGCTTCGAGGCAACTGAAGGATCATGAGAAGAATTATCCCACTCATGATTTGGAGTTAGCTGCTGTCATTTTTGCCTTGAAGATATGGAGACATTATTTGTACGGAGTTCCTGTAGATTGTTTCTCCGACCACAAGAGTCTTAAGTATCTGTTCACTCAGAAGGAACTGAACTTGAGGTAGAGGAGGTGGTTGGAACTGATAAAAGATTACGAACTGACAATAAACTACTGCGAGGGAAAGGCTAATCCAGTGGCTGATGCCTTGAGCAGACACACAGTTGTGTATACTGTGATAGCTTGCGACTCTATAGCAGACTTGGATTGGGATGTTGAGAGATGTCAGGAACAGTTGTCTGTTCAGAGACTGGCTCACAGACTCAGTTCGTTGACTATTCGGGCTGACTGGTTATCTGAGATGCGTGATCTTCAGCTTTGTGATGAAGAGCTGAAGGAGAAGTTAGAGTTGGCATCGCAGGGATTGGGAGGAGACTTTGCTCTCAGAGACGACATTTTGACTTTCAGGGGTCGCTGGTGTGTGCCATCACATCAGGAGTTCAGGGAGAGGATCCTTCGAGAGGCTCATCATGGAACTTTGGCTATGCACCCTGGAGAAGTCAAGATGTATAGGAATTTGAGGAGTGTTTTCTGGTGGAGAGGGTTGAAGGCAGATGTTGCTGCTTTTGTTAAGAAGTGCCTTACATGTCAGCAAGTTAAGGCCGAGCACCAGAGACCTGGAGGATTGTTGCAGAGATTGCCGATTCCGGAGTGGAAATGGGATGACATCACTATGGACTTTGTAACTGGTCTTCCTCGTACCAGACAAGGTTTTGACGCCATTTGGGTCATCGTGGATCGATTGACCAAGTCAGCCCATTTCTTATCAATTAAGAAGACGGATTCAGCGGCACAATTTGCAGAGGTATATATTCAGCAGATTGTCAGATTGCATGGAATTCCCCGATCTATTATTTCTGACAGAGACGCCAAGTTCACATCACAGTTTTGGAGGAGCTTACACACTGCCATGGGTATACAGTTGAAGTTCAGTACTGCTTATCATCCTCAGACAGATGGACAGTCTGAGCGGACTATTCGGACCTTGGAGGATTTGCTACGCTTGAGCGTACAAACTTACTCAACAGATTGGGCCAGACGGTTACCCTTGGTAGAGTTTGTGTACAATAACAGCTTCCAGGCGTCGATTGGTATGGCACCTTACAAGGCATTGTATGGGCGTAGGTGCAGATCCCCTCTTTGTTGGGAGGAGGGTGATTCCAGGAGGGTGTAGGGACCTCAGATTGTGCAGGAGACCACAGCTGAAGTCAAGTTATTGCAAGACAGATTACGTATTGTGCAAGATCGCCAGACGAAATATTATGATCCTAAGCACAGAGCTGTTGAGTTTTCTGTGGGAGATAGGGTATTCCTGAAGATCAGTCCTATGCGAGGTCTATTCCGGTTCGGGAAGCCTTCTAAGCTTCGACCTCGTTACATTGGACCCTATCCTATTCTAGAGAGGGTTGGTGAAGTGGCTTACAGGTTGGCACTTCCTGAACATCTGATTGGGATTCACAATGTGTTTCATGTTTCGAATCTCAAGAGATATGTGCCAGATCCTTCTCATTGTATCAGTGATGATCTTCCTGGTTTGCAAGTGACACCAGATTCCTCTTATGTGGAACTACCAGTTCGCATCCTCGAGGAGAGCAGCAGACAGCTGAGGAACAGGTCGTTTCCTATGGTCAAGGTTCTGTGGAATAGACATGACGAAAGGGAGGCGACCTGGGAGCTAGAGCAGGATGTTGCGGAGAAGTGGCCGGAACTTCTTGCTGAATTTCGAGGGCGAAATTCCTGATAAGGTGGGGAGATTGTTATACCCAGTAAAAAGTTTTATGTTAATCTTTAATGAATTAATTTTTGGCTTGGACGATTTCAGATCGACAGTAGGATGAGCCAGGAGCTCAATCAGAGGCTATTGGAATTTCTGAAATTTCTAGGGATTTTTCGGAGCACCGAGGTGAATTTTAAGAAATTTTCCCTGTTTAATTAGATTTATTGGATTTTTAGAAATTCGAAAATCCATTTAAATTAAACCGGAAATTGTTTTTTTTACCGCGCGTGAACCGGACCGGAACGGTTCAGCGGAGGCGGAGACGGTTCGCCGAGTGAGTTTGCGCGTGCGTTCTGATAAGCGGATCGGACGGTCGTGATCGACGGTTGGGATTGAACCGGCTGATCGGGTGCTTACCGTGTCGATAGCGTGTCGACAGCGCGTATCGGGTGCTTACCGTGTCGAAAGCGTGTCAACGGCGCGTAATGGGTTTCACCGTGTCGGCCAGAAATATAAAACCCTCGCGAAACGATTAGGGTTCGTTCGGCCGACCGATAAAGAGGAATTTTCCGGCGTACGGCGCGTGATTCCGGCGGCCTGGCCAGGGGCTTTTTGTGCCTGGACGAAGTTCACCGTCGCCGGCGTCGTTGAGGTAGGAAATTCAGTTTAAATTAGTGATTTAGTAGAAAATTAAAAGCATGGAATATTTTGTTAATGTCTATCTGAGCATGTGATTGAAATTTTGAAGTCGGAAATGCATTGCAGTATTATAATTTTAGCATGTTAGGTTTTAGGGTTTCGGAAAATTATACCCGCTGAATTCGGAATTTTGCCAAGCATGTGTTGAATTGATAATGTGCTTTATTCATGTTAAGGTGGTTCAAATGCTGGAATCGTTAATTTCATAAATTGTCAATTAGGGATCGGATGAAAGTCCTTCGGCGGAAAATTTTGATTGAACCTTAGAAATTAGTGGCAATTATTGAAACATTAGGATAGTACGAACATAGAATTTTGTTTCTCTTTGTTCGCGGTCGCCGGAAATCGGCGGAAGAATTGGACTTGGTCGGCGATTGCGTCGGCTAGGGTTTCGTGGGCTTCGGACCGAGAAAGGAGAAGGGTTTAGATAATATCAAATTTAATTAAGTAATTAATGATATTTACGCCATTTTATTAGTAATTAAAATTAATCCGATTAACGGATTATTAAGAAATTGGTTCGGCGGTGCCGCGGTTCAGCGCGAGGGTCCCGAACCGGTGGCGAGATCCGGTTCAGGGGATTCGGCGCGGTTCAGTGAGAAGCGGTTCTCGGCTCAGCGCGAAGGCCGAACCGGCGGCGAGAACCGGGTTCACGGAAGTGCGGGCGGTATATTGGAAATAACGGAATTTTAAATTCGGTAATTAATCCGAATTTCGGAAAATGGATATATGTGAATTTAAATTTTAATTCGGAAATTTATTCCGAATTTCGGAAAATTAAGAAAGGGCAGAATTTGATTTTTTGGAATTTTTAAATTAATTCAGAAATTAATCCGAATTTTTGGAAAAACAGGATATATGTGGAATTTATTAATCCGAATTTTCGGAAAAAGGATATATGTGGAATTTAAATTTTATTCGGAAATTTATTTCGAATTTCGGAAAATGGATAAAGGGCGGAAATTGAAATTGGGATTTAAAAATTTCCTGAAGTGGGGAAAAATGTTATCAGTGATGACAGTACAGCTGGAAACAGTCAGACAGAAGTATGGTACATGGATGCTACCAGAACAGTCAGTAATTGACAGTTGTGTTGCTTGATGGCAACGGCATGGATTGAGTCAGTTTACTCAGTGTTGGCATATTTTATGGATTGGCATACTGGACCGGACTACTATAGACCCTATATGATGTTTTAGGGTAGTTGTGGTAGGTAACTGTGCGGTTCAGACTTAGCTTCCACAGTATACATGTGACTGGTATGCGCCTTGTTGTACCTGGATACATGTTGCCGGATCTTGGAGTTAGAGATTGGCAATGACTGTAGGGGCGTGAGCTTCTATGGAAGTTGTTGGTAGAGGACTCTTTGGGACGGTGGCTGAGTCGATCTCTCCTGGTCCATGTGTGTAGGCCTGCGCGCCTGAGGGTGGCAGGGGTGTCTCGCAGTGGCTAGCCAAGTGTGTAGGCCTGCGCGCCTTAGGGTGGCAGGGGTGTCTCACGTTGGCTAGAGATTTTGTGACTAGATCTGTCTATAGTCTCCAGGAGATTGATTGACCAGAGACGCTGCGGTGTCGGGTGCTTAGGCGCCATGCGTGTTTCGAGATGGGCGTTCCCACTGGCACGCTACCTGGAAGCCCAGAGGAGAGCTACTCTGGTGTGACTAGGGGTGACTGTGGTTGGTCGGAGTCTGGGACTGAGAGTGCCTATCCACCATACATTGTTATGCTGTATTCCTATATTTTTGCTATTATCCTTCTCTTGCATGTGAGTTTTACTAGCTGTCTTTCCTACTGGGCGTAGCTCATTCCTGTATTGTATATTTCAGTGGCTCGGCAGACTTGACGCTACCTGATTAGGTGGGATCGTGGTCAGCAGGCTTGTGGAGGATATCTGATTGTGATTGTCTGAGATATTCTGGTTAGTTGATTGTTGCTGTTGGATGTATTTAATGAGGTTATTATTCTCATATGTCATGTAATATGTGAGGGAAATTCTGACTTATGTTTCTGGTTGGATAATATTGCACTTGTTGGACTTGGTCTTATTCTTGTAATGTAGTTTCCATTTACTACCCTACTTTATTGTCTTGGAGTATGGTGTGTGGAGTGCCATATTTTATCTGAGGATGTTATATATCTTTTTGTTTGATGGTGAGGTCATTACATGACTATGGAACTTAACCATGGGGGTTCAGACTTCTAATAGACCGGTTCTCCTACCCGTAGGGGTTAGGAGTATTGGATCTAGTAGGAGTAACATTGCGCGAGTCCATCTGTTAATTCAGGAGTCATGAACCTGATTTGACGGTGTACCCGGGAGATGGGATCCACATTGTTAAGGGAAGTAGGTGTGTAATGATGTGTTATATCCTATGTTTTCGTAGGCTACTCAGGTTGGTATGGGACGATCTGAGCTGTCTATATAAAAAAAAAAAAAAAAAAAAAAAAAAATTGTATGCCAAAAATCAGCCTAGGAAAAATGGGGTGTAACAGAGAGTGGTATCAGAGCCCTAGGTTAAGATAGTGGGGCTAGACATATCAGAGCCCTAGGTGAGGATAGTGGGGCTAGACATGTATAGGAGTTCAACCCAAGGTGGGGAGAACTGTTGATTCTTTTTTTTTACTATAGTAGTCCATATGCCAATTGCCAAATGACGACTCTAATGCCAGATTAGTTGCTTTTGACAGTATGGCTGGTACCAGGAGACTTTCCGCTCGTGGAGCAGCTAGAGGCAGACCTGTATCTACTACTCCTACCCCAGAGACGAGCCCAGCATTGCCAGTTGAGCCAGCCGTGGATCGTTGGATCGATGCCTTCATGCGGTTGCGTCCGCGGAGCTTCAGTGGGTCGGCTGACCCAGCGGTGGCTGATGACTGGATGGCTCATATGCTTGAGCTGTTTGATGCCTTGGGATGTCCACTTGGCAGGAGGGTAGTACTTGCTGCTCTAGTATTGGAGGGAGAGGCTGCTACCTGGTGGAGAGGCCAGTGGCGCGCCATGTATGGGGAGGCCCAGAACAGCGAGATAGCATGGGAAGACTTTGTTGAGGCATTCAGGGAGTGCTACATTCCGGCTTCTGCTATGTCTCAGTTCAGGAGGGAACTTATACACCTCAGGCAGGGCCAGATGTCAGTGAACGATTACTTATCGAGGTACGCCGCAGAGCTGGTACCTTCTGAGGAGCGTAGATGTGAGATGTTCCTGGAAGGACTTCGTCCTATGCTGCAGCGCCAGCTAGTTGTGAGTCGGTTTGCCAGGTTTCGTGACTTGGTGGAGGCTGCGAGATCCGTTGAGCTTATTGACACCCGGATGGAGGCCCAGAGAGAGACTCACAACAAGAGGAAGGAATTCAGAAATGTCCAACAAAACAAAAAGGACAAGAGACACAGAGATCACCGTGGTACTCAGGAGGGCGTGGTCCAGCCACGACCTATCTCTGAGAGACCAGGGCAACAGACAGGTACCCGGACTGGGGGGATTATCTGCTACCATTGTCGACAGCCCGGACACAAGAAGTGCGACTGCCCAGAGTTGAAGAAACAGAGGATCACAGGACCGGTTGGTTCATCTGGGGGACAGCCCAGAGTGTTTGCACTGACTCGGCAGCAGGCTTCAGAGTCACCAGAGGTGATCACAGGTATGCTTTATTTTGGCAACGTGCAGTGCATGACTTTGTTTGATACTGGTGCATCTCATTCTTTTGTTGCTGAGAGGATCTGGAATCAGACATCAGGATCCAAGGGTTACTTGAAGGAACCCTTATTGGTTAGGCTTCCTGATGGGAAAGAGATTCCCACTGTTCAGAAGATTGACGGATCTATTCTGATTAGTGGACACGAGTTCGTGACAGAGTTGATATGTGTGCCACTAGCAGAGTTCGACATCATTTTGGGAATGGATTGGTTGTGCTACCATGCAGTGGTGCTGGATTGTTGGGAGAAGAAGGTCAGGATCAGAGTGCCTGGTTCGGGGGATGTGATATACTTTGGTCTGAACAGGCAGATTCCCCTGATCTCAGTTCTTCAGGCGGAGAGGTTAGTAAGGGTTGTACTGGTTGGTTGGCCTATGTGACCGATAGCCAAGCCACCACTACCCCTATGTCAGATATTCCAGTGGTGAGAGACTTTCCTATGGTCTTTCCAGAGGAGTTGCCTGGACTTCCACCAGCTAGGGAAGTGGAGTTTTCAATTGATTTGGAGGCAGGAGTAGCTCCTATTGCTAGAGCTCCTTATAGGATGGCTCCAGCCGAGCTAGCAGAGTTGAAGACTCAATTACAGGACTTATTAGACAAGGGACTCATACGCCCCAGTTGTTCACCTTGGGGTGCCCCTGTCTTATTCGTCAAGAAGAAAGATGGTAGTATGAGGCTGTGTGTGGATTATAGGGAATTGAATAAGGTTACTATTCGTAACCGGTACCCGTTACCACGCATCGATGATTTGTTGGATCAGCTTCAGGGAGCAACTGTGTTCTCCAAGATTGATTTACGCTCGGGTTATCACCAGATCCGGATTAGAGGTTCTGATGTACCCAAAACAGCATTCCGTACTAGATATGGGCATTACGAGTTCACAGTGTTACCTTTTGGATTGACTAATGCTCCAGCAGTATTTATGAACCTGATGCATCGAGTGTTTCGTGCCTTTCTGGATCGGTTTGTGATCATCTTTATAGATGATATATTGATTTATTCCAGAGATAGGGAAACTCATGCAGATCAGTTGAGGACTGTGCTTACAGTGTTGCGGGAGAATGAGCTGTATGCAAAATTCTCCAAGTGTTCCTTTTGGCTGGACTCAGTAGCATTCTTGGGACACATTGTCAGTGCAGAGGGCGTGGCTGTTGATCCTAGCAAGATACGAGCTATTGTTGATTGGAAACGGCCATCTTCTGTCACTGAGATCCGGAGTTTCCTTGGTTTTGCTGGATACTATAGGAAATTTGTTCCTCACTTTTCTAGACTGGCCGCTCCACTAACACAATTGACCAGGAAGGGAAAATCTTTTGAGTGGTCAGAGAGTTGTGAGAACAGTTTCCTAGAGCTGAAGCAGAGGCTTAGCACCGCTCCAGTATTGATGTTACCTACACAGGAGAAGCCGTATCAGATATATACTGATGCTTCACATATAGGCTTGGGAGCCGTACTGATGCAGGATAGTAGAGTTATAGCATATGCTTCGAGGCAACTGAAGGATCATGAGAAGAATTATCCCACTCATGATTTGGAGTTAGCTGCTGTCATTTTTGCCTTGAAGATATGGAGACATTATTTGTACGGAGTTCCTGTAGATTGTTTCTCCGACCACAAGAGTCTTAAGTATCTGTTCACTCAGAAGGAACTGAACTTGAGGCAGAGGAGGTGGTTGGAACTGATAAAAGATTACGAACTGACAATAAACTACTGCGAGGGAAAGGCTAATCCAGTGGCTGATGCCTTGAGCAGACACGCAGTTGTGTATACTGTGATAGCTTGCGACTCTATAGCAGACTTGGATTGGGATGTTGAGAGATGTCAGGAACAGTTGTCTGTTCAGAGACTGGCTCACAGACTCAGTTCGTTGACTATTCGGGCTGACTGGTTATCTGAGATGCGTGATCTTCAGCTTTGTGATGAAGAGCTGAAGGAGAAGTTAGAGTTGGCATCGCAGGGATTGGGAGGAGACTTTGCTCTCAGAGACGACATTTTGACTTTCAGGGGTCGCTGGTGTGTGCCATCACATCAGGAGTTCAGGGAGAGGATCCTTCGAGAGGCTCATTATGGAACTTTGGCTATGCACCCTGGAGAAGTCAAGATGTATAGGAATTTGAGGAGTGTTTTCTGGTGGAGAGGGTTGAAGGCAGATGTTGCTGCTTTTGTTAAGAAGTGCCTTACATGTCAGCAAGTTAAGGCCGAGCACCAGAGACCTGGAGGATTGTTGCAGAGATTGCCGATTCCGGAGTGGAAATGGGATGACATCACTATGGACTTTGTAACTGGTCTTCCTCGTACCAGACAAGGTTTTGACGCCATTTGGGTCATCGTGGATCGATTGACCAAGTCAGCCCATTTCTTATCAATTAAGAAGACGGATTCAGCGGCACAATTGGCAGAGGTATATATTCAGCAGATTGTCAGATTGCATGGAATTCCCCGATCTATTATTTCTGACAGAGACGCCAAGTTCACATCACAGTTTTGGAGGAGCTTACACACTGCCATGGGTATACAGTTGAAGTTCAGTACTGCTTATCATCCTCAGACAGATGGACAGTCTGAGCGGACTATTCGGACCTTGGAGGATTTGCTACGCTTGAGCGTACAAACTTACTCAACAGATTGGGCCAGACGGTTACCCTTGGTAGAGTTTGTGTACAATAACAGCTTCCAGGCGTCGATTGGTATGGCACCTTACAAGGCATTGTATGGGCGTAGGTGCAGATCCCCTCTTTGTTGGGAGGAGGGTGATTCCAGGAGGGTGTAGGGACCTCAGATTGTGCAGGAGACCACAGCTGAAGTCAAGTTATTGCAAGACAGATTACGTATTGTGCAAGATCGCCAGACGAAATATTATGATCCTAAGCACAGAGCTGTTGAGTTTTCTGTGGGAGATAGGGTATTCCTGAAGATCAGTCCTATGCGAGGTCTATTCCGGTTCGGGAAGCCTTCTAAGCTTCGACCTCGTTACATTGGACCCTATCCTATTCTAGAGAGGGTTGGTGAAGTGGCTTACAGGTTGGCACTTCCTGAACATCTGATTGGGATTCACAATGTGTTTCATGTTTCGAATCTCAAGAGATATGTGCCAGATCCTTCTCATTGTATCAGTGATGATCTTCCTGGTTTGCAAGTGACACCAGATTCCTCTTATGTGGAACTACCAGTTCGCATCCTCGAGGAGAGCAGCAGACAGCTGAGGAACAGGTCGTTTCCTATGGTCAAGGTTCTGTGGAATAGACATGACGAAAGGGAGGCGACCTGGGAGCTAGAGCAGGATGTTGCGGAGAAGTGGCCGGAACTTCTTGCTGAATTTCGAGGGCGAAATTCCTGATAAGGTGGGGAGATTGTTATACCCAGTAAAAAGTTTTATGTTAATCTTTAATGAATTAATTTTTGGCTTGGACGATTTCAGATCGACAGTAGGATGAGCCAGGAGCTCAATCAGAGGCTATTGGAATTTCTGAAATTTCTAGGGATTTTTCGGAGCACCGAGGTGAATTTTAAGAAATTTTCCCTGTTTAATTAGATTTATTGGATTTTTAGAAATTCGAAAATCCATTTAAATTAAACCGGAAATTGTTTTTTTTACCGCGCGTGAACCGGACCGGAACGGTTCAGCGGAGGCGGAGACGGTTCGCCGAGTGAGTTTGCGCGTGCGTTCTGATAAGCGGATCGGACGGTCGTGATCGACGGTTGGGATTGAACCGGCTGATCGGGTGCTTACCGTGTCGATAGCGTGTCGACAGCGCGTATCGGGTGCTTACCGTGTCGAAAGCGTGTCAACGGCGCGTAATGGGTTTCACCGTGTCGGCCAGAAATATAAAACCCTCGCGAAACGATTAGGGTTCGTTCGGCCGACCGATAAAGAGGAATTTTCCGGCGTACGGCGCGTGAATCCGGCGGCCTGGCAAGGGGCTTTTTGTGCCTGGAGATCCACGGGAACGAGGAGAGTCAATTCATACCGGATTCGTTCGGCGAGGAGCTGCGGCGAGCTGCGGACGAAGTTCACCGTCGCCGGCGTCGTTGAGGTAGGAAATTCAGTTTAAATTAGTGATTTAGTAGAAAATTAAAAGCATGGAATATTTTGTTAATGTCTATCTGAGCATGTGATTGAAATTTTGAAGTCGGAAATGCATTGCAGTATTATAATTTTAGCATGTTAGGTTTTAGGGTTTCGGAAAATTATACCCGCCGAATTCGGAATTTTGCCAAGCATGTGTTGAATTGATAATGTGCTTTATTCATGTTAAGGTGGTTCAAATGCTGGAATCGTTAATTTCATAAATTGTCAATTAGGGATCGGATGAAAGTCCTTCGGCGGAAAATTTTGATTGAACCTTAGAAATTAGTGGCAATTATTGAAACATTAGGATAGTACGAACATAGAATTTTGTTTCTCTTTGTTCGCGGTCGCCGGAAATCGGCGGAAGAATTGGACTTGGTTGGCGATTGCGTCGGCTAGGGTTTCGTGGGCTTCGGACCGAGAAAGGAGAAGGGTTTAGATAATATCAAATTTAATTAAGTAATTAATGATATTTACGCCATTTTATTAGTAATTAAAATTAATCCGATTAACGGATTATTAAGAAATTGGTTCGGCGGTGCCGCGGTTCAGCGCGAGGGTCCCGAACCGGTGGCGAGATCCGGTTCAGGGGATTCGGCGCGGTTCAGTGAGAAGCGGTTCTCGGCTCAGCGCGAAGGCCGAACCGGCGGCGAGAACCGGGTTCACGGAAGTGCGGGCGGTATATTGGAAATAACGGAATTTTAAATTCGGTAATTAATCCGAATTTCGGAAAATGGATATATGTGAATTTAAATTTTAATTCGGAAATTTATTCCGAATTTCGGAAAATTAAGAAAGGGCAGAATTTGATTTTTTGGAATTTTTAAATTAATTCAGAAATTAATCCGAATTTTTGGAAAAACAGGATATATGTGGAATTTATTAATCCGAATTTTCGGAAAAAGGATATATGTGGAATTTAAATTTTATTCGGAAATTTATTTCGAATTTCGGAAAATGGATAAAGGGCGGAAATTGAAATTGGGATTTAAAAATTTCCTGAAGTGGGGAAAAATGTTATCAGTGATGACAGTACAGCTGGAAACAGTCAGACAGAAGTATGGTACATGGATGCTACCAGAACAGTCAGTAATTGACAGTTGTGTTGCTTGATGGCAACGGCATGGATTGAGTCAGTTTACTCAGTGTTGGCATATTTTATGGATTGGCATACTGGACCGGACTACTATAGACCCTATATGATGTTTTAGGGTAGTTGTGGTAGGTAACTGTGCGGTTCAGACTTAGCTTCCACAGTATACATGTGACTGGTATGCGCCTTGTTGTACCTGGATACATGTTGCCGGATCTTGGAGTTAGAGATTGGCAATGACTGTAGGGGCGCGAGCTTCTATGGAAGTTGTTGGTAGAGGACTCTTTGGGACGGTGGCTGAGTCGATCTCTCCTGGTCCATGTGTGTAGGCCTGCGCGCCTGAGGGTGGCAGGGGTGTCTCGCAGTGGCTAGCCAAGTGTGTAGGCCTGCGCGCCTTAGGGTGGCAGGGGTGTCTCACGTTGGCTAGAGATTTTGTGACTAGATCTGTCTATAGTCTCCAGGAGATTGATTGACGAGAGACGCTGCGGTGTCGGGTGCTTAGGCGCCATGCGTGTTTCGAGATGGGCGTTCCCACTGGCACGCTACCTGGAAGCCCAGAGGAGAGCTACTCTGGTGTGACTAGGGGTGACTGTGGTTGGTCGGAGTCTGGGACTGAGAGTGCCTATCCACCATACATTGTTATGCTGTATTCCTATATTTTTGCTATTATCCTTCTCTTGCATGTGAGTTTTACTAGCTGTCTTTCCTACTGGGCGTAGCTCATTCCTGTATTGTATATTTCAGTGGCTCGGCAGACTTGACGCTACCTGATTAGGTGGGATCGTGGTCAGCAGGCTTGTGGAGGATATCTGATTGTGATTGTCTGAGATATTCTGGTTAGTTGATTGTTGCTGTTGGATGTATTTAATGAGGTTATTATTCTCATATGTCATGTAATATGTGAGGGAAATTCTGACTTATGTTTCTGGTTGGATAATATTGCACTTGTTGGACTTGGTCTTATTCTTGTAATGTAGTTTCCATTTACTACCCTACCTTATTGTCTTGGAGTATGGTGTGTGGAGTGCCATATTTTATCTGAGGATGTTATATATCTTTTTGTTTGATGGTGAGGTCATTACATGACTATGGAACTTAACCATGGGGGTTCAGACTTCTAATAGACCGGTTCTCCTACCCGTAGGGGTTAGGAGTATTGGATCTAGTAGGAGTAACATTGCGCGAGTCCATCTGTTAATTCAGGAGTCATGAACCTGATTTGACGGTGTACCCGGGAGATGGGATCCACATTGTTAAGGGAAGTAGGTGTGTAATGATGTGTTATATCCTATGTTTTCGTAGGCTACTCAGGTTGGTATGGGACGATCTGAGCTGTCTATATAAAAAAAAAAAAAAAAAAAAAAAAATTGTATGCCAAAAATCAGCCTAGGAAAAATGGGGTGTAACAGAGAGTGGTATCAGAGCCCTAGGTTAAGATAGTGGGGCTAGACATATCAGAGCCCTAGGTGAGGATAGTGGGGCTAGACATGTATAGGAGTTCAACCCAAGGTGGGGAGAACTGTTGATTCTTTTTTTTTACTATAGTAGTCCATATGCCAATTGCCAAATGACGACTCTAATGCCAGATTAGTTGCTTTTGACAGTATGGCTGGTACCAGGAGACTTTCCGCTCGTGGAGCAGCTAGAGGCAGACCTGTATCTACTACTCCTACCCCAGAGACGAGCCCAGCATTGCCAGTTGAGCCAGCCGTGGATCGTTGGATCGATGCCTTCATGCGGTTGCGTCCGCGGAGCTTCAGTGGGTCGGCTGACCCAGCGGTGGCTGATGACTGGATGGCTCATATGCTTGAGCTGTTTGATGCCTTGGGATGTCCACTTGGCAGGAGGGTAGTACTTGCTGCTCTAGTATTGGAGGGAGAGGCTGCTACCTGGTGGAGAGGCCAGTGGCGCGCCATGTATGGGGAGGCCCAGAACAGCGAGATAGCATGGGAAGACTTTGTTGAGGCATTCAGGGAGTGCTACATTCCGGCTTCTGCTATGTCTCAGTTCAGGAGGGAACTTATACACCTCAGGCAGGGCCAGATGTCAGTGAACGATTACTTATCGAGGTACGCCGCAGAGCTGGTACCTTCTGAGGAGCGTAGATGTGAGATGTTCCTGGAAGGACTTCGTCCTATGCTGCAGCGCCAGCTAGTTGTGAGTCGGTTTGCCAGGTTTCGTGACTTGGTGGAGGCTGCGAGATCCGTTGAGCTTATTGACACCCGGATGGAGGCCCAGAGAGAGACTCACAACAAGAGGAAGGAATTCAGAAATGTCCAACAAAACAAAAAGGACAAGAGACACAGAGATCACCGTGGTACTCAGGAGGGCGTGGTCCAGCCACGACCTATCTCTGAGAGACCAGGGCAACAGACAGGTACCCGGACTGGGGGGATTATCTGCTACCATTGTCGACAGCCCGGACACAAGAAGTGCGACTGCCCAGAGTTGAAGAAACAGAGGATCACAGGACCGGTTGGTTCATCTGGGGGACAGCCCAGAGTGTTTGCACTGACTCGGCAGCAGGCTTCAGAGTCACCAGAGGTGATCACAGGTATGCTTTATTTTGGCAACGTGCAGTGCATGACTTTGTTTGATACTGGTGCATCTCATTCTTTTGTTGCTGAGAGGATCTGGAATCAGACATCAGGATCCAAGGGTTACTTGAAGGAACCCTTATTGGTTAGGCTTCCTGATGGGAAAGAGATTCCCACTGTTCAGAAGATTGACGGATCTATTCTGATTAGTGGACACGAGTTCGTGACAGAGTTGATATGTGTGCCACTAGCAGAGTTCGACATCATTTTGGGAATGGATTGGTTGTGCTACCATGCAGTGGTGCTGGATTGTTGGGAGAAGAAGGTCAGGATCAGAGTGCCTGGTTCGGGGGATGTGATATACTTTGGTCTGAACAGGCAGATTCCCCTGATCTCAGTTCTTCAGGCGGAGAGGTTAGTAAGGGTTGTACTGGTTGGTTGGCCTATGTGACCGATAGCCAAGCCACCACTACCCCTATGTCAGATATTCCAGTGGTGAGAGACTTTCCTATGGTCTTTCCAGAGGAGTTGCCTGGACTTCCACCAGCTAGGGAAGTGGAGTTTTCAATTGATTTGGAGGCAGGAGTAGCTCCTATTGCTAGAGCTCCTTATAGGATGGCTCCAGCCGAGCTAGCAGAGTTGAAGACTCAATTACAGGACTTATTAGACAAGGGACTCATACGCCCCAGTTGTTCACCTTGGGGTGCCCCTGTCTTATTCGTCAAGAAGAAAGATGGTAGTATGAGGCTGTGTGTGGATTATAGGGAATTGAATAAGGTTACTATTCGTAACCGGTACCCGTTACCACGCATCGATGATTTGTTGGATCAGCTTCAGGGAGCAACTGTGTTCTCCAAGATTGATTTACGCTCGGGTTATCACCAGATCCGGATTAGAGGTTCTGATGTACCCAAAACAGCATTCCGTACTAGATATGGGCATTACGAGTTCACAGTGTTACCTTTTGGATTGACTAATGCTCCAGCAGTATTTATGAACCTGATGCATCGAGTGTTTCGTGCCTTTCTGGATCGGTTTGTGATCATCTTTATAGATGATATATTGATTTATTCCAGAGATAGGGAAACTCATGCAGATCAGTTGAGGACTGTGCTTACAGTGTTGCGGGAGAATGAGCTGTATGCAAAATTCTCCAAGTGTTCCTTTTGGCTGGACTCAGTAGCATTCTTGGGACACATTGTCAGTGCAGAGGGCGTGGCTGTTGATCCTAGCAAGATACGAGCTATTGTTGATTGGAAACGGCCATCTTCTGTCACTGAGATCCGGAGTTTCCTTGGTTTTGCTGGATACTATAGGAAATTTGTTCCTCACTTTTCTAGACTGGCCGCTCCACTAACACAATTGACCAGGAAGGGAAAATCTTTTGAGTGGTCAGAGAGTTGTGAGAACAGTTTCCTAGAGCTGAAGCAGAGGCTTAGCACCGCTCCAGTATTGATGTTACCTACACAGGAGAAGCCGTATCAGATATATACTGATGCTTCACATATAGGCTTGGGAGCCGTACTGATGCAGGATAGTAGAGTTATAGCATATGCTTCGAGGCAACTGAAGGATCATGAGAAGAATTATCCCACTCATGATTTGGAGTTAGCTGCTGTCATTTTTGCCTTGAAGATATGGAGACATTATTTGTACGGAGTTCCTGTAGATTGTTTCTCCGACCACAAGAGTCTTAAGTATCTGTTCACTCAGAAGGAACTGAACTTGAGGCAGAGGAGGTGGTTGGAACTGATAAAAGATTACGAACTGACAATAAACTACTGCGAGGGAAAGGCTAATCCAGTGGCTGATGCCTTGAGCAGACACGCAGTTGTGTATACTGTGATAGCTTGCGACTCTATAGCAGACTTGGATTGGGATGTTGAGAGATGTCAGGAACAGTTGTCTGTTCAGAGACTGGCTCACAGACTCAGTTCGTTGACTATTCGGGCTGACTGGTTATCTGAGATGCGTGATCTTCAGCTTTGTGATGAAGAGCTGAAGGAGAAGTTAGAGTTGGCATCGCAGGGATTGGGAGGAGACTTTGCTCTCAGAGACGACATTTTGACTTTCAGGGGTCGCTGGTGTGTGCCATCACATCAGGAGTTCAGGGAGAGGATCCTTCGAGAGGCTCATTATGGAACTTTGGCTATGCACCCTGGAGAAGTCAAGATGTATAGGAATTTGAGGAGTGTTTTCTGGTGGAGAGGGTTGAAGGCAGATGTTGCTGCTTTTGTTAAGAAGTGCCTTACATGTCAGCAAGTTAAGGCCGAGCACCAGAGACCTGGAGGATTGTTGCAGAGATTGCCGATTCCGGAGTGGAAATGGGATGACATCACTATGGACTTTGTAACTGGTCTTCCTCGTACCAGACAAGGTTTTGACGCCATTTGGGTCATCGTGGATCGATTGACCAAGTCAGCCCATTTCTTATCAATTAAGAAGACGGATTCAGCGGCACAATTGGCAGAGGTATATATTCAGCAGATTGTCAGATTGCATGGAATTCCCCGATCTATTATTTCTGACAGAGACGCCAAGTTCACATCACAGTTTTGGAGGAGCTTACACACTGCCATGGGTATACAGTTGAAGTTCAGTACTGCTTATCATCCTCAGACAGATGGACAGTCTGAGCGGACTATTCGGACCTTGGAGGATTTGCTACGCTTGAGCGTACAAACTTACTCAACAGATTGGGCCAGACGGTTACCCTTGGTAGAGTTTGTGTACAATAACAGCTTCCAGGCGTCGATTGGTATGGCACCTTACAAGGCATTGTATGGGCGTAGGTGCAGATCCCCTCTTTGTTGGGAGGAGGGTGATTCCAGGAGGGTGTAGGGACCTCAGATTGTGCAGGAGACCACAGCTGAAGTCAAGTTATTGCAAGACAGATTACGTATTGTGCAAGATCGCCAGACGAAATATTATGATCCTAAGCACAGAGCTGTTGAGTTTTCTGTGGGAGATAGGGTATTCCTGAAGATCAGTCCTATGCGAGGTCTATTCCGGTTCGGGAAGCCTTCTAAGCTTCGACCTCGTTACATTGGACCCTATCCTATTCTAGAGAGGGTTGGTGAAGTGGCTTACAGGTTGGCACTTCCTGAACATCTGATTGGGATTCACAATGTGTTTCATGTTTCGAATCTCAAGAGATATGTGCCAGATCCTTCTCATTGTATCAGTGATGATCTTCCTGGTTTGCAAGTGACACCAGATTCCTCTTATGTGGAACTACCAGTTCGCATCCTCGAGGAGAGCAGCAGACAGCTGAGGAACAGGTCGTTTCCTATGGTCAAGGTTCTGTGGAATAGACATGACGAAAGGGAGGCGACCTGGGAGCTAGAGCAGGATGTTGCGGAGAAGTGGCCGGAACTTCTTGCTGAATTTCGAGGGCGAAATTCCTGATAAGGTGGGGAGATTGTTATACCCAGTAAAAAGTTTTATGTTAATCTTTAATGAATTAATTTTTGGCTTGGACGATTTCAGATCGACAGTAGGATGAGCCAGGAGCTCAATCAGAGGCTATTGGAATTTCTGAAATTTTTAGGGATTTTTCGGAGCACCGAGGTGAATTTTAAGAAATTTTCCCTGTTTAATTAGATTTATTGGATTTTTAGAAATTCGAAAATCCATTTAAATTAAACCGGAAATTGTTTTTTTTACCGCGCGTGAACCGGACCGAAACGGTTCAGCGGAGGCGGAGACGGTTCGCCGAGTGAGTTTGCGCGTGCGTTCTGATAAGCGGATCGGACGGTCGTGATCGACGGTTGGGATTGAACCGGCTGATCGGGTGCTTACCGTGTCGATAGCGTGTCGACAGCGCGTATCGGGTGCTTACCGTGTCGAAAGCGTGTCAACGGCGCGTAATGGGTTTCACCGTGTCGGCCAGAAATATAAAACCCTCGCGAAACGATTAGGGTTCGTTCGGCCGACCGATAAAGAGGAATTTTCCGGCGTACGGCGCGTGATTCCGGCGGCCTGGCAAGGGGCTTTTTGTGCCTGGAGATCCACGGGAACGAGGAGAGTCAATTCATACCGGATTCGTTCGGCGAGGAGCTGCGGCGAGCTGCGGACGAAGTTCACCGTCGCCGGCGTCGTTGAGGTAGGAAATTCAGTTTAAATTAGTGATTTAGTAGAAAATTAAAAGCATGGAATATTTTGTTAATGTCTATCTGAGCATGTGATTGAAATTTTGAAGTCGGAAATGCATTGCAGTATTATAATTTTAGCATGTTAGGTTTTAGGGTTTCGGAAAATTATACCCGCCGAATTCGGAATTTTGCCAAGCATGTGTTGAATTGATAATGTGCTTTATTCATGTTAAGGTGGTTCAAATGCTGGAATCGTTAATTTCATAAATTGTCAATTAGGGATCGGATGAAAGTCCTTCGGCGGAAAATTTTGATTGAACCTTAGAAATTAGTGGCAATTATTGAAACATTAGGATAGTACGAACATAGAATTTTGTTTCTCTTTGTTCGCGGTCGCCGGAAATCGGCGGAAGAATTGGACTTGGTCGGCGATTGCGTCGGCTAGGGTTTCGTGGGCTTCGGACCGAGAAAGGAGAAGGGTTTAGATAATATCAAATTTAATTAAGTAATTAATGATATTTACGCCATTTTATTAGTAATTAAAATTAATCCGATTAACGGATTATTAAGAAATTGGTTCGGCGGTGCCGCGGTTCAGCGCGAGGGTCCCGAACCGGTGGCGAGATCCGGTTCAGGGGATTCGGCGCGGTTCAGTGAGAAGCGGTTCTCGGCTCAGCGCGAAGGCCGAACCGGCGGCGAGAACCGGGTTCACGGAAGTGCGGGCGGTATATTGGAAATAACGGAATTTTAAATTCGGTAATTAATCCGAATTTCGGAAAATGGATATATGTGAATTTAAATTTTAATTCGGAAATTTATTCCGAATTTCGGAAAATTAAGAAAGGGCAGAATTTGATTTTTTGGAATTTTTAAATTAATTCAGAAATTAATCCGAATTTTTGGAAAAACAGGATATATGTGGAATTTATTAATCCGAATTTTCGGAAAAAGGATATATGTGGAATTTAAATTTTATTCGGAAATTTATTTCGAATTTCGGAAAATGGATAAAGGGCGGAAATTGAAATTGGGATTTAAAAATTTCCTGAAGTGGGGAAAAATGTTATCAGTGATGACAGTACAGCTGGAAACAGTCAGACAGAAGTATGGTACATGGATGCTATCAGAACAGTCAGTAATTGACAGTTGTGTTGCTTGATGGCAACGGCATGGATTGAGTCAGTTTACTCAGTGTTGGCATATTTTATGGATTGGCATACTGGACCGGACTACTATAGACCCTATATGATGTTTTAGGGTAGTTGTGGTAGGTAACTGTGCGGTTCAGACTTAGCTTCCACAGTATACATGTGACTGGTATGCGCCTTGTTGTACCTGGATACATGTTGCCGGATCTTGGAGTTAGAGATTGGCAATGACTGTAGGGGCGTGAGCTTCTATGGAAGTTGTTGGTAGAGGACTCTTTGGGACGGTGGCTGAGTCGATCTCTCCTGGTCCATGTGTGTAGGCCTGCGCGCCTGAGGGTGGCAGGGGTGTCTCGCAGTGGCTAGCCAAGTGTGTAGGCCTGCGCGCCTTAGGGTGGCAGGGGTGTCTCACGTTGGCTAGAGATTTTGTGACTAGATCTGTCTATAGTCTCCAGGAGATTGATTGACGAGAGATGCTGCGGTGTCGGGTGCTTAGGCGCCATGCGTGTTTCGAGATGGGCGTTCCCACTGGCACGCTACCTGGAAGCCCAGAGGAGAGCTACTCTGGTGTGACTAGGGGTGACTGTGGTTGGTCGGAGTCTGGGACTGAGAGTGCCTATCCACCATACATTGTTATGCTGTATTCCTATATTTTTGCTATTATCCTTCTCTTGCATGTGAGTTTTACTAGCTGTCTTTCCTACTGGGCGTAGCTCATTCCTGTATTGTATATTTCAGTGGCTCGGCAGACTTGACGCTACCTGATTAGGTGGGATCGTGGTCAGCAGGCTTGTGGAGGATATCTGATTGTGATTGTCTGAGATATTCTGGTTAGTTGATTGTTGCTGTTGGATGTATTTAATGAGGTTATTATTCTCATATGTCAAGTAATATGTGAGGGAAATTCTGACTTATGTTTCTGGTTGGATAATATTGCACTTGTTGGACTTGGTCTTATTCTTGTAATGTAGTTTCCATTTACTACCCTACCTTATTGTCTTGGAGTATGGTGTGTGGAGTGCCATATTTTATCTGAGGATGTTATATATCTTTTTGTTTGATGGTGAGGTCATTACATGACTATGGAACTTAACCATGGGGGTTCAGACTTCTAATAGACCGGTTCTCCTACCCGTAGGGGTTAGGAGTATTGGGTCTAGTAGGAGTAACATTGCGCGAGTCCATCTGTTAATTCAGGAGTCATGAACCTGATTTGACGGTGTACCCTGGAGATGGGATCCACATTGTTAAGGGAAGTAGGTGTGTAATGATGTGTTATATCCTATGTTTTCGTAGGCTACTCAGGTTGGTGTGGGACGATCTGAGCTGTCTATATAAAAAAAAAAAAAAAAAAAAAAAAAAAAAAAAAAAAAAAAAAAAAAAAAAAATTATATGCCAAAAATCAGCCTAGGAAAAATGGGGTGTAACATCCACTAACACTAACTTTTGTCAAATTAAATACTAGTTGATTTACTAAAGGGAACCAATGCATTGTGGGTTGTGGTCATGTGATCAGAGACCACTTGTGTAAAGTGATCAATGAATTCCCAGAGTATGAAGTATCTAAAATAAATATAGAATATGAACCATGGCAGTACTATTTGGTTTAGTCTTAAGTGACAATGTAGGCTTAAAGAGCATTATTGTAGAATCAAATAGTAAATCAACCCTTGTAATGATTTGCTAAAGAATTGGAATCCCTTGGTGTATGTTAATCCTATTGAAAAAAAAACAATAAATTTTTGTGTAAATGGATTCGATTCTAGCACATATTTAGAGAAGGCTATGTAGTGGTAAGCCAATTAGCTCAATTTGCTAGCAATCATATTCATTTGGAAATTCTAATTCATAAAAGGTTTTAAAAACTTTCAAATATTTAGTTAAAAATTATATGAAGAAATGTCCATATATTTATTGAGTGATCATAAAGAAAGTCATCCAACAAATCACACCACAATCAAACTCATGAAATTCCTTAATAAGTTCATTTGGGTCAACTTGGATTTGTTCTAATGGAAATCACTAAGCAATTGGGGTTGAAAAACAAGGAAAATCTTGGAAAAAAAAACCGTAAAAGTTTACCATATTTTTTAGGTTTTTATAAACAATTCAATTTACATAAACTAGCTGGGGATAAGAGAGACCATTGTTTGGTAATCATTAATTGAAGAACATGTACTACCAAAAAGGTCATATTTTGGGCCAACCAAATGGACCTATTTGACATGGCTCATTTCAATCATGGGAAGCCCATTTCCATAGAATTTGTTAATTCTAATAGATGATACTTATTTTTCTTATATTAAGGATAACGATTTTTCTTTTTCTAAAAGAATAACATTCAAACCCATTCCAAGATTTTTTTTTTTGAAATTGAACTTGGTTCTAACAAAAAAAAGTAAGACATACAATTTTGACTACTTTTGGTAAAGTAAATTGAGTATAAATTGTATTAAAATTATATTGAATTATTGTTTGTATTTTTAATACAATGGTAAATTTGTGTATAAAGAAGCTACCAATGAAATTTATTTTTTCTTTAGAAATTGGATGGGTAAAGAATGAGACAAAAGCTGTCATTTTCTTAATAGTGTCGTGGTTATTTCATCCAATAGAAAATCGAACTATTTATTAATTCAATATTATGGCATGTTACTAGAAGCTCATCATTAGTATGTCTTGATTCTTTGGCTAGCTCATCCTCTTAATCAACTTAATGTAAGGACTAGTTCAATGGCATCCATTAGGTACAATGGTTTTATTAAACAATACGTCAAACTTTGTATGTCTTTTGGATAATTAGGTGATTTGTTTCAATTTTTTACACCTTAATGGCATTCTATCTCACTAATATGGTCACAAAAGTTTAAACAAGTACGATGACACTCATTCTTCATATTAAAATATATGGTTATGGAGATCATCATTGTGTTGCTTG
Source organism: Vanilla planifolia (assembly GCA_023846275.1). Classification (NCBI taxonomy): domain Eukaryota; kingdom Viridiplantae; phylum Streptophyta; class Magnoliopsida; order Asparagales; family Orchidaceae; genus Vanilla; species Vanilla planifolia. Next base: position 2,933,882 of record JAIUJO010000045.1, read on the forward strand.
ACAACTTTCTTTGAAGAAGTACTATCTTTGACTTAGATGATAATCAACAAGGATGATTTAGATTAGTCTAAAACCTTTTTAGTTGGTGTTAATGCCATTTTGTTATGATAATACTTCAAAAATTAATTTAGAATTACTTTGACGATGAACAATTTTTTAATAAGTGCAACATGATTCCTTAACCACCATAACCTTACATTTCATGTCATGACTACCGTGCTCTATACATAATTCTCAATATAATAAATCAATTTTGTATTTTATGCCTCCATCTGGTGTTAGGATCGTTTTGCTATAGTCAGTCATTAGAAAGGATTTCACAAATCTGTTGACTCTAACCAGTCATTCCTATTTTTAAATATGTGGCATGGCACAAGCCACTTTGATATGTGTACAATTCCTCTAATACTTGTTGAGGTTTTTCAATTATGACAATGCATGAATACATTGGTCAAACTTATCCATTTAGGTACATTATCTCTATTGGAGATGTTCAGTTCTTTAATTAGCATAGTTTATGAGTTCACCAATATTTTCATAGAGTGTTTGTCGTGATGATTCTATTCATATAGTGATTAAATTCATTGTGCTTCTATGTTTGCTTATATCCTTTCAATGTGTAAGTTATGTGGAATTGACCATGGTCACTATGGATACCTTTATGTATTGCACTTATTCAAACCGATATATTGAATGGGTCATACATGTTCTTCAATAAGACACTCGAAATCATTGAATGGTAACCAATTATTTTACAATATGAATGGAAATTTGTACATTGAAAGCTCAAGAAAGCTTATCCTCCTTCTCACATGCCAACTTTTGCCTCTAGACTACTTCATTATAACGCTAACATATTTCAACTACTAAACTCTATCTAATAATAGCCACCACATGCAATAGTATTCATTTTTTTAAAAGAAAAAGTTAAGTAATGTTTTATATGACCTTCTAGTATTGAGAAAGTTGATTAAATTATTTTAGAGGTTGTTAACCACTTAAAATAAATATAAATAAAAATTGTTGTAATCCTTTATAATGATTTGGCAAAAATTTCTATTTATTTGAAAAAAATTATTTTCCTTTAAAATTTTTAAAAAATAATTAAAAATAATAAATGTAAAAATAATTAAAAAGTGCATGAACACTTTTAGATAGTTTAGCTTAATCCCAAGCCTACATCAATCAAATAAATGTTAAACAAAAACAAAACCAATTAATACAGGCATTTCACAAAAAAACAACCCTTAGAAAAATGAAATAACCCAAAAGGCCTATAATAGCCTTTCAAAGAAATAAAACTAATAAAAGAAGAAAAATTGCAATGACACAAATCAAATTTGATTATTATTGTTGGAGATGTTCAGTTCTTTAATTAGCATCGTTTATGGCTTCACCAATATTTTCATATTGTGTTTGTCGTGATGATTCTATTCATATAGAGATTAAATTCATTGTGCTTCTATGTTTTCTTATTTCCTTTCAATGTGTAAGTTATGTGGAATTGACCATGGTCACTATGGATAACTTTATGTATTGCACTTATTCAAACATATACATTGAATGGGTCATACATGTTCTTCAATGAGACACTCCAAATCATATAATGGTAACCAATTATCTTACAATATGAATGGAAATTTGTACATTGAAAGCTCAAGGATGCTCATCTTCTTTCTGACATACCAACTACTGTCTTTAGATGACTTCATTATAACACTAACGCATTTCAACTACTAAACTCTATCTATAATAGCCACCACAAGCAATAGTAATCTTTTTTTTAAAAGAAAAAGTTAAGTAATGTTTTATATGACCTTCTAGTTTTGACAAAGTTGATCAAAAGATTTTAGAGGATGCTAAACACATAAAATAAATATAAATAAAAATTGTTGTAATCCTTTATAATGATTTGGGAAAAATTTCTATTTATTTAAAAAAATTAATTTTCTTTAAAATTTTTTTAAAAATAATTAAAAATAATAAATGTAAAAATAATTAAAAAGTGCATGAACACTTTTAGATAGTTTAGCTTAATCCCAAGCCTACATCAATCAAATAAATGTTAAACAAAAACAAAACCAAATAATACAAGCCTTTCACAAAAAAACAACCCTCAGATAAATGAAATAACACAAATGGTCTATAATAGCCTTTCAAAGAAATAAAACTAATAAAAGAAGAAAAATTGCAATGACACAAATCAAATTTGATTATTATTGTTGGAGATGTTCAGTTCTTTAATTAGCATCGTTTATGACTTCACCAATATTTTCATATTGTGCTTGTCGTGATGATTCTATTCATATAGAGATTAAATTCATTGTGCTTCTATGTTTTCTTATTTCCTTTCAATGTGTAAGTTATGTGGAATTGACCATGGTCACTATAGATACCTTTATGTGTTGCACTTATTCAAACATATACATTGAATGGGTCATACATGTTCTTTAATGAGACACTCCAAATCATATAATGGTAACCAATTATCTCACAATATGAATGGAAATTTGTACATTGAAAGCTCAAGGATGCTCATCCTCTTTCTCACATACCAACTACTACCTTTAGACGATTTCATTATAACACTAACGGATTTCAACTACTAAACTCTATCTATAATAGCCACCACATGCAATAGTATTCTTTTTTTTAAAAGAAAAAGCTAAGTAATGTTTTATATGACCTAGTACTCACAACGTTGATTAAATGTTTTTAAAGGATGCAAACCACTTAGAATAAATATTAATAAAAATTGTTGCAATCCTTTAAAATGATTTGAAAAAATTTCTATTTATTTGAAAAAAATTAATTTTCTTTAAAATTTTAAAAAAGAATTAATAATAATAAATTTAAAGATAATTAAAAAGTGCATGAACACTTTTAGATAGTTCAGCTTAATTCGAAGCCTACATCAATCAAATAAATGTTGAACAAAAACAAAACCAATTAATATAGACCTTTCACAAAAAAACATCCCTCAGAAAAATGAAATAACACAAAAGGTCTATAATAGACTTTCAAAGAATTAAAACTAATAAAAGAAGAAAAATTGCAATGACACAAATCAAACTCGATTATTATTGTTGGAGATGTTCAGTTCTTTAATTAGCATCGTTTATGACTTCACCAATATTTTGATATAGTGTTTGTCGTGATGATTCTATTCATATAGTGATTAAATTCTTTGTGCTTCAATGTTTTCTTATATCCTTTCAATGTGTAAGTTATGTGGAATTGACCATTGTCACTATGGATACCTTTATGTATTGCACTTATTCAAACCAATATTGAATGGGTCATATATTTTCTTCAATGAGACACTCCAAATCATTGAATGGTAACCAATTATCTTACAATATGAAGGGAAATTTGTACATTTAAAGCTCAATGATGCTCATCCTCTTTCTCACATACCAACTTCTGCCTTTAAACGACTTCATTATAACACTAACGCATTTCAACTACTTAACTCTATCTGTAATAGCCACCACATGCAATAGTATTCATTTTTTTAAAAGAAAAAGTTAAGTAATGTTTTATATGACCTAGTACTGACAACTTTGATTAAATGATTTTAGAGGATGCTAACCACTTAGAATAAATATTAATAGAAATTGTTGCAATCCTTTATAATGATTTGAAAAAATTTCTATTTATTTGAAAAAAATTAATTTTCTTTAAAATTTTAAAAAAGAATTAATAATAATAAATTTAAAAATAATTAAAAAGTGCATGAACACTTTTAGATAGTTCAACTTAATTCCAAGCCTACATCAATCAAATAAATGTTGAACAAAAACAAAACCAATTAATATAGGCCTTTCAAAAAAAAACAACCCTTTGAAAAATGAAATAACACAAATGGTCTATAATAGCCTTTCAAAGAAATAAAACTAATAAAAGAAGAGAAATTGTAATGACATAAATCAAATTTGATTATTATTGTAATCTTACATTTGACAAAATATTTAGTGAAGAATAAATTTATAATTCTTTGCTTCAATAAATTAAGAAATAAAAGTATACAAAGTTTATTGATTCAAGTAAAAAGGAGTGATGTAGCTCAAAGGCTAAAGGATACAATGAATGGAAACAATGGTGAGCACCTATAAATAAGACTTTATTTTTCTAGCTTAAATAAATTCATAAATGTTTCACCAATCCTTTTATGTTAAAAAATACACAAATTATGAACATATTACAAGAACTAGAAGTAGTAACCAAACTTCAAAATTTTCTGCTATAGGTTAAACAACTCAGATTTAATAGGAACTATTCAAATATATTCCTTTATGCAAAATAATGTGTTGCTAGCTCAACAAATGTTTATAAAACATTACATGATTGGATCATGGTAAATGATAAGAACATGATTGATATTTCCTTTGACTTCTAAATCAAAACAATGCATGACAAATAAAGGTAGATGTGAGCAACATAATTAATTTTAACTTGGACCATTAGATCACAATGGTTTCATAATCAAATAAATAAATTTAAATTTTATGTAGATTTGAAATGTGGAGGAAATCCAGACCATCCAATCATGAAAATTATGTGATTGAAGGATTGGAAATAAATTTGAGGTTTAGAAAGACGGATGAGTTTTCAACATTTGATCATGAAAATAATGTGATCAAGCTGCTAGGTTTGGATCTACATGTTTTGGATAGGCAAAAAAACTTTCAACTATTCAATTTACTGTTTCATTTAGAACAACACAAGCTTTCACATTTTAGAAGTGATATATGAAAAAGAATTTGGAATTTCAATCTAATAATTCTTATTCCCACATTGGATACCAGTACATAAGGGTTTATAAGTGTGCATACAATTAGTGAAACATATGGGGTCGTCTAATCAACACCTTTTCTTACTACTAGGTACATAACAAGTTGAAGAGTGATTTTGTGACTCTATATAGCAGCTTAAAAGTTCAAGAGTGATTTCTTCATATGATAATGTGATTCTTTAGATTTTTCTTACACTCATGGCTTTTATAGAAAAACATTACTTTGTAAGATCATTTAAGAGTTATGATAAGACAAAAAGATAATATATATATATACAAATACATATATATATATATATATATATATATATATATATATATATATATATATATATATATATATATATATATATATATATATATATATATATATATATATATATATATATATATATATATATATATATATATAATTGTGTGTGTTTGTGTGCAATTGAATCTCTTTATTATGAAAAAGTAATTCCATTAATTATTTATTATCTAGCATATTTACTTTTCTAATGCTTTAATTTTAATTTATTAGGAAATGACGAACATTTTTATCCCCATAAGCTCATGGAGGATCAAAAAGTTTTTGTTAACAATAGCCCAAATAAGGGATGTTTAACATAGTCATAAAGCATGATTATATTTAATCTAAATAAGTAATGAAGAGGAGATTCAAAAAGACATGAGAAACTTTTGCAAGCGTGATGTCATGTTGTTGACACCTAGCCACACCTAGTAATGGTACTTAGTTTGATGATAACAAGCTTGATGTATTAATAATGGATTTGGTTAAGTGAAGTTTTGATGTTAGAGAGTTGATATGTTTTTTAAAGAAAAAAATTAAAGAAGAAAATGAGCTAATATCAAATATGATGATAATCATCTTAGTTGGACAAGTAAAAAATAAAATTAAAATTTAAATTATATGTATTAGAAAAAATTTTAGTTTTTAATATCTTTTATCATCATATGTTGGTCATCATAAGTATCATTTTTCTTATCTTTCAAAATTATTATTTCAAAAATAATAATTTAAATTTAAAAATTAAAAAAATAATTCTAATTGAATTAACTGACCTAAATCTACATTGAAAATGTTTGGTCGAGGTGAATAATGCTAAACCTTTTCGCTACTACAATCAGATCGAAGCATCGTTCCTGAACTTGGATGGAAGTATATTGAATCAAGGCATAACACCTTATATTCATAAATCAATTGATCATGTTACTATTAACATATCAAACTAAATCCTAAAGACCCCAAGGGTAGGTAACACTAAAAATGGACTACTTCTAAAGAACACAAGTTGTCTTTTAAGGACCAAAAGGAATAGCAAGTACATCAACTTTGACTAAAATGTAACTCTTTTTTGCATAGCTATCTTTCAAATTTAATAACTGATGTGACATGTCTTATTATACAATTTCATAATCAAATCATTATAAACTCATTTACCTTTTTTTAAGCGATAATTTCATCAAGAATTCGATCATCCAATCTTGTGATTGCATGCTCGACATATAATGCACAAGTAAAATTAAATCCAACCATCATATCACAATTTAGATCTAACGGTTGAGATGAAATCATAATTTGAAAATTGCTCCATGTTATTAAAATCTATCACTTCAAGCAATTTTCACAGTAGAATGGTCCAGGATGTTTCTCATCATGTGGCTCTTACAAAACTACTATTTAACAATTATTTATTAGCCATTATAACTTTTATTCAAATAATATTATTTTTGTAATTAAAAAGCATCCTTGAAATCCTAATGGCTAGTAGGCAGTTTGGTAAGTGCTATCAGGTTATATAAAATGTTTATAAATAGGATAATTACTAAAAAACAGATTCATGAAAGTTTTATAAGAATATAAAGAAAATGCTTCTAGTTAGTAATGATATTAAAGCCGTTAGTAGCTAGTGCTCATCGTCACCTCCATTTGTTGTGTCCTTTATCATCAAACTCAAATTCTTACTTAAAATAAGCTAGGCTCTCATTTTCTAATTCTTTAAATTAAAATATACATACCTTGTTTCTTTAAAATGGTTTAATTTATGCATTATTACAAGACCTTAAATGCAAACCTCGTAGCCAAAATTTTTTTCCATGAAATAATTAAATTACATTGGGTTCTAATGTCCATATTATCTACATAAGATGTAAGATTTACTAGTTATTTTTTGAAGATCTTATGACATTCACTAAGAATTGAGTTAAAACCTTTTTCAACCTACCACCCTTAAATAGATGGACAAATAAGTGTTAAATCATAGTTTGAAAAATCTTCCTTGTAACTTGATAAAGAAATAACTTAAGCTTTGGAAGCAACTATTATTATGAGCAAAATTTGCATACAATAATTCTATTAATCATAGTATGTGTCGAGGGTCAATTGAAAGTTTTCCTAATAATAAGCATAAGTTTCTCATTGACCTTATTCGCTTACTAGTAGGCTTTCATACTTCTACCTCAACTTCTTTCTTTGCTTCTCATATGTTTTTATTACAAAAATAATATAAAAAATCGTAATATTTTTAATGAAAGATATAAGAAATTAATAGATACTCATTAAAAAGTTAAGAAATTTCATGAAGAAGATTATGTTATAATTAGAGTTAGGTTAAAATGCTTCCCTTTTGGAGCTTACAAAAAATTAAAAACACATGGAGCTAGGCTTTTTAAGATTGTTCAAAAACTATGAACTATTGTGTATGTACTAGATTTGTTAAAAGAATATGCGAATAATGTCTCCTTTAATGTTAAGGATTTAGTCTCATATAAGGTGCTACATATAATACCTAGTAAGACATTTGAGTTTTTAATTCTCTAATGTTAAGTGAACTCGTTCCTACCACTACATTATCCCTAAGAGTATGTATGGAAAATATGAAAAACATATTATATCATAATGATAATTCTAACCAAAGATTGGATACTTAGAAATTTTTTAGTTCATTACAAGGGCATGTTTCTAATCAAGAATTCTTGGCTTACTTTTTATGACTTTCATTGTGTCATGCCACACTTATTAGAGCACTTCTATACCCATCAGCCTAATACTATTGTGCCAAGCTCTCTCTCATATGATGAGGACGATGCAGGAGCTTCTCATGTTAGCTCATAAACACACACTCAAAGTCCTACTAGACCCATTTGAACTCAAAGTGATACTCGAACTAAATCTTATTTTGATTAGTCATCTTTATCAACTATATGGGTCAACTCTAGTACTTTAGTTTTCTCTATGGTTATCTCTATTATTTTTTCTCTTTTTGACCAATCATATTTTATAATAAAATATGTCATCATTGATGTAACTTCTTATACATGTATTTCTTACTATAATTAGACATTCATGATTTCCTAATCATTATATTCTTCTAATTGCTACTACCTAGTTGCTCAATATCACGTGGGTGCCCATCTTCACTAAATTGCCTATTGTTCCTTGGGCACCCACCATCGCCTGGTTGCCTATTAACCACCTCCCTCTTATTGTTATCAATCAGCATCTTCCATCTTTTTCATAATTGACATCCTGGTCATATCATCAATAACATCAGATAGTCATGTTACATAATTGCATAATTTTTTCTATCAAAATTTTTTTCATGCTTTTTTATATTTAATATTTATTGTGGTCGAACCACTTTGAGTTAATGTCTTAAAATTCTAATGATCTTTCAAGATTCTCAAATGATTTAGTTTAAAAAAATTATCTTTTCTCCTATATTTTATATTTAATTTTTGTTAGTCTATTGAGAGTTAATGTCATAAAATTCTAATGGTCTCTTTTAGATTCTTAGGTAATTTAACTTAGAAATTATCTTTTCTTTTATTTCATATTTATGATAATATATTATAGTTATTGATGAATAAAATTTCTCTTATTTGTATTCTTCCACCTTTGTAAGTAAAAGGTGCACACCCAACTCTAGTGAAGAGATTCTAACTTTCCGCCCGTTGTGAGAGACAAGAATCAAAGGTGAGAAACCTTCCACCAAGAGAACAAGCAACCAAAAAAATTCTTACTTTTGCAAACAATTATAGGTCTTCATCCACCTTTTTAATTCTCCTAATCCAATCACTAAACCATCACCCTAGTCAATGAGGCTCCATGTCTTTGCCAACCATCTTGTTATCCTTTTAACTAAGCTACATCACTAACAAACATCGACCTCATTGCGCTTTTCCATCTTTTGTGCTGCACATTTTAACTTCAAAGGAGCCTACAACCCACCATTACTAAAAAGGTACACACTTTGTAATAATTTTTATTTTTAAGTAATAATCTAATATTAGAGTTGCCTTTTCTTTTATTCAACTACTCTACATTAGTTTGCCTTAAAATGTTTATTTTATTGAGGCTACAAATTTAGAGGCTAATTTTTGAATAATTATAAGATGCCACACATTCAACTTAACCTATATTAGTGTATAACATCCTTCAACATTCCATAATAATTTGTTGAGAAGAATCTTTTGTAATGTAGGCTCTAAATTCGACCCTTGTAAAAGCATAATTTTTAATGCATTAATGGATTACCTTATAAGGTGAATAGGCTAATAGAGTGGTATAACATTTAACATAACAATTAGTTTAGAAATTATTTTATTGTGCTCAAACTTTGATTTGAACATTATGGAAACATAGAGGCAAGAATTTGATTCAAAGGGTGAGGCAATATACTTACTACAATAATTAATGATGCACAAGCTAAAATAATTTGCTTATAATTTAATACTTTACTTGAAAATTTTATTTCAATTGTTAAAATTTAAAAAAGGGAAAATAGTTTTCTTTTCTTTCTATGTTCCTTTTTTGGCCTGTAGCATTACTTCATTTTCGTAATTTTTTTTTTCTTGGAAGTGCTTAGATGTGCATTTTGGAAGGTCTTAGAAGAGCTATATCACAACATTCATCACACAATTATTATTAAACATTCTTTGGTAAAAATAATTCAATTATTATTTTATGACTTATTATTTTATATCTCAAAAAGGATAAATTAAACTATATTATTTTCCCTTATTTTAGGATTAAAAATTCTTCTATTTTTTCCTCTTAGCATGGATTAAGAGAACAATCTACTGCTTTGTTTCAAGAAAGGAAGAACTCTTTTAGAGCTTAGTTTTGTTGTTTGTTAGAGTTATGTTTAACACCATAGAAATGTAATGAAGGTAAGTTCTTGCAACAAAAAAATAGTGACGGTAATATTTGGGCTCATGAAAATGTAAAGAAGACTATATGCTTTAGCCTATGTAAATAGAAATTGCAAAAGATTCTCTACATATTAATTTTTATTTAGGTAGTGACTCGAGCAACTTAAGGGCCAATGAAGTGCATAGTTTTGTTGGGAAAAGCATGTATGATTACGTCAGTGCTTTTCTTTAGTGCATATTTATCTTTCTTATTTCTTGATTCTTTTGAAATGTTTCAATTATTACATGTGACATTTGATGATCCATTGCAATTATCTAAAATAGATTTAAAAACTCTAATAACTCAAAATTTACTTTGTTATTTAGATACATGATTCATGTTAATATTAGATCATACTTTTCATAGCTTCATGTCCATTGACTTATGCATCACATGTATTACAGAGTTTGAAAAACATTATTATATCATAATACAAACATATCACACATTAATCATAACATGATTGATTTTGGCACTTGTTTGACTTGACTAAATTCAAGCTAAAAAGACCATTAACATTTATACAAAAAATTATGCTCATTACAAAGTTTTTTTATAATAATGAGATGAAATATAAATGCTTTGAATGATATGTATTGTGTAGGTGAGTACTATTACTAGGAAGTGCATTGTGCAATGCCAACTTGCATAGGAGTTGTGTGATGAGTGATCTCATATGTTAGTGGCATTAGAGTGCTAAATAATCTTGTAAATTTAACTTCTATAGGGTAGGTCAATGCTCATTTGTGGTAGGTCTTAGTAATGTAAGGTAAGCATATGTTGTACAATAATATGTTTACAATCCATGATGACTTTTAAGAATTTTGAGGGAAAAAGAATTTTTTTCTTAGTTGTAATGCAACAAATTGTAGGAAATTATGAGTTCTCAAGTTCCTATAAATAGGCATCATTTTTCTTGCATAGTGTGGTTGAGAAAAATATGATAGATTTGAATCATATTCAATCATCTAGTGTCATTTCTTTTAAAGGTTGGTCTTTTGTGGGACTTTAATTGAAATAACATTTTTGGATAATGTTCGAGTACATTCTTCTATTAGTGTAACATAGCACTTTCTTACATTCATAATCATACAAATCTCATGATTTTCTTTTAAAACTTCTAATCTTAATGAATTAGTGTTATTTAATACATATCCATGAAATGTAGATAAGGTTATTAATTTCTCAATTTTATTGTAACAACATTCTTAAAAATTCCCTTGGCTCTACTTGTGAGCAAGGAAATATGCTAAATAAAGTCCATCTAATGAGGGGAAGACTAGCTATCTTACTTTGAAGCATTGTGTTGGCATAGCATTGATCGCCAAAGTAAGGCCTTTTGTTGGTGGAGATTTGAGGGATTTACTCCAAGCCTTGGAGTAAAGTGTGTTATTGAGGTAAATACATCTTGTATTCTTCTTATTGAAGATTAGGAATAACTTTTTTTAATAAAAGAATGTTTGTGTGAAGCCTTTTTGTTATGCTCAACTTAAGTGAAGAAGTGCTTATACCCTGGGCTCTAAAATTCTCTGGGTCTATAATAAGGTCCTATGGTTGAATATCTTAAAAAGTATGATTTACTCTAATGCTTGGAATAACTTTTTTGCATTTCTCTTCCTATTTTCGTTTGAACAACAAAGTGTTAAAATTCAAGATCAAGTATGATTTTAAATAATCAAAAACTTTGATTAATCCTAATTCTCCACCTTTGCATATCCTTAAGGGCGAACAAGTTGTATCAAAGTAGGTTGTTGCTTTGTGTAGAGATGTTATCTATTATGTAGGCTAAACATTATGGAGTAGATCCTCTATAGGCATATTACATTATTTCTTTAAAATATTGCAAAAATCTTATTTGGGAGCATGCTCAGATATCAACCAATGTCCATAAGTCAACAATTTTCATTTTGGAAAAATCTTTCCAACTATTTTGTTCAAATTGTTGATTTAAAGTTAAAGAAATTATTTTAATAACTGATGTCATTATTATGAATATTTCTTATGAAGTTAATGCAAAACATTATTCAAACGGTATAAATAAATTTGTTTGCACTATATGATAAAAATTTGCACAAAAATGTTAATGAAAAGTACTTTCTTTAAGACTATGTGTGTGTTAGATAGGGAATATGGAAAAGTAAGAAATAAGGTAATAATAAGAAAAGAAAGAAGAAGGAAGAGGAGAAAAAGAAGATAAAGAGGAGCCTCAAAAGCACATTGTCCCTTTCTTGGAAATAGCTCTTCATCAAGGTGAATTTTTTTCATATATTAAAGTTAATTAAAATGTTTTATTTTATGATGAATCATCTCCCTAAATTTATTAATGGATTTAAAAATTATAAAACATAGGAATAATTAGTTTTTTGTAAGGGAACACTGTACATTTCTAGAAAATAGCATTAATGATCTAGAAATGCAATATGACTAACTTAAGAGAAACATGAACCATTATCATTGATGATTATTTTAACATTTCTTTCATTAGTTAATTACATTAAAAAAAGGATGACTATGACATTGTTCTTCTAGAATGTAATTCAATTTTAGATTATTTGATAGTAGAAAAAACTTGCTTAGAAATGAAAATTTTGATTAGAAGAATAAAAAACTTCTATTGTGTGATTTATATGAAATCTATTCTTTGAAGGAAATATTTTTAGTTTAGACATGATATGTGCTTATGGATGCATCATCAAAAGGACTTGCTAACATTGAAATTTTTTTTTTGAAGGAAATATTTTTAGTTTATCAATGAAAATGCCTTGTCATCTAGAACCAATTTGTATGCCTTACATATGTATCATAAAATGTAATACCCAATAATTGCTATAGACTAAATCATAGTTTATTAGACTACCCATTAAAGAAACCATTTTTTGAATTACATGTAAATGTGTTTGAATTCCTAGGGGACAATGTTTTAAATGTGACTTGAAACTCTTTGCTCACCACATACTACTACTTATAGTGAAACCCAACTTTATTTGGATCCCAAGCATAGGTAATTATGTATGTCTCCTTCAATTTTATGCTCTTATAAAGATTAACCATAACTTTTTTTTCTTCAAAATGACAAACCTTATTGCTTATTAAGATTAGAATCTTGAACTATTAAATTTTGGAATTATTCTATGTGAGTAGATATTATTATCCCGTCAAGGTCCTTTACATTATAGGCTTATTCTAAAATCTATTTTAAATATAAATTTTATTTCAATATTTATTCACAATTTCTTTTTATATGTCATAAAACTTAGTTAAACTATATTCATAATGATTAGCTTCAAGAATTAATAATGCACGCAACTCTTAACATCAAACACTAAATATTTAGACATAGAATAATGCTTTAAGATTTCAAGATCATAATCAATAATGATAAATATTTTGTGAATATAATTAAATTATTCTATTAATTTTGATTTATGAGGAATAAAGCTACACCAAATTAGTATGAATTCATCCTTTGTGAATAAACCTATGTTAAATTAGGAAATTGGATGAACTAGAATTCTAAATCCTTAAACAAATATGTTGTGCATCATGTTTGAACTATTAATATTTTAAATTCATATGTATTTAAGGCAACCTTAAATTTTTATATCTCAATGCTTTATTGTACACAAATTAGTTATGGAACTAAAATTATATAAGAATGAGTGTCTAATCCCATCACAAGTTGTCATGTAAGAAGGCTTGATTATTGTACATTAAATAGTGGATAATAACAATAACTTATGATTCAACCAATGGTTTTGTTAATAAGAGATTGTTACTAAATATTACATATCCCAAATCATATTTGTTTATATTTACATTAAATAAATGAATACCAATATTATATTACCAAAAAAATGATCAATGGTTATGACAGGTAGGTAGCAATAGTATAAATGAACAATCCTAATTTTAGGCCATAGTGGAGTAATTGAGACACATGTAGTGGAGCACAAGACCATAATTTAATTAAACTAAGACAATTAGCTAGTAGGTCTTCATAAAACGCTTGGAGGGCCTCACCTCGATCAACTATTCATTTGTTGATGTTGTTGGTTACAAAGCTAAGCCTTCACTCGTCTGCATCAATGAACGAGAACATGAAATGGTCAGCCCGATATTATTTTCAATGTACAAGAAATTGGTAAGATTAAAAAATTTTCACTCAAATTCCCAAAAATAGAAAGAATCCTAGTGACATTTGAGAATGTCAACGTTTTAAAAAAATTAAGGTTGGATCTCTAGATAACTAACATGCACTAATTACATTAGCTAGATTATTAGTGATGTTAGGTTCGCTAGGCATGGAAAATTAATGACTTTAAGCAAGCAATGTTTATGTGGCATCCTGAGTTTCACTCAAATGTTGAATCATCATTAGCTCTAGTTTGGCTTTCATTTGAGTACCTTTTAACACATTGTTTTTAATAAGGTAGCATTGTACTACTTAGTTTTGGTAGTAAAAAAAATCCTATACAAGTGACAATAGCTATTGTAAACCTAACAAGATCAAGCATAGCAAAGATGTGTGTTGTTGTGGATCTAGTAATGGAATTACGAGTTTCATCTATATAACAAAAAAAGGTGAAAACTTAAATGGATTATGGCAATGAATTCAATATTAAAATTTGTTATTGAATTGACTTGTTTGTTCAAGGTCGCACCTCTCTTTAATGTTAAAAAAATAAAATGTCATCTAATATTCAAGTTCTAATTGAGGCTTCAAATGCACCAACAAGTGCAGATGAATAAAATCTCACTATGGCATTATCTATGAATTTGGCTAATATGGTAAATGAAAAGTCATTTCAATCAATTGTTTAAAGTTTGGTAAGGATGCTTATGAAAACATAATAGGATGCACCAATAATGCTACACCACAATGAGGAGCATCTAAAAGTCACAAATGGTTATGCTGATAAAATGTATAAAATAATAAGCACATGCCCAAGGAAAACAAAGGTTGCCAATCAATTGATGTGGAACAACATGAAATTTTGATCTAGATTTCTGATAGTTAAATTTCTTTTAAAAATCCCAAAGGTAGAACAAACAACTTTGTTTGGTTTTTGATTTAGTAGCATCTTAGGATAAAGCTTATTGCAATATGACATAGCAATAATTTAGAGATTTCAGCAATAACTAACTTAAAAGAACTACAAATTCTTGTCCAATGTAATTTAAAGGGGAAGATGTCAACCTATTTTACAATAAACACTTAAAAAGAGACTAAAAATGGTTAAAAGAAGCTTGTCAACTTGAGCAACATTCATAGAAGTTCTTGATTGTCTCAAATTGCATAACAGATAACTTTTTTGGGTAATATCTTAGTCTAGAATATAAGAGTTACAACAAATAAGAGCACTATAAGCTCATGCATCTACCGAACACCAAAAATAACTCTGACTATTGTCATGGAACCTTTGATTGATAATAACAAATTGCCCAAGAGATTAGAATTTAAGCACAAGTTAGGAATACATAAAATAAGATTAAGATATTATTAAAGATAAGCATCCATTGTCTAACCTTAAATGAGTATTAATAATCAATTCATAAGTGCATTTATAGTCCGAGGGAGTAGAAGGTTTCCTATTACACATTTATGTATGCTAAATTCAAGGGCTAAAAAAAATGCACTTTATTACAAATAAACTCAATTTATAGAGAAACCTAAAGCTCTGGTTTTAGTGATGAGTGACTCTAATATAAACACTACACTTGATTAATACAATGGTTCCTCCAATCCTATTTAAGAAGTAATGAATGAATTCATTTATTACATTAGTCAATGGTGTATAAGAGAACACCATTTCATAAGGCCTTCAATGACATGGACAAGGAAAGGAAAGGGAAAATGTGTTTAAAAAAATTTGATTTATAGTTAGAGAATCAAGCTTTGATTAATCAATTCTCACTAGTAGTAATGCAACATTTATATAGAACTAGATCAAATCATGCAAATCCTCTTCAATCTATAACGGATCCTACTCTTTTGCCAAACTTGTTAAAATTTCAAAATGTGTTAGTGAAGCATCTAACATTCCCCCAAAATGCAAAACATTTCATAAAATTCTATTTCCATTAAAATATTTAATAAATTTCTCACTTCAGAATTCACTTTTGTTATCACTTATAATGGTAAGTTGTGACCCAAGTCCTTTTTTAATTTAGTTATAAAGATATTAAATTGTCAACATGATTTACTTTTTTGCCTTAAGAAAAGTATCATGTATACTTAGAAAAGTCATCTAACACTATATTTCCTATTTGTTACATCCCACGTGCATTAGGTGTACAAGTCAAAACAATTAAACTTCTAAGAGTTCTTTAGAAGTTGCACCTTTATTGTTTTAAAACTGATTTTTTCTTTTCCTAAACTATAAGGTTGATATACATGATCATCTAGCTAAGTTATGTTTAATCATCTCTTTAAATGTATGTGTATTAGCATGACAAAGTATTGTATGCCAAACATTAGGTTACTAATATGTGATACAAAATTTTTTTTTTGAAAATTATATACTATTTTAAAATCGTGTTGCAAAAGCTACTACATTTCCATCTTACAAATTTTTAATAAAATGTCATCAAGTGAAACACCAAAACTACTATTGCATCATTCATTTATACTATGTAAATTATATTTTTAACGTTGAACAAATAAAAATTATAAATAGAAAATTACCCTTTCCAATGGTACATATTCTTTTGATGAATTTCTTTGATTTCTTACTAAATACTACTTTACTATCGAAATAGGCTTCTAGTGGGAAAATAGATTAAAATTTCTTGTCATATGTCTTAAACACTTGCAATTTAAGAACCACATGCCTTACTTAACCTTTAAAAAAACATTTCTATAATTATAAATTAAATTGTTAGATTTAGGAAACCAAACTATTTTTGACCCAAAACATTAAGAATAGATAAACTATAATTTTCCTTAACTACCAAGTATATTTAGGAAATTTAGATTAAATATTAGCTTTAATGCTATATGCATGTGAAGTTTAATGTGGTTGCAAGCAGTAGTGATGAAATGCAAAATTAAAACAATAAAAAGTAAAATGTTTCAATTACTATTATTCAAATGAACTTGAAATCTTTTAGTATTTGAAACAAAAATATTTCTACTAAAAGGTTTTAATTTAACATTGAGCAAGTAGAGTGCAAGGATTTGATGTTCTTAAGTTCTCTAACTAACGATGCATGTTCCTTAATTTTTTGTCTTGATATATCATTACCCTTTTCAATGTTCATTGAATATGTGTTAGCCATATCTCTAAAAAGTTGAGAAAGACATAAGCATTCATTTTGTTCATTTTTAAGTTTCTTATATTCTTTACATAAAATTTTATATTTGACACAATCATAAATTAGTGTTTATTGAAAGCTTTCAATGGAGTAACTCATCTCCTCTTCACCTAATGTTATTCTCTCTTCTTCTTCTTCCTTTAGAGCCATCACACAAAATAGATATTTATTGCTCTCTTCCTCTCAATTTATGCTAGTCTCCTTTAGGTCACTTCAAGTTGCATTCAATGTGTTCTTCTTCTATTTCTTCTTGCTCTTCTTCATTTCATTCTTCTCTTTTTTTGTTTCTTTCTTACACCATAAGCCATGCTGCTTTGATATGTCCTAATTTGTAACATTTATGGAAAATGATCTCTTTTTTCTCACTCTCGTCTTATTCCTTTTTTATTGTTTCTTTCTGCAATATTAAAAACTTTAGAAAAATATTTTAAAGGTAGTGTTATACAATCTACATCTATAGTTTCCTTTTTTAAAGAGTCTTTCTCTTTCTTTAGTTTTATTTTTTGCACTTTCTTCATTACTTTGTTTTTTTCTTAATCAAGCCTTCTTCCTTTTTTCTCCTCTCCATCTCTAGCTCATTAGCCTTGTGCTCACCGAAAAAATCATCCAACATCATAATAAAAATGTTTGTAAAAATCATTACGGTAATGGTGATCACATTCCTTTGGCAAAATTCCAAGGATCTTTTTTACTTTATTCATTTATAGATATCGGTTTTCCCAAACTAGCCAATCAATTAGTAATTTTAATAAAACTAACAAATAATTCCTTCATTAATTCATGGGAAAACATTATAGATAACTCATAATCTTAAGTCATAATATATATTTTAATTCCTTTAACTACATATGTAACTTTATTTTGTTACCTATAACATGAGGCAAATTTCAAATCATATCAATATTGATATTTCTATTAAACTCTACAACATTCTAGGCATAATTTAATACATTTATAGTGCTATCATTTAATAATATTTTATTTTTTTCTCATTTATTTTATTAAACGCTACGTTTCACTGTCTACTAACTCCAAGTGAGTAGCAATCCTAGCCTTCCAATAGAGATTGTAATGACCACAAATGTATGATAACATTTTGAAAGATGCACCTTCACCAAAACTTACTAAAGTGTTCATTTGAGCCTTAATTGTCCTTGGAGAATTTCATCTCACTAGATTAAAATCATGGCTATGATAGCCACATGATTGATTTTAATTTAGATCATTAGATCAAAAATTGTGCTATCAAATCAAGGTAAATGAGAGCCCCCTAATTGATTTTAATGTAAACTATTAAATAAAAAAATTATAAGATTAAGTATTGGTAAATAATAGATGCATGATTGATTTTAATCAAAACTGTTACATCATAAAAAATGAAAAATAAGATAACAAGATTTAAATTTAATCTATTTAGAAGGGTAGATAAAATTTTTATAGTTTGAACTTAAACATTGCATGACCAAATGACTAAATTTATAACTACACCTTTTTGAAAAGAGGAAAATATTTGAATCACCATGAAAATTGTGTGATCATGCAATTGGAATTGGATCTGTGTTTTAAAAAGGAATATCAATTTTTTATCATTCAATCTAACTACAAAATTCAATAGTGAACATTCACTACAACATTTTTGAAGCGATATGTGTGAAAAGAATCGGGAATTTTTGTCCCACATTATTTATTTGCAAGTGAGATAGTTTTGTATAAGTTTTACTTGTGCATACAATAAGTCCAACATTTAAGGTTTCCTACCTCATGGCTTACTTTGATGATAATGACCCTTTCTTTCTAACGAGTGCATAATGGTTTAAAGAGTGATTTGTGACAAAATACTATAGCATATGAGTTTAGGTTTTTTCTTAATGCACTTTTTGCATCATTGAAAAGTGGTTTTCAAAGAGGTGACCAAGGTAAAATGATTTTTAAAATGATTAAATCTTAAAAGCTTATGTTTCTAAGATGATTAAATTTAAATAAACATTTCAATGTAAACAAATTTTAATTTCAGTGCATTATCAAAATAATTTCAATAAAGCTTAATATTTTAATAAAAAAATTAAAAATCTTAAAATTAAATTAAAAATAAATTTCTTAAAAATTTATTACTTTAACCAAGATTATATTAGTAGAATCTAATATTTTTTCTTCTATAAGTTCTTTTATTAACATAGAAATTAGTTGTCTTAAATCTAAAATTTTACTCAATAAAATTAATTTGAAATACTTCAATTTTATGATCAATTAAAGAAACATAACTATTGTTCATCTCCACAACAATTGTGTTAAAGGGCATATTATTGTGGGACCTGTATACGTGATAAAGTCAAGGTTTTGTGTCAACATGATTACAATTCTGGTATGTGTAACGTTAAACTTATGAATAATTTAACTATTTAGATTTCAACTATTAGCTATTACTTAGCCATTTGTTTATTGACTACTCATATGGATAGAGATTGACATTTTAACTTATATATAGTTCACACAAAGAAAATGGCCCTTGTAATGATTTGGATGAAAGTAAATATATATGCAATATAAGTATGAAATGTTTGTTTAACAAATCTAATCCAAATTATTATGTAGAAGACACGCTTTAAATGAAAAACTACTACACTAAGAGGTCTTTCCATAAACTCCAACGTTTGAAAGTTGATCCATTCATCAGTAGTGTCTCCAATAAATTTTTACTTGCCTAAGCCATGAATTAATTGATTAAGCTCTATAATATTTTTATCTACTTGGCCTTCAAACAAACATTTGAAGCACTCAATAGAAAAACTTAACAAATAACACAATGATTTTTATCGTCAAAACATGGTGCAAAAACCACATAATTGGCACAAGAAACAATAAAAGTTCGGAACAATTCAAATTTTTTGTTGAATAATTTCTTGAATAAAAGGAATATAAATAAAAGAAATGAAAGAAGATTAAAAGCTATCAATAAATCATTATCTTAGCTCTACTTTTGCTTTGTTGAACCGCCCTATTGTGATCCATTATTATAAGCATATTTTTTTATGTAATTACATGTTATATGTATGTAATATTTGAATTTTTAGATAATTATTTATTTTTAATTTATTTTTTTAAAATATATGTCTTTTTAGTTTGTAGTAACTAATTTGTTTTATTATCATTAATTGAAAAGCTCATTCATTATAAATCATATTTAAAATTTGTCTTGCTTAAATAATTAGATTTGTTTTTTATATTTTATTGTATGGTAAATATCTTGGAGTTCTTCATTTAGTTATTTCAATATGTTTTTAATTATTTGTTAAAATTAAATTTTAAAATATAGTTTTTTCGATGTTTTATTAAACGTTTCAAAATATTATCATTAAGTTAAAAACTTTTTTATTGTCAATGTTTTTTAATATTTATCTATCTTATATAAAATAGATTATTGTTTCATTAATTTTGAAATAGTTGTAAAAGTTGTGCATTTTGTTTCTTTGCCTTATTCACCCTAAACATATTTTTGTTTTACGCTTTTTTATTTGTATAGACAATATTTCTACTAATTATGAACCCTTGAATTTTTATTGTAACATTTATTTTAACAATTTAATATTATTTTTTATGTTTTTAATTACATTACCTAGTACGTTTTCATGCGATTATTAGGATCTCTATTTCTAATCTATTATAAATTAGAAATGATTAATTTTAAATATAAATTTTTAATATTTTATTTTTTTTACTTATGTTACAATGTATTCCTTTCATCAATTATTATGATGCTTTACATAGATATATTATTAAAAATAATTAGTTCAAAACAAAGACTTTTTATACTTTATTTAAATTATTTTAAACAATTAAAAATAATACGATGAAGACATCGTTTTTGTAATAGTTTATATATTTATTTAGCAAAAATGATAAAATTTATAATTACAAATATAATTAATTAATTAATAGTTTCAAAAGATTGTATTTAAGGTTCTTATTATTTTGATGAATTCATTGATTGTAAATTTTCTTAAAACTTTGATGTGCACCTAAATTTGAAAATTTTTAAAAGTTAGCTATTTTGATAATTTTTTTATGATATCTTTTTTATTATTATTGCGATGAAATTAATTTTTATTCTCAGATCACAAAGAAAGCTCTTTAATTGCTTGTAATCATTAAGATTTTAAATTTTTTAGATTTGCAAAAATTTATTTCGTTTACTCTTTTGAAATAATATTGTTACTTTATTATAATATTTGTTAAATTGTATTATAGAAATTATTTTATAATGTGAAATTACGAAAACATTGTAAAATATCACTAATGTTATTGTAGATATGAGTTTGTTTGATAACTATAAAATTGGATAAATTATTCAAATATTTATTTATTGTGAATGTTGATTTCAATATTTGAAATATTAAAAATTCAAAAAAAGCTTAAGTTTTTTTATGTTTTTTTTCACATGTTTTAACGCATAAGTAGTTTCACAATACAATATGATTTTGTATTCTTCATCCGTTTTGTTGTTTCTTTTGTAAAATTGATATTTGTTATTATTATACTTTTAAGATCAATTTTTTGAAGTAACAGACAGTGATTTCTTTAAGTTGGTTTTACAAAAGGAAAGCATTCGTCCACAAAATAAAGAATCAAACTTAAATATTTCATATCAGAATTTACGTTCATAATTTTCTTTCCTTAATCCTTTATATTTGTCATTTATATCTCACACATCTTTTCAATTATTTTGAAATAAAATACGAATTAAATATTTAAATAATTAAATTTTGATTTATAATATGAAAAGCATTGTGTTTTCATTTTCAAAATAAAATAAATATGAAATGGAAAACTATCAAACATTTTTTAGGTAATCATAATAATTTAAATTTCTAGCTAGGATCATAACTCCTAATAGTTTCTTGTATAATGATGTGATATTTCTTAGCATGTTTGTACAAAAATTTGTGAGTTAACATTAAAGGGAAAAAACATTCAAATAAGCAAAAATTTGTGAAAGGATTTTAAACAAAAAAAATGTTTCATAATTGCATCAATAAGAAATGGGTTGACATGATAAATAAAATGAAACTTTTTAAAAAATTATAAATTATTGAGATGCATGGGCATGGAAAATGTTGATAATATATGAATTTTATAGCAAACATAAATTGACATCGTCACCAATACAAGTGAAATATGCATGTGAAAAAGTAAAAAAAATTATAGAAAAAATAAATAAATAATATGAAGATTCAAATATTTCATAATACACAAAATAATTGCATTAATTTTTGCAAGAATTATTTTTTTATAAAATAATTAAAAAAGAAATATTTGATGAATAAAAAAAGAAACTAATGAATATTTAAAAATAAAATGAATTTAGAAGTTATTAAAACCAATAAAAGCACATAATCATAAGTGATAATGAATTATGGAAAATATTAAAAAAATTATGAATAATATTATATTATGATAATTAAGAATACTTTACAATTATTGTATATCATTACAAGTAAAATTAAAGAACTTAGAGGATCTCAAAATGGTATGCAAAGTAGTTGGTTATCCATGATCATGCAAAATAAAGATCAAAATTCAATTTGTTTTCACAAATCATTATGAATGCTATAATTTGAAAATATATATTACAATTTAGTCATGTCAGTTAACTTAACACACAAAAATATGATAATAATAATTGGAACAATTCTTCAAATTCATTATAAGATCTATTAAGATCAGCTTAGCATCCCCACGTTTTATGCTTACATTACTTATTTACATGTAAAGTCATAAAATTTTAACATTTTAGTGTTTAAATGAGTTAGTCTTACAATTTGTTCCTTGAAAATTTTATTGCACTTATCATGATGAAATTATTCCATTATTGGGTTATAGTCCTTAACATGTGGTATTACATAAAAATTTTTCAAAATTTAAAATTTTTTATGAAATTAATACTTTTTTTTGTAACTTTGTCACTTTGTCCAAGAAAAAGAAATTCTTTGTAAATGATTAAAACAAATATTTTTTCAAAATTTTTTATAGTTTATAAACTTAAGATTTTTTATATGAATTTAATTATAAACTTTTTTATTAGTGAAATAAAAATTTATTTTCTTAAACTATTAAGAAAATGTTTTATGAAGAATTGTATATAGTAACATTTAAAATGATTACTTAATTTTTAATATATTTTCTAATTTTTTATTATATTTTATATCCTTTACGTATTATTATCTATTCTAACTTCCCTTATTTAAGATATTACTTTTTAAAATCTTATTATAGCAATTCTTTTTGCTTTTTATAAAAAAATAATTTGTGATACCTTTTTTTTATATAGTAGACAATAGAAATATTTATTTAAATATTGTATTTTTTGTAGAAAAATTACAATCAATTTTAAGAATTTTATTTTTTTTTATTTTTTAGTATGTACATTTGTTTTCACTTTAATGATAATATATTTAAAATATTATGATCATCCATGTTAAATTATATGGACATAGTTTTCAATTATTTGGGAATTTTGAGCATTTTAAATTATATGGACGTAGTTTGAATTTTTATTTATGGTATTAATTTTAAAATTTGGAAATAATTACAGCTTTGATAATTATTTCACAGAAAAATGATTTATTTTTTTTTAGGTAAGACATCAACAATTTTCATTTTGAAAATATTATCCAATTTGAGATAGTCTTAAAAAATTAAGTAAACGGTTTTTTAAAATCGTTTTATTATTGTTCCTCAATTCATTGCTGTGTTATCAAGATGATATTACAGATATGATTTTTTATGATTATGTTGTATATATAGTTTTTAGAGGAACTTTTTTTTGATTAATATATTATTATTATTGTTGAAATATTCTTTCTGTTATGGCTTTATTTTCAATTTTTTATTATAAAGTATTACACAACAAATTTTGAAATTTAATTTATTTGTTAACATTGGGATTTTTCTGATTTTATATTTGTGTATTATTTTTTTGGGTTTGTTTTTATATTATATTTAAATTATTACCCCACCATTTATTGAAACTATTCACATATGAATTAAAAACTTGAATGCTTACTTGTTTTAATAATTATTACTTTTGAATTCGTTGAAATTATAAAATTAAAAAACTTTGAATATATAAAATATGGTTTATTATTTTATTTCTATTTAAGTTATACTATTTAACTTGAGAAAATTTATTTTTAATCATTGTACTACTAAGAGAACCTTTTTTTTCAAGAACTATGAAATAACATATATAATTTTAAAAATCAATAACATTATATTTTTCCTTAATTGCGAAATTTTACTGACACTAAAACTAATTGAAATTTTGTCTATAAAAAACAAAATTTGAAAATTTTTTAATACTTTTTTAAAAGTTCATTCAATAATTCAAAAACATTATAAGATAAAAATAAAGAGAATTATTAACATAAAAATATCTTACATTAAAAATAGGTTCATTACTTGATAAAAGATCTTGACAATATGCTTTTCATAATATTCTATTACATAGAGCATTTAAAATCAAACAAATAAAAACTAGGGATCTTTATTATTTTATATTTAAATGATTTAAATTGCAAATATAAAAGCATTTTCAAAAAACTGATCTATGGTTACAAACAATGAAAATACAACAACATAAAATAAAACTTCAAATAAATTAAATCATAATTTTAGTAACAAATAGCATAAAAACATTTAAAATTATCTGCCACATTCCATCAATAAGCAATTATAGAGATATATGTTTTTTTGTTCACAGAAATATTAGAAAAAAAATCTCATTTTGCTTGAGAAAAAAATAATCAACAATACAAAATTTTAAAACTACGTAAAAGATCACGCCTTTACATAAAATGCACTTAAATGTATTAAAAAAATATTAAATATTACATGATAATAAAACAAATTTACTACAATAAATAAAGTCAAATAATTGAAGCATAATGTATAAGTTTTTGTTATATTAAAAAAATAAATCACTATCAAGAATGATAATATGACATTTCAAATAAAAATTAGATAAATATGTATACTTTATGAAGGATTAAAGATTTGATAAAAACAATATATCAATCTTATGCCATATTTACATAGACTCTAATTTGACTTGCTAACATTATTTCCTAATAGTTACAAACAAAATAAAACACAATCAATATTATGCAAAAATACGAATTAATATAGTTAAGAATCTTCCCTATATCTGCCACACATATTATTGAATGTCTATATAACACAATGATCTCAAATTTGTCATATTATTTTTTTTAATGAATGTTTTATTTATTATTTTAAATTTTTAATTATATTTATATATTTAATTGTCTTCACTAAAACTTTTGTAAATTTTAAATAATCAACACTTTTAGCATCTTAAATAATAAATTTTTTTTGAAAACTTTTTAATTTTTGTTATCTTTTATTTGTATTGTGAATATTTTTAGCTTGGACTAACAAAAGATTTATTATTCATGCATTTTATAAATTATTTTATTTTTTAGTGTATTAATATAGACTTGATTGATGATATAGCTTTTAGTTTTAATATATTTTTACTTATAATGCCTATACTTTAAATTTAATTATTTGTAAAATTTATTATTTTCTAAGTTATGATTTTTATTTATGAAAACTCACTTTTTTTTTGTAAATTGCATTGAATCCTAAAATTCTTTGATGTTACACAATATTCAACATTTTTAATATTTATATTAAAATAATCTTTTTATGATTTAAAATTTTTAAAATAAGAAGGATTTTTTATTAATGTAAAAGCTTTTTATATTTTGATCCCATATGTTATTTTCATTGGCATATATATTCCTTCACAATATTAGAAATCATTTTCTTATAAGATAAAATTTATTTCATACTAAATATTACAACATTTCTTGTTTGTTACATCCAATATTTGACATGATAAGGCATATTTATGAGATGATTTAATCAAATAGAATTTAGGTGACAAACACAAATAATTATCAAATAGTATGTGGCTCAGTTCATCTTTAGAATTCATAAAGTTAAACGCAATACGATATCACAAATGTTTTGCTCACGTAGTGCATGTGTCCAACGTAGAAGTGGTAGGTATCATCATTATATGAATATTTTCAAATATGAATAATAAAGAAGTCAAAAAGTTTATTTATCTTATGTGCTTAATTTGTGTTACAATAACGTACTTATCTGATATATTATTTAAAGTGTGTCATAATTAGTTTATGAAATGACATTAATGTGCATTGTTATTTTTTTTCTAATTTTAAAAGATGCATAGGAGCAATATAATTATTTAAATTTTGAAATTTTTCATAAGTTAGGTTTTTATATATCTTTTCAACTATGAATAAACTTAAG
Source organism: Vanilla planifolia (assembly GCA_023846275.1). Classification (NCBI taxonomy): domain Eukaryota; kingdom Viridiplantae; phylum Streptophyta; class Magnoliopsida; order Asparagales; family Orchidaceae; genus Vanilla; species Vanilla planifolia. The sequence goes on from JAIUJO010000045.1 coordinate 2,960,545, forward strand.
AATATTTAAAAAACTTTTATATCTATATTTATATTTTAATTTATTGGAAGTATTTTGATTATTATTATTTTCTTGTTAATTCAAAATTTTTTTATTTTTATATTTCTTTTCTTTTGTCTTAATCATGATTAAAGAAATCCTTTAAGAAACTATTATTTTCAATGTGCATATTGTACAATAATTATATGCAACAGTTTATTCTTTAGGATTCATTTTAATTTTATATTTTATTTTTATTTAAATATTTACTATGCTTGTTTTTTGTATGCAATAATATTTTTTTGTTTATTTTCTTTAAATTTTGCACATATTAATTAAAGTTTGATTATTGTTATTTATTAAAAAAGTATTTTGTTACTAAATGATACAAATATTTTTAACATTATCATATTTTAATGATTTGTCTATCTCAATGTTTATTTTAAATTATTATTTAATATTTCATAATTCATTTTAATCATTTGAAATGTTTTAATTACAATGACAAATTTTTGAAACTCATTTAAAATAAAAAAATCTTTGCTAAAACATAATTTGAATACACCTTATATTTTATAAAAGTTTAATTTGATGTGTTGTAAAATTAATTTTAAATTGTAAGGATATTTTAATGAAAATGCTTGCAAACATTTTTCTGTTTGTTAAAATATACCTTTATTGGAATTAATATTTAACAAATATTTAATGCCTAAATATAAATTTTAAATTTTATTTAAATTAATTAAAATCGTTTAATGTTAGAAGTATGTATTT